>JAGSMZ010000041.1:600000-1067500 GCA_029286645.1 Papilio protenor | reverse complement strand
TCTTGAGTTCGAATCCCGCTATACCTGTGATTTTTGATATTTAGAATTACATATGTACATAATTTACCCGACGTTCTTACAATGAAGGAAAACATCGTGATGCACATATCTATAGAGAAATTCAAAGATATGTGTGAAGTCGCATTGCAGTTGACTAAGTCCTAGTCACCCTTAGTGTAGGCTCCCCTCAGTGGGGATATAGTGAGCTGGTGATGATGATGATGATGTAATTTTTCAACATATTCACCTGCAGTCGTATTTGCTCCATAGCGTTAGGATTCACCTTCCCCTCAGCTTTCAGTCCTGAAGGAGCACTTGTTTGTACGGGCACAGTGCGCTGCACAACCTAAAAAACACATTTAATTCTTATAAACAATTAGTTAATATAAATAAATATAGCCTATGTCAATCAGTGATAATGTAGCTTTCTAATAGTAAAAGAATTTTTGAAATCGACCCAATAGTTTTTGAGTTTATTCATCATTACATACAGAAAAAAATCTTTGAAATTTATAAGAAACTAGGTGTTCCTCGCGACTCCGATAGTGTAAAATTAAAAATTAAGAAAAATCATAGCCTTTGTAAGATATATTGCCTTAATAATGGTGAAAGATTTTTTTAAAAATGGCCCAGTAGTTTTTACGTGAATCTAAGAAATAGATAGAAGATCAATTTCAAAAATTTTCACCATAAAAAAGCTACGTTAACACTGAATAACATAGGCTATATTTATTAATTTCACGCAGACGAAGTCGCGAAACACAGCTACTAAATGTATGTACATAGATATAAGAGACAAAATAATATGTTTTCATATTATAACTTTGTTAGTATACCTTTGGCTTGTCAGTCTTCTCGGAAACAAACATCATGGCCATCTTGTCTGCGAGCTGGCCTTCCACCTGCCGCTTGCCGGGCACCCCCTGCACACCCTGGGTCACCTGCACACCCTGAGCTACCTGCGCACCCTGGGCCACCTGCACCCCCTGGGGAGCTTGCACCCCCTGCACACCCTGAGCCACCTGCATCCCCTGCGCTACCTGCACACCCTTGGATACCTGCACCCCCTGGGACACCTTCACCCCCTGGGCCACCTGCGTCCCCTGAGACACCTGCACCCCTTGGGGAGCTTGGACCGCTTGAGCAGGTTGAACCCCTTGAGGAGCTTGCACCCCCCGAGCTGGGACTCCCTGAGCAGCTTGCACCCCCCGAGCAGGGACTCCCTGAGCAGCTTGCACTCCCCGAGCTGGGACTCCCTGAGCAGGTTGCACCCCCCGAGCTGGGACTCCCTGAGCAGGTTGCACCCCCCGAGCAGGGACTCCCTGAGCAGCTTGCAACCCCCCGAGCAGGACTCCCTGAGCAGCTGCACCCCCCGAGCTGGGACTCCCTGAGCAGCTTGCACCCCCTGGGGAGCTTGCACCCCCCGAGCGGGACTCCCTGAGCAGCTGCACCCCCCGAGCAGGACTCCCTGAGCAGCTGCACCCCCCGAGCTGGGACTCCTGAGCAGCTTGCACCCCCCGAGCTGGGACTCCCTGAGCAGCTTGCACCCCCCGAGCAGGGACTCCCTGAGCAGCTTGCACCCCCCGAGCAGGGACTCCCTGAGCAGCTGCACCCCCCGAGCTGGGACTCCTGAGCAGCTTGCACCCCCCGAGCAGGGACTCCCTGAGCAGCTTGCACCCCCCGAGCAGGGACTCCCTGAGCAGCTTGCACTCCCTGAGCAGCTTGCACCCCCCGAGCGGGACTCCCTGAGCAGCTTGCACCCCCCGAGCAGGGACTCCCTGAGCAGCTTGCACCCCCCGAGCAGGGACTCCCTGAGCAACTTGTACCCCCTGAGCAGGGACCCCCTGCGTCACTGGAGGTCCTTGAACCCCTTGCAGAGGAGCCGACGTAGTAGTCGGTGGTAATGTTTTTGGTAACGCCTGAAACAATACATTATTAAATTAATAATATAAATGCTACAGTTTATATGTATGTTTGTTATAGTTTGTATCCTAAACTGCTGAACAGATCTCGACGGTTGTCATACATGTACAACAGTCTGGAAGAACACATAGGCTACTTATATGTTTCAAATTCCACGCAGACGGAGTCGCGGGCGTCAACTAGTTCAATTATAAAAATTAATAATTCAGCAAAATGATTGTATTTATATTTCTGCTCAAACTATGATTTGCAACAACTTCTCGTCGTTTCTTGTTGTTCCTAGTCGCTTCGCGTCGTTTCTTGTTGTTACTAGTTGCTTCGCGTTGTTTCTTGTTGTTCCTATTCGCTTCGCGTCGTTTCTTGTTGTTACTAGTTGCTTCGCGTTGTTTCTGGTTGCTTCTTACAAGCAATAGGTAACTCACCGGCGGTTTCGGTTGCGGTGTGACCGGCTTTGGGGGTTTCTGAGGCTGCGGGGATTCCGGGGTCTGAGTTTGCACTGTCACTTGCTTCTTCTCTACCACCGGTTCTGTCACCTCACCCTGACAAATACATGTATATTGTTTATCTATACTATAATATTATAAAGGGGAAAGATTTGTATTTTGGGATTTTTGTATATATAACTCAAAAACTACTGGACAGATTTTGAAAATTCTTTTACCATTAAAAGGCTATGTTATCATTGAGTAACATAGGCTATATAACATACGCGAGCAACAGCCAGTAAAGTATAATCAGAATTCGCTAAAATAGCGAAGCGAAAGTTGCCTTTAGACAGTTTTAGATGCGTAAAATGATTGTACACCGGTAGAGGTAGACTAAAGAGATGTTTTGTGTGAAAGGTGATGAAGGGAGAGACTGAGATGATGGATGATAGAGTTATTTGGATGACGAAGACTCGGTGATGATCCTACGAGAGTGATGATGAAATACTTACATTGCTCTTACATTTCTGTTTCTTCTTATATAGTATAGATCTCAATCGTTCCCTTGTTTCGTTGAAATTTCTCGGCACAGGAGTAGTCAGTGGAGGCTGGAAATTTTAAAAGGGTGAAATTAAAGTGGGGAAACTACCCCCCCATAAATCTAAAATTGTAAATACCAAAATAACTCAACCATTAAATTATCTTTATTTAAAACTAGCTGTTACTCGCGACTTCGCCTGCGTGATGTTAGGGAATATTAAAAAAGTATAGCCTATGTTACTCATAGATAAATTAACTAAATAAACAAACAAATAGGCCGCCCTTGCACGTATTTTGTATTAGTTTAAACATTTGTATTTCAATAGTTGTGCATAAAGTTTGAAATAAATAAATTAATCAACACCGACAAATTACGCGATTGTACTTTTTAATGTTTATACTCACGGCGTGTCCGAACACGGTACAGTAGCAACAAGAGCAAGGCTGGTCGGGAGAGTTGTCGCCCGCACAGGCATTCCCCGCGTTATGGCCCACTGAAATAAATAAATTAAAAAATATTGCCATCAAAAAAATGTTATCCAAAAAAATTAAAAAAAGAACATGCTATTAACAGAGTATCTTAAAACGATAACCTAGAAATTTCGAACTTTTAGGGTTTCTCTTGTGTTTAAATTTACAATAGATATAGGAAAATGGCAATAAATAAAATAAATGGATTAAACCATTTGTGAGTACAAATTAAGATAATCTTTGAATCATGTTGAGTTTTATTGGGTTTCAATTATTATAAATGTAAAAGTTTGGATGGATGGATATTTATTACTAAATATCTCCAAAATAGCTTAAGAGATCTTCTATCTATCTAATATTATAAATGCGAAAGTTTGTTAGAGTTTGTAGCCTAAACGGCTGAACGGATTTCGATAAAATTTGGTATAGCTGTAGAGGATAGCCTGGAAGAACACATAGGCTACACGCTTTTGTTTTTTTTAATCCCACGCGGACAGAGTCGCGGGCGAAAGCTTGTGTGTTACTAAGTTTTTAACCGACTTAAAAATAAGGTTTTCAATTCCTGTTTTTTTAATTTCTGTTACTTCATAATGTTATAAATTATAGTAGAATATTAAATACTAGCTGTCGCCCGCGACTCTGTCCGCACGGAAAAAAAACAAAAGTAAGTAGCCTATGTGGTTTTCCAGATTATCCTCTACATCTATACCAAATTTCATTCAAATCCGTTCAGCCGTTTAGGCTACAAACTCTAACAAACATCCATCTAAACTTTCGCATTTATAATATTAGTATGATTAGTAGAGATATAAACAATTATTGAGTTAAACTAACCTTTGCAGACATGTTGCTGATGGGATGCATTCTCACACACTTTGGGTGGAGGTTTAGTCTTAGCAACCGGTTTCTGCTTATCCTTCTTCTTCTCTTCTAAACCGTTCTTCGATTTGGTTTCTATATCATAGCATTGTTTCACAATATCCCCTAGACATACGGGATTCACGTCGGATTCCTTACAATTAGGACATATACAGTCGTTGGTCCACTTGCAGTCGGATTTTGGAGTATCACAAGCGTCGCTTTCCGATTTCGTCTGTCCATTCCTCATCATATTTCTAAATGCAACCGCATTTAACGTCTGCTTAGCATTCCTTAGCGCTTGTGCTGAATATTTCGCTAATAATTCAGGATTCTGAGATCCAACGCCTGATATTGGAGTTTTCTCTTTACTATCATCATCATCTTCTGCTTTCGTTTTTAAACTATCTTCGATTTCTTCGTCTAGTAATTTAGCATCTATACTTGAACATATAGATATTACATGCTTTTTGTATGTTTCTGGTACAGGTAAGCCTTGTGTTATATAAGATTTGATGGTATAAAAACTGTCTAGGAGAGTTTTTTCGCCTTTCGATGTAAGGATAGCTTCGCATTTAGCTAATAGGATATCATTCTTGATTTTCCTTTCATCTCTTTCATTTTCCTTTGCAGTTTCTTTTACTTCTTCATGTTTCTCTTCCTTTTTGATTGTCTTTTGTGTTTCAGTGTTTGATTTTTTTTGTTTAGCGTTTGCTTTGTTTATAATTTTACTTAAACCTTTAGCTGCTAATATTTCTGCTTCGCTAGCGGTTTGATTTTGGGAATTCTGTTTTGTCGGTGGTGGAATCTTCGAGAAGGTATCATCTAGCGATTCTTCAAGTTGTTCCAGACGGTACAACATTACAAGCCATTCGTCGCCTGTTAGTGCTTTCTTGGGTAATGTTTGCATGAAGGATTTGTTCATTTTCTTTAATCGTTCAGTGAAATAAACTTTTTTGTTATCTAAACTCATTGTTGAGAAATCTTGCGTTGTTTCCGGTCTCTTTGTTGGTACTCCTGTATGTTCTGATATCACTTCTATAGCTGTTTCTGGATCGTTTAGTATCCAGTTAATTAATTGTTGGGACTCAATACATCTTCGGACAACATCTATGTATTTGAATTTGAGACTTTTGACTGTTGCTTTTTGATCTTCAGTCATTTTCGATAGTTTCATAATAAGTAAATCGAAAGTATTCCCAGCTTGAGGGCTAAGTAATTTCGTGATTTGTTTAAGAGATTCCTTTGATGCGGCACAACTTTCGTTATCCAATTCGTTTTCTCCTTCTACGGTTCTTCGCATTTCTTCGATCTTTTCGCTTATTTTATCCGTATCGTTAACGCTCTGTTTCGCTGCCAAATCTTTTATATACGATTGGAATTTCGATAGCATCGTTTCTATTTCGTTTTCAAGTAAGTCGATTGGTATGGTTTTGAATTTTGTTGCAATGTATTGCTTCCAAGATCTGAATCTAGATCTAACCAATTGTCGTAATTCTTCCATACAGAGAGCTTCTTTAACTGAGTTATCGAAGACGGTAGAATCTTTCGTATACATTTCCGGTATTAACATATTCTTGCCTAATAATTCACGGTCTTCTTCCAGACATTTAAGAAATTCCGGATTCTTAGTCTGTTTCATATATTCGAATACTTTGTTGATCACAACTTGAGCTGATATCGAGAATAATAATTCTTTAAAATCTTCTTTGCAATTCTTATTTTTATCATTGTCTTCTTTCAGTTCTGCTACTTCTTTCCCGGCTTCTGGGTTTTCCGTGACGTCATTATCCACATTATTCTTAATCCTACGATTGTTTTTGCGCTTCGCCGTATTCTTTGTGACTTTAACACTGTCTCTAGTTTTATTCCGCTTTATATCTCGGATTTGTTTCAATGTTTCCGGTGTCAGTTGAGCTTCATTATTAACTTCCGGTATAGTGTTCATTATTGAAGCGAATTCTGGTAATTCGAATGAAGTGTTGGCGAATTCGGATAATTTTGATGCAATTTCTGGCATATTAGCTAATATTTGTGGCATATTTTCAACCAATTCGGCTAATTTAGTATTCGCAGCGGTTAGATCTACAGATTCGTCTGAATCTATTTTATCTAGTAATTCTGCGCTTTTATCTAAACTCATCATTACTTCGCAGATGTGATCTAAAGAGAGAGGACCGTCGGTGCCATCTTCTTTCTCTTTCACTTCTATATCTTGGCCCTTTTCTTTAATGCTGTTATAAGAGTTGATGATATTCTGACATTCTTCCATAGCTTTTTTGATTTCTAAACCGAATGTCACATATTTGTAGACATTACTATCTTTATTTTCGACGACCAGCTCAGAATTAACTTCTGTTACTATTATAGTTTCGCTTTCATCTTTAACCAGTAACGGAGTTCGTCGTGCGTTGAGTGGTACATTTAACACATCTGTTGTTATCTGCGATTGGAAATCTATTATTTTGTCATTCTCTTCATTTTTATGAAGAAACTTATTGACAGCTAAAAGCCTTTGGTTCGGTTTTGGAGAGTACACGGGCATCGGTTCCGTCGAAGTTGGGGACATCTCTTGTAAAGGTGGACTAACTGATTCTGGGTATTTAACATCTTTGTCTTGGTTTAGAGCGAAATTGGCGAATTTGGCTAAACATTCCTTCATATCTTTGCACATATCTCCGTCCTTTTCACCCACTATAGTTTCTGTATCGCTGACATTATCTTCTTTGTCTAGAGGGAATGCTTCTGGTGGTTCAGCTTCCGATTTGATATCATCGTTCTGATCAAGTTCCGTGATTTGAGCGGTTTGTGGCAGTTTGTGTTTGAGAAGTTGGAGTATCTTGTATGGTTTGCCGATTGCATTGACGGTTTTGAATTTCCGTTTAGGAGCAGTTGTCAATCGCGGTGCTTTAGGACTCAAAGTTCTACGTTTGCGACGAGGCAGATCTTCCACTAGAGTTACATTGCTGTCTGGAAGACTGAAAAGTATACAAATATTAGTATTTTAGTAATTATCATTAACTGAATTACTATTAGTGTTGGAGCATTTCAGACGGCCTAATACCGTTCAGAAAGATGAAATAGTAACTACTACTATGTAGTGCTATTATTTATGATTGGGGGTCGGTAGTGCCAGTATGTATGGTTGGGGGTCATTAGTACTAGTATGTATGATTGGGGGTCGGTAGTGCTAGTATGTATGGTTGGGCGTCGGTAGTGCTAGTATGTATGGTTGGGGGTCGGTAGTGCTAGTATGTATGGTTGGGCGTCGGTAGTGCTAGTATGTATGGTTGGGCGTCGGTAGTGCTAGTATGTATGATTGGGGGTCGTTAGTGCTAGTATGTATGGTTGGGGGTCGGTAGTGCTAAAGTGTACTGTTGGGGGTCGACAGTGCTAGTGTGTATTGTTGGGGGTCGGTAGTGCTAGAGTGTACTGTTGGGGGTCAGCAGTGCTAGTGTGTATGTTTGGGGGTCGGCAGTGCTGAGTGCACATTACCTCTCCCTCTCCTGGCGCAGCTGGTCCTCCAGCCACATGCGCAGGCGGTGGTAGTAGAGCTGCTGGTCCCGCATGTGCATCACCTTGCGCCGCACCTGCACCACGTACAGAATCTATTTTACTTTAGTATCAATATTTACATATATTATTATACTAGACTATCTCCGTTCTTCTTCAATATGGACAAGTATCGCCAGCGTCGAACAACTTTTTCGCTTGGCACAGGACAGAGGATCGCTGAGCTGACGGCTAACCTCCAATAATGGAGAGGCATTAGAAGAAGATTATTATACAGAAGAAAAAGATTATTTTATATTACAGTGGTAGAGCCCGCTTTAACATCTTCGCACTGTAGGGTCGGCTCGCCCCCAGCAATACCACGACCACACAGAAGACAGGCGTGAAGTGGGAGCAATCCCGCGTTTCGTCTGATTGTGGTGCCGGAGGCCCAATTTTAGTCCCTTTTCCTTCCCACCCTCTTTCTCATATGAATAGGATGGGAAGGGAACGTGGATGTGACGTTGAAGACGCATAGGAGGGGGAAATATCCTCTTAATGTGCGTCTCCTCCTCCGTCGAGAAAGGGTAGGGTAACGCATCCGCTATTGCGAATATCTATGGGCGGCGGTCGCTTTCCATTTCGGTGGATTCAGGTGGCCGTTTGCTCGTTTGCCACCTTATGATATAAAAAAATAAAAATAAATATTATACTTGGCCTCTGTTAATAACATATAGATCGTTTCCATTCCATTTCCCCTTGGGCAGGGGACTGGTGTCCAAGTTAGGGTGGTGCCCTGTGTAATGGATCACCAGGCCCCCGCCCCACAGACCACAGTGAATCTTACAATAGCAAACTTAAAAATATTAAGAGATAATAAAGAAAAAAAAATGATTTTTCAAAATAGTCTATTGCGTAAGGAAGAAAAGACTGATGTATAAATGCATTTAAGGGGCGTAGCTTTTTGACCCTTAAATCCTCATGCATATAAGGGTTAAAAAGCTACGTTAGTCAGTAACATAGGCTATAGACACTGTACGCACCTCCTTGAACCGCTGCAGATGGTACTCGGGGCAGAGCGCGCGGCAGGGCTGGTGCGGGGGCGGGGGCGGCGGGGAGCCCGGGGGCGGCGGCGCGGGGGCGCAGCCCCCCACCAGCTGCGTACACACCTGCACACAATTTATTGTTAGAAATTTCGATACAAATGAATCTATACATATAATAAAATTGGAGTGTCTGTAATATCAAAGAAAAAAATCCATATTGCGGGAAGACGATGTATTTGCGTTGCTGATAACGAAAATCGCATTTAAAAAGTTTTTGTCTGTCTGTCCGCAAGCCGCGTTTGTTTATTGAAACTAAACGGCTGAAAGGATTTCGATGAAATTTGGTATGAATGTAGAGGATAGTCTGAAGAACACATAGGCTACTTAGTTTTGTTTTTTTCTTAATTCCAGGTGGGCGGAGTCGCGGGCGAAAGCTAGTTTAACATAAATGTTTTAATTACAGGATAATGTCATTTTTTCTTAATTTTTATTCAGGATTTTAGTACATTTTCTTAGTGTGATATCAAAATATCGCAAGATATTAAGAAACTAAAACAGTAATGGCGAGTGAGATTAAAAATTAGCTTTTTTTATTATAATTTTTTTTAGAATTTCCTTTCCTAACATCCACTGTACGATGTTTGAGTGTTTTGTGCTAATGTGATATCACCTATGACACTCAGTAGAAGACAAATCTAACGACACCTCATTCATCTAAATCGATTCATTCGTTCATTCCAGTGTTTCTCAAAGTATGCTAAAACGGCCAGACAATTCAACTCTTTATCAAGGCAAAATCCTCACATCGACTTATTCAATACTGGGCTTAGGCTTGGTAATATTACAAGCTATTTGAGCAACCAATTTTTTGGTTGTCCACCTCGCTAGCTTACTTTATTATTGTGCTTACTTTATTATTGTCTCTTAATTCTATTTACTTTAAAACTTTCTTTCCTTATTCATTGTATTCTTGTTCTCTTGGCGATTATAATACTACCATTTTTATTGTTCATTTGCAAAAACTAAGTATGTTTAGTTTTCCTGTTATATAAAAAAAACACCCCCTTGGGGGCATTTGAAACCTAGAGGGGCGTTATAGAGCCCCAGAAAAAATTAGGGGCTTATATATGGGTTAGGGGGGCGATGCATAATTTGTAATTTCATTTATTTAATATAGTACTTTAAATTTCACTAAAATTGTATAAAACGGGGGGCGCTGAAAGATCATTGATTTTCAAAGTGGGCGGTAAAAGAAATAAGTTTGATATACACTGGTTTAGTCAATAAGCCGTACCATACATCATGTAAAAATCAAGTACAAATCAATTACAAATATTACTTCTATCATATTTCATACATTATATCACTATCTCGCTCTAACATTACCGTGGACAGTTTCTTCTGTCTCCGGTACACTTGCAGCTGCCGGCGATGCACTTCCGGCAAGCGGCGGTACATCGACATCAGCTTCCTGTCCACCTCCGACAGACCGAGATCCACGCGTTTCCTGGAAAAAAAGTATTATAATTAAAAAAATAAGTAAAAAAATTTTGCCATGAGGCAGTGGTGGTAATTGGTATGATTTTATAAACTCAAAAACTACTAGATACTACTTCTAATCACCCCACTCGCGTTAAAGACTTAAATTAACCTCCTTTATAACACCGCATAAGAAATAACGGAAACGGAGTTAATATTTCTTGCGGAAGTTCCGCACTTGCGGATGCGGAAGCGGAGTTCCGTTACAACCCTAGTTGAAACCATCACGCGTTACGGACTCTGCCTCGAATGGAAACATACCTCCAGCGACAAGGAAACTCACTATTGACATCGGAATCACCTACCCTCTTATCACAAGTATGATAGACTAGCTGTTCGCGTGCGGATTCATGCGCGTGAAATTATAAAGACGTTATTTTATTGTTTACATTTGTCAAATTATCAATAGCAAATGTCAAAATGACATGACATGACAAACCTTAGAAATCTTTCTTTCTTGATGTTGGCAGCAACTTATGGTCTCTTTCCCACATTAGGGTTTTTATCCAAAATATTTACCCCCCAAGTTTAATGGCGTGAAAATATATAGCCTAAAGCCTGACGTAAGTGTAGGGCTTTTTATTAAAAAAATAATTATTCCAAAATATGCTGTAATTGCTGACATCTTGGGCAACAAAGAAGTGTGTGTTTACGCTTTATTATAATAGTATAGATAGATATAGATAGTATAGATAATGTTACGATACCTGTGCGCGTGCGCCGGCGGCGGGCAGTCCGCGCAGTGGCGCAGCACCCTGTCCATGAGGCGCTCTATACCAGCTATGGAGCGCACGAGCCGCCGCACCGCGCCGCACAGCCCGCTGGCGGACCCCGACCCCGACCCAGACCCAGACCCCGACCCCGACCCGGACCCCGAGCTGGACTCTGAACCTGATACTGACAATTAAAAAACACTTTTTTTTATATATAATATAAGGCAGCAAACGAGCAACGGCCACCTGAATGCACCGAAATGGAGAAGCGACCGCTGCCCATAGACATCCGCAATTGCAGCGCTGCCTACCCTTCATTGACGGAGGAGACGCAAATAAAAAGGACATTTCCCCTTCCTATGCGTCACCACCACCGTTAATTCCACATTCCCTTTCCGTTCTATTCTTATGAGAAAAAGGGTGGGAAGGAAGACTAAAGTTGTGTCTCCGGCACCACACTCATCAGACAAAACGCGGAATTGCTTCCACTTCACGCCTGTCTGTCTGGTCGTGGTATTACACCGGGCGAGCCGAATCATTCGTGCGAAGATGTTAAAGCGGGCTCTACCACTGTTAAACTGTTAACTATGAACCTAATATTAAAAGAAATTGAAATTGTGACTGAATGGCCACAGTTTGCCTTGAAGAGGCATTTACAGCTCCACCTAGCCTGAAGTGGTCGAAGTGGCGCTCAGCCTAAACCTCGTTTATGAGTAACTAAGCTCGAGGGCTCCCTCAGGAGCCTCAGCAGGAGCCGTTACTTCGTTGACATTAAAAGAGAATTATAGCCCAAACTTAAGTCACTTTTCCTTCCCACCCTTTTTCTCATAATAGGATGGAAAGGGACCGTGGATTTGACGGTAGAGGAGACGCATAAAAAGGGGAAATATCCTCTTTATGTGCGTCTCCGTCGATCAAGTGTAGGCAACGCATCCGCTATTGCGAATATCTATGGGAAGTTGCTTCGCCATTTTGGCGAATTCTAACGGTGTAAGAATTTTTGAAATCAGCCCAGTAGTTTTTGAGTTATTTCAATACATACAAAAATAAAAAATCTTTCCTCTTTGTAATATTAGTATAGATAAACCAGCTGGCAAAGTGATTGGACGTTTCATTGTTTATTCCACGCTCCTATACTACACCTATACTCCTATAGGAGTCGCCCCAAGACAGATGTGAAGTGGAAGTAATTCCGAGGCTCCACTTAAGTCCCGTTTCCTTGCTACCCTTTTTCTTATAAGTAAAGGATGGGAAGGGAACGTGGATTTGACTGTGGAGACACATAGGAAAGGGAAATATTCTATTTATGTGCGTCTCCGTCGATTCAGAGCAACACATCTGTAATTGCGGATGTCTATGGACAGTTCGCCATTTCGGCGAATTCAGGCCGCTTGAATTCGCCATTTAGGCGAATGTAGACCGCTTGCTCGTTTGCCACGTTATCAAATAAAAAATGTAGGAACTAAACGCTCGACCATTATTTTATGACAATTTTGTAACATTTATATGTATATCTTTATTCTGAAAGTGTTAAACCGCGGGTTTCCGCGACTGTACTTGTGATATAGCATACTTACGTTCATCATTCTCAGCATTGGAGTCAGTCAGGTTGTCCGTCTTCACGAGGGAAGATTGACTGTCAGGTGGTCTGAAATACATTTATACTTATTGTCTATCTATCTTACTAATCTTACTAATATTATAAATGCGAAAGTTTGGATGGATGGATGGATGGATGGATGGATGGATGTTTGTTAGAGTTTGTAGCCTAAACGGCTGAACGGATTACGATGAAATTTGGTATAGATGTAGAGGATAGTCTGGAAGAACACATAGGCTACTTTCTTTTGTTTTTATTAATACCACGCGGACGTAGTCGCGGGCGGAAGCTAGTGTTTATATTTACTTGGCTCCAGTGCCGTCTCCTTGCTGAAGTTCCCTGCACGAGGATTCTGGTTCCCCTTCACTTGGTGACTGGAAATGTATAAAAAAGGTAACGTTAAAGATTTTCCAGTTTATTAACCTCTTAATAAAATATCTTGAAAATATATACCCTAAAGCGTGTAAGGGCTTTTTATTAAAGAGAAAATCATTCAAAAATATACTGTTATTGCTGACATCCTATATAACAAATTTTCTATAATCATACTAATATTATAAATGAGAAAGTTTAGATGGATGTTTGTTTTGTAGCCTAAATGAGTAAACGGATTTCGATGAAATTTGGTATAGATGTAGAGGATAGTCTGGAAGAACACATAAGTTACTTGCTTTTCAATTCCACACAGACGGAGTCGCCGGCGAAAGCTAGTAATATAATAAAGCGTAAACACACACTTCTTTGTTGCCTAAGATGTCAGCAATTACAGCATATTTTTGAATAATTCTTTCTTTAATAAAAAGCCATACACTTACACGCTTTAGGCTATATATTTTCACGCTAAACTTAGGGAGTATATAAATTGTAAAAATCCTTCATATGGAAAGGGACCATAAACTACAAGCTGCCATTAAGGAAGCAAGGTTATGGTAAATTTGACATTTGCAATTGAGAATTTGACAAAACAATAAAAGTTTTTATAATTTCATGCGGATGAAGCCGCATGGAACAACTATTAGTATATTAGTATAGAAGGAAAACATCGTGATGTACATATCTGTGAAGAAATTCAAAGATATGTGTGAAGTGTTGATGTCCGAGTCACCCTTAGGGTAGGTTGTGACGATGATGATGGTAGTGATGATGGTGGTGATGATGGTGGTGGTGGTGATGATATTAACCTTATCCTCAGCATCCTCTGCCTGCAGATGCGTGTTGTTAAACTCATTGACAGCTTGCATCATACCGAGGAAAGAGATCCTGTAGTACAGGTCACTGAAAATAAATATATGCAATTTAATTTAAATTATTAATTACTAGCTAATACTCGCGACTTCGTCCGCGTAATTATAGCCTACAAGCTTTCGCCCGCGACTCTGTCCGCGAGGAATTTTAAAAAATAAAAGTGAGTAGCCTATGTGTTCTTCCAGATTATCCTCTACGTCTATGCCAAATTTCATCGAGATCTGTTCAGCCGTTTAGGCTACAAACATCCATCCATCCATCCATCCATCTAACTTTCAGCAAGTTTATATATTTGTAATGAAAATATTCAATCAGTGATAACGTAACCATGTAATTAGCTACTGGATACCTTTGCATCTGAATAGATATCCAACATTAAATTTTAAGTAAGATTTTTTCTTTGGTTGTTTTGTTTTATCATACTAATATTATAAATGCGAAAGTTTAGATGGATGTTTGTTAGAGTTTGTAGCCTAAACGGCTGAACGGATTTCGATGAAATTTGGTATAGATGTAGAGGATAGTCTGGAAGAACACATAGGCTACTCACTTTTGTTTTTTTTTAATTCCGCGCGGACGGAGTCGCGGGCGAAAGCTAGTAAGAAATAATGTAGCATATTGTATTTAAGCCAGTATAGTGTACCAGATAGATTAAGGGTGTTTTCGCCAATAAACTGTTTTTGGCAGTTTGGCGAAGTTATTTATATGTAATACTAGCTTTCGCCCGCGACTCCGTCCGCGTGGAATTAAAAAAAACAAAAGTGAGTAGCATGTGTTCTTCCAGACTATCCCCTACATCTATGCCAAATTTCATCGAGATCTGTTCAGCCGTTTAGGCTACAAACATCCATCCATCCATCCATCTAAACTTTCGCATTTATAATATTAGTATTAGTATGATAATATTAAGATAATTTGTACGTACTTATTAAATAAATAAAAAAAATTGAAAGAACTTTTGAAATCAGCACAGTAGTTTTTTAGTTATTTCAATACATACAATACAAATATTTCCTCCTTATCATTTTAGAATAGACTTTTTAAATGCGATTTTCGTTATCAGCAACGCAAATACATTATCTTCCCGAAATCTGGTATTTTTCTTTTGATATTACAAACAGACACTCCAATTTTATTATATGTATAGATAGATTCATCGATGTCAGTTTGTCTATGTGTTTGTGTGTGCTAATCTCAAAAACAAGCTAACAAATTTAGATGCGGTTTTCACTAACTTATTATAATAAGCTTCAGTTAAGATATAACACATGCTTCTACCCGCGACTTCGTGTGGAAACTTTACATACAAAAACAAATTGTTTTTTTTATAATATTAGTATAGAAAATAACATTTATTAATAACTAGCTTTCGCTCGCAACTCCGCGTGGAATAAAAAAAAGTGAGCAGCTTACGTGTTCTTCCAGACTATCCTCTACATACCAAATTTCAACAAGATTCGTTCAGCCGTTTAGGCTACAATCATCAACTTGCCCTTATCCCTTATGGAGTGTTGGCACAGTATGTGCTGCTCCATACATCTCTATCAGCCATATCTGAATACACTCCTTTCTTAAGCATATCCTCTTTCACACAATCCATACTTTCTTCGGTCTTCCTCTTCCTCTGTAGCCATCCACATTCATTCTTAACACTTTCTGGTTTATGTCCCCATCGTCTCGTTATGTCATCATCATCTAGGCTACAAACTCTAACATCCATCCATCCATCTAAACTTTAACATTTATAATATTAGTAAGATTACCTTAACAGCTGCCGCCGCTGCTGAGCGCCGAGTGTTCGTGGATTGAGACAATCACACCAGTGCCGGTAGCCCTCCCAGCCGCTCACTGCAACAAATAACATAGGAAATATATAAAAAACCTTCAATTAACACACAAATTATTTACACTATAAGTATATATGAATACTTTTTACTTTCTCTTTATTACTTTTTATATGTTATAAAATAAGCGACCAGTAGTTACACATAAATCCTGTGGGTTTCTGTACCGCTTATAACATTTTTTATTGTATTTTTTCCAATTTATGCTTTTGTCTAATAAAATAAAAATAAAAAACTAATACTATATGGGGTGTACATTTTATGTGTGGGATGGCAACTGAGTAAACGATTATTTGAATTCGCCGAAATAGCGAAGCGACGGAGTATAGAGTACATAAAGAGGATATTTCCCCTTCCTTTGCATCTCCACCGTCAAATTCACATTCTCTTCCCATCCTCTTATAAGAAAAGGGTTGGAAGGTAAAGGGATTAAAGTTGGGCCTCCTACATCAGTGTACGCGGAATTGCTTCCACTTCACGCCTGTCTGTGTGGTCGTGGTATTGCAGGCGAGTCCTGCAGTGCGAAGATGTTAAAGCGGGCTCTACCACTGTAAAAAGGGGGGGGGATGGTGTGGTGTGGTGGTGTGTGGTAACTCACAGTCCTCGGGGCTGGTCCTGGCCGCCATGTCCCGCAGACGCGCGCTGGTGCTGGCGCGCTGCTGCGGCGCGAGGAACCTCGCCAGCCGCCGCCGCGCGCGCGCTATCCACTCCTCGTCACTGCCCTCCCTGCCTGTTATCTCCACCTATCATAGTACCATATATTCCATCATCATCATCATCATATCGACGAGTGAAAGGCTATTTGTTTCAACCGCCACTTTAGGCGATAGACTTATAGATAGATATATATAATACTATAGATGTAGTTTTATTTTACTTTTTTTATTAATTTTATTATTATTGGTTATATATATACTAGCTTTCGCCCGCGACTCCGTCCGCGTGGAATTTAAAAAAACAAATTTGAGTAACCTATGTGTTCTTCCAGGCTGTCTTCTACGTCTGTACCAAATTTCATCGAAATCCGTTCAGCCGTTTAGGCTACAAACTCTAACAAACATCCATCTAAACTTTCGCATTTATAATATTAGTATGAAATATGAAGTATGATTAGTATGATAAGTCAATATCGTCATTAAAAAATCGTCGTCAATATCAAAATAATATATAAGTGTTTAGGCTACAAACTCTAACAAACATGCATCTATCTAAATATCCATATATATATTTAGATAAATAGATGTTTGTAGCCTAAACTGCTGAATCGATTTCGATGAAATTTAGCATAGTTGTAGAGCATAGTCTGGAAGAACACATAAGCTACTCACATTTGATTTTTTTAATTCCACGCGGGGGATGTCGCGGGCAAAAGCTAGTAATAAATAGTCATTAGTATAAACGTTACATACTTTGAAAGTGATGGTCGAAGCAGCTTTGAAGTTTTCTA
This sequence comes from Papilio protenor, assembly GCA_029286645.1. Lineage (NCBI taxonomy): Eukaryota > Metazoa > Arthropoda > Insecta > Lepidoptera > Papilionidae > Papilio > Papilio protenor. The sequence continues at coordinate 1,050,357 of JAGSMZ010000041.1, read as the reverse complement.
ACAATTTGCAGAATCTTTCGACAGCATACCTATAACAAATAATAAAAAATATCTATACATATAATAAGATGGAGTGTCTGTTTGTACCATCAAAAGAAAAAATCCAGATTTCGAGAAGATGATGTATTTGCGTTGCTGATAACGAAAATCGCATTTAAAAAATTTTTGTCTGTCTGTCTGTCTGTCCGCAAGCCGCGTTTGTTCCTGATAATCTCCGAAACGGCTGAGCCGATTTCGACCAGACTTTCACTGAAGGCTAGCTGACATAGACGGCCATATTATAGGCTACTTTTTTTTTACATTTTTTTAAATTCCGCGCTGTCAAAATGGTGTAACGGGTGGTCACATTTTGACGGGCCTATTACCGGAAGGTAGCTGATAAAACTAAACGTGGGAATGTTTTGAGACGACCATTTTTTTTTTAAATTCCAAGCCAACGAAGTTAGCGGGCAACAGCTCGTTTATAATAAAATGAGAGAGTCGGTGGCTCAGTGGTTAAAGCACTAGACTTGTAATCTACAGGTGTTGGGTTCGAATCCCGCTGTACCAATATTTTTAGATTTTAAGAATTTCATATGTACATAATTATGTGCGTCTCCTCCCTCAATTAAGGGTAGGCAACGCATCCGCTATTGCGAATGTCTATGAGCAGTCGCTTCGCCATTTTGGCGAATTCAGGTGGCGGCTTGCTTGTTTACCACCTTATAATATAAAAAAAATACCCTAAGTTATGAAGGAAACCATGGTAATGCACATATCTGTGAAGAAATTCAAAGATATGTGTGAAGTCGCGTGAAGACTATGAACTAGTCACTAAGGGTAGGTTTTCAGCCCTCAGTGGTGATATAGTGAGCTAGTGGAATACTCACTCCTTCTCAAATGGTCTCTCAAAGGGTCGGCAGAGACACACTTTGTGGACGATATTCTGCATAAAGTCGCTCTGTTCGCACAAACGACTCAGCTGCTCTTGGACTACTGCTTCACCTGAAATAACCAATTATATAATAAACTAGCTGTTGCTCGCGACTTCTCCCGCGTGAATTTAAAAAATATAGCCTATGTTACTCACAGATAAATTACCATTCTAATGGTGAAAGAATTTTTAAAATCGGCCCAGTAGTTTTTGAGTTATTTCAATACATACAAAAATACAAAGTTTTCCTCTTTATAATATTAGTATAGATATAGTAAAGCTAGTATCAGTATAAATACCTTCATGACCAAAGTGCAGTCTCTGCAGCCGCGCGATGTCCCACTCGGAGGGCGGCGCGGGCGTGCCGGCGCGCAGCCGCAGCGCGCGCATCACGCCCGCCGCCGCGGAGGTGTTGCCGCCTGCACATCACACACGTGACACACGTGACACACATGACACACATGACTTACATGACATACATGACTTTCTTGACACACATGACACCCAAGTCTCACATTACACACATGACACATTTGACACAGATGGCTCACATGGCACACTTGCCTCACTTGACACATATGACACACATGACTCACTTGACTCACATGGCTCACGTGGCACACATGACTCACCTGGCACACTTGAATCACATGACACACATTCCTCATATGGCACACATGACATACATGGCACACATGGCACACATGACACACATGACACACATGACACACCTGACACACATGGCACACATGACACACCTGACATACGGGGATCACATGACACACGTGGATCACATGACACAAATGGCACACATGACACACATGGCACACATGGCACCCATGACACACATGACATGCACGACTCACATGGCACACATGTCACACCTGACACACGTGGATCACATGACACAAATGGCACACACAACAGACATGACACACATGACACAAATGGCACACACAACAGACATGACACTTCACTTATAACCGACAAATTAAACGACCCATATTCATCATCGTCACCATAATCTTCCTCCTTATCATACTCCCTGTGTGTGTGTACTTACTGTGCGCCAGCGACCACACAAGCGCTTTCTCCCCTTATTCCAGTCGACACTTGCCAAGTATGCCAGTATCCCAGTGTGCTAATGTACTTACTGTGCGCCAGCGACCACACAAGCGCGCGCAGGAAGCAGTGCAGCGCGGCGGCGTTGTGCGCCACGCACACGCACTGCCGGCAGTGGCAGCCGAACCTCGCGCGGTACCACCACTCCGACCGCACCGTCTCCACGCTCCTGGGCAATGTTAATACACGTGTATAATGTACAGAACCCCGCAATTACAACAGGGACCCCCAAATTGCAACAACCCCCAATAATAAACACGAACCCCCCAAAATGTATGTACCAACCCCCAAGAATAAACACCACGTGTACAATGTACAGAACCCCGCAATTACAACACGGACCCCCCAAAATGCTACAACCCCCATCAATAAACAGAAACTCCCCAAAATATGTGCAACGACCCCCAAGAATAAACACCAACCCCCAAAATACACGTGCAATCGGCAGTATTACAACACGAACCCCCACCACATAAGTACGCAGCAACCCTACCAAATGTATTACGAACGTAAAAATAAACGTGTAGCAACCCCTCACAAATTCTAACCGAACCCCCAAACGTAAACGTGCATAAACTAACCCATCAATTCATCACAAACCCCCTAAAACGTAAACATACAGAAACACCCCCAAAAATAATTTCAAACCCCTATACTGTATTATTAAAGCAGTTTTAAATTTTGATCCATATAGTTTTTTATTAGTCGCTATGCCTTATTCTTTATTACTCTTTATTTAAATCAATTAAGAAACTAAATATTTAATAGTCTATTTTAAACTAAAAAGCATAAGTTCATAACGCTTTTCACAAACACAAACCCCCAATTAACAACATCGACCCCCAAATTCCAACACGGACCCCCTAAAATCTATACTTACATCTCAGTACCGATGAGAGTATACATAAGGGCGCTGATCTCGCACCAGGATCTGAAGACACCAAGCAGCCATTCCTCAACCACCTTGAATCTGCTCAAATCTTCACTATTTTCACCTTCTCCTACACGATCTGCTTAAAAAGAACATTATAATTTAAAAAAAATCAAAAGAAACGAAAAATTATAACAAACTAACTGTTCCCGTGCGGCTTCATCCGCATTAATTTATAAAAACTTTATTTTATTGTTAACATTTGTCAAATTCTCAATTGCAAAATAAGAAAAGCCTTTGACATTGGATAACAATGACCGTTACCATCAATCTTGCTTCTTTTATGTTGTCAGCTTGCAGTTTTTGTCCCTTTCCCGCAAGACGATTTTATCCAAATTATTTACTCCCTAAACTTAATAGCGTGAAAATATATATCCTAAAGCGTGTCGTAAGTGTAGGGCTTTTTACTAAGGAAAAAATTATTCAAAAATATGTGTGATTTGCTGACATCTTACGTAACAAAGTAGTGTGTGTTTACGCTTTATTATATTAGTATAGATATAGATATAGATAATACTAATATTATAAATGCAAAAGTTTAGATGGATGTTTGTTCGAGTTTGTAGCCTAAACGGCTGAACAGATCTCGATGAAATTTGGCATAGATGTAGAGGATAGTCTGGAAGAACACATAGGCTACTCAGTTTTTTTTTAACCACGCGAAAGCCAGTATAGATATAGATATATAATTACCGCAGACATAGTGAAGCAAAGCAGCTTCCTCCTCCGGGGTGACAGGGGGCTCTTCGAAGACGAACATGTCACTGTTTGATAGACTGCAACATTCAAAACAATAATTTTACATACAATTTCGTCTTAGTCTTACTAATATTATAAATGCGAAAGTTTAGATGGATGGATGTTAGGTTGTAGCCTAAACGGCTGAATGGAACTCGATTAAATTTGACATAGATGTAGAGGATAGTCTGGAACAACACATAGACTAACTTTTATTTTTTGAACTCCACGCGGACGGAGTCACAGGCGACAGCTAGTATATAATATACTCACATATCACTCTGCGAGTCGATGCCATCTTCATCATCGTCTATGGGATGATCGTCCCTCACCGTCTCCTCCGCTGAGGCTAGAAGCTGAAATAACATCATACTAATATTATAAATGTGAAAGTTTAGATGGATGTTTGTTAAAGTTTGTAGCTTAAACGGCTGAATGGATTTTGATGAAAGTTGGTACAAATGTAGAGGATAGTCTGGAAAAAGACATAGGCACTTTCGTTTTTTTTTAATTCCACGCGGACGGAGTCGCCGGCGAAAACTAGTGATTCATATTAATTCTGTCAATTTTTATTCAAAATTCGCTTAAATAGCGAAACGATTTATTTAACAGTGGTAGAGCCAGCTTTAACATCTTCGCAGGGTCGGCTCGACCCCAGCAATACCACGACCACACAGTAGACAGGAGTGAAGTGGGAGCAATTCCGTGTACTGATGAGTGTGGTGCCGGAGGCCCAACTTTAGTCCCTTTTCCTTCCCATCCTTATTCTCTCATTATAATAGAATGGAAAGGGCATGTGTAATTGACTGTGGAGACGCATAGGAAGGGTAAATATCATCTTTATCTGCGTCTCCTCCGTCGATTAAGGGTAAAACGCATCTGCAATCTGCAGTACTTTGGATTTTTCGGCGAATTAGGTGGCCCCTAGCACATAACTACCTTTCAGTATAAAAATAAGCTATTTCTTTCAAGCAACCCTGAGGCTTGTATATGACATTAATAATACACCCAAATTATGTATTCACTAATTACTATATCTATACTAATATTATAAAGAGGAAAACTTTGTATTTTTGTATTTTTGTATTTTTGTATGTATTGAAATAACTCAAAAACTACTGGGCCGATTTTAAAAATTCTTTCACCATCAGAAAGGTAATTTATCTGCGAGTAACATAGGCTATATTTTATTATTACTAATGTTTAGGAACTATTAATAAAAAGCGTGTTTCTGGACGCCGGCGTTAAAAATTCACTAAACTTTAACTTTTCTCGGCTTATGCTGCCTAAACCGTTAGAGGTATATAAAAATGATGTATGAAAGAATTGTAGATCTTAAAAAGTTCTACAGAAAAGTGCGCGATAGCATATATCTATCTTTAACGGTTTTCTTACAATAACCACTTTTTTGTTTACAAAATGAATTAAAAATCCTACGCTATTTGCAGCGTTCTTTTATTGGTTTCAATATTAATCCTTATCCAAATAAATGCGTTTGTTATCAGGAGAATTTAATGTAGAATAAAATTGTCCTTTACAGTAATTAAATTGGACTAATAGTTTAGAAGATATCGCGAACACAAAAAAAAATAATGTAATACAAATAATTGTGATATTGTCTTTAAAATCTAAACGATGGGGTTTTTTAGGTGCGTTATTTATGAGTAAAATAGTCTGTGCTTTTTTATTACTTTTTATCTATCTATACTAATATAATAAAGCGTAAACACACACTTATTTGTTGCCTAAGATGTCAGCAATTACAGCATATTTTGGAATAATTCTTATTTTAATAAAAAGTCCTACACTTACGTCATGCTTTAGGCTATATATTTTCACGCCATTAAACTTAGGGGTAAATATTTTGGATAAAAACCCTAACGTGGGAAAGAGACCATAAGTTGCTGCCAACAAGAAAGAAAGATTGCTAAGCTTTGTCATGTCATGTCATTTTGACATTTGCTATTGATAATTTGACAAATGTAAACAATAAAATAAAGTTTTTGTAATTTCACGCGGGCGAAGTCGCGAGCAACGGCTCGTGTTAGATATGTCGACAAAAATGATTTTTTTTTTTAATATAGACGGACAGCCATATCAACAATACTTATAAATTACTTTAAAACAAACAAACTCAACTGCCAAGGTTAGGTAAAGATATAAAAAAAAGAGAAATAGTCAGCTTGTTAGCAACTGAGGGGCTGCACCACTCCTTGCCAAGTCTTTTATAAAACTACCCCCACTATTCCTTCCGTTTCCTAATATTTTCCTAACAATATTCTTGTCTATACTTCTATACTAATTACATACATATACAGAAATAAAAATACACTTTTAAAAAGAACAAAAAAATAATGTAATACAAATAATTGTGATATTGTCTTTAAAATTTAAACGGTTTTTTAGCTGCGTTATTTATGAGTAAAATAGTCTGTGCTTTTTTATTACTTTTTATCTATCTATACTAATATAATAAAGCGTAAACACACACTTCTTTGTTGCCTAAGATGTCAGCAATTACAGCATATTTTTGAATAATTCTTATTTTAATAAAAAGTCCTACACTTACGTCATGCTTTAGGCTATATATTTTCACGCCATTAAACTTAGGGGGTAAATATTTTTGAATAATTCTTATTTTAATAAAAAGTCCTACACTTACGTCATGCTTTAGGCTATATATTTTCACGCCATTAAACTCAGGGGGTAAATATTTTGGATAAAAACCCTAATGTGGGAAATAGACCATAAGTTGCTGCCAACAAGAAAGAAAGATTGCTAAGCTTTGTCATGTCATGTCATTTTGACATTTGCTATTGATAATTTGACAAATGTAAACAATAAAATAAAGTTTTTGTAATTTCACGCGGATGAATCCGCACGCGAACAGCTAGTTTTAAATAAACTTTTTAGAATATGGAATGCATCAAAATAGTTAAAAAGCTAACATATAGGTCTGATTCTGACCTGTAGTATATCTTCATGTCTGATGAGGAAGTGGTCAGTCTCCGGGGCAGGTCCACTGCTCAGCAAGGGTAGCAGGAACTGCCCGAGGGCTGGGGCTTCCGCCTGCAAGAAATATATATTTATATTGAAAAAACACTAAGCATTGCTTTTAAAAGCTGTTCATAGACAAATATTACTTTTTACTAGTATTATAAATGCCAGTTTAGTTGGATTTTTTATATAAATGTGAAAGTTTAGATGTATGTTTGTTAGTTTGTATCCTAAACTGAACGGATCTCGATGATTGTCATACATGTAAAGGGTTATCTGGAAGAACACATAGGCTACTAACTACTAATTGAATTTTTTTTAATTCTATGTGGACGGATTAACAGGAAAAAGCTAGTTATCTATACTAATATTATAAAGAGGAAAACTTTGTATTTTTGTATTTTTGTATTTTTGTATTTTTGTATTTTTGTATGTATTGAAATAACTCAAAAACTACTGCGCCGATTTTAAAAATTCTTTCACCATCAGAAAGGTAATTTATCTGTGAGTAACATAGGCTATATTTTATTATTACTAATGTTCAGGAACTATTAATAAACAGCGTATTTCTGGACGCCGGCGTTAAAAACTCACTAAACTTTAACTTTTCTCGGCTTACGCTGCCTAAACCGTTAGAGGTATATAAAAATGATGTATGAAAGAATTGTAGATCTTAAAAAGTTCTACAGAAAAGTGCGCGATAGCATATATCTATCTTTAACGGTTTTCTTACAATAACCACTTTTGTGTTTACAAAATGAATTAAAAATCCAACGCTATTTGCGGCGTTCTTTTATTGGTTTCAATATTAATCCTTATCCAAATAAATGCGTTTGTTATCAGAAGAATTTAATGTAGAATAAAATTGTCATTTACAGTATTAAAATTGGACTAATAGTTTTAGAAGATATCGCGAACACAAACAATAAGGGTAACCGAAAAATCAGCTTACAAGCTACCGGACTTAGAAATTTGGAATCTTGCATCGGTAGATTTCTGTTATTACGTAGATTACTACTAAGTTAATACTTTTGGTAATAGGTTGAAAAAAAGGGCGAACGTAATAGGTTATATTTGTAATTTCACGCGGGCGAAGTCGCGAGCAATAGGTTATATTTGTAATTTCACGCGGGCGAAGTCGCGAGCAACGGCTCGTACCCTATATAAACCCAAAAATTCGGATGGATGGATGTTTGTATCTCCAAAACGACTCAATCTTCTATATCTGTGCAAATTTCCTAATTAGTAGTGTTGTTTGTCACAGACTATAACAGTCTGGAAGAATGCAGTCTAGATAATAATCTATACTAATATAATAAAGCGTAAACACACTACTTCGTGGCGTAGGATGTCAATCACAGCATATTTTTGAATAATTCTTTCTTTAATAAAAAGCCCTACACTTACACACTTTAGGCTATATATGTTCACGCTAAACTTAGGGAGTAAATAAATTGTAAAAAGTCTTCATGTGGGAAAGGGACCATAAACTACAAGCTGCCAACATCAAGGAAGAAAGATTATTATGGTAACAATAAGTTAGACATTTGCAATTGAAAATTTGACCAATATAAATAATAAAATAAAGCTTTTATAATTACATGCGGATGAAGCCGCACGGGAACAGCTAGTCTATACTAATATTATTATATAAAGAGAAAAGATTTCTATTTTTGTATATAAATAACTCAAATACTGGGCCTTTAAAATTTCTATCACCATTAAAATCGTTATCCCTATACATGGCTATGTTTTTACAATCTCTAATTTCAAGTGGACAATGTCAGGAGCTACAGCTAATAAAACAGTAATATAATAAACTAACCGGTTCCTTATGGTAATCATTGCAGTCCATATCCACAACAGCTGCCTCCTTACCCGATGAAGTGTCAGACAGACCCGCTGCAAAAAACAAATTACAACTATAAAAAAATCTACCAATACCAACCTAATCAACACAACAATATGCAAGCATGGTTGACTATCCCCCACCATTTAAGGTAGGCTCCGAGCCCCTTAGTGGGGATATATAGTGAGCTGATGATGAATAAATTAGGCTACAAAGGTAGAGGAAGACTGAAGCATGTATTAACAGTGGTAGATCCCACTTTAACATCTTTGCACTGTAGGGTCGGCTCGCCCTCAGCAATACCATGACCACACAGAAGACAGGCGTAAAGTGGGAGTGCTGGAGAGTGGAGAGTGTGGTGCTGGAGGCCTAATTTTAGTCCCTTTCCCTTTCCACCATTTTCTTAAGAGGAAAGGAAAATCGGGCAACATTAAAACAACGGCACAGACATCCCTATGACAGCTGTCCATGTCATTCTGACGTATTAGAGTCTGATAGGAGTTAGTGGTCTGAGTATTTAATTGCCTAAAAATATTTGTCTGTTTGTCAGTCAAGTACTCACAAGCATCATCCAACTCAGTCCATTGATCATCAGAGTCGGAATCAGCACCAACATCAGACGCATCGGAAAGCGGGCCACGCCGAGCGAGAAACGCCGCGCGGCGAGCCACTGCGTTCCGAAGACGTGATGTCTATAAACATACATTTATTAGATTAAATTTTAAAATCCCAACATTTAATCTTAATTTTTTTTAAATACACAGAAAAACAAATATTTGATAGTATAAAGATATATATTCATTTATTAAAACCAAGGGGCCTATTCTATAGGCCTAGTATTTGTTACGTCATCGACAATATTTATCTGATATCTGTAATATTACAAATAATTTGTCACTAATTTTGGTGCCAGAACCTTTGTATAGCCTTCTAGATTCAATACAATGAAAGTTCGGCAGCGTCTTCACTTAACTTAGGTGGAGTCGAGGTCAAGCGCTGGTTTATTTACGTTAAAAAAAAAAAAAAAATATACAATGAAAGTAAAGGGGATACAGAATATCATATTTCCAGAGATTTTCATAAATTTTTGGCAAATACAAAAACATCAAACAATAATAACAAACCCCCTGGGGTCCCTGGCTGTTGTCTAGGATCCCCTGTGGTCAGTACACCCTAAGGTACATGTGCAAGATAATGGGAAAAAAACCATTAACATTTCTAAAGGGGTTGTACTAAAGTTTGGGAACCGCTGAATTACATATTGAGTACATTGCACAACAATGTACCTATATAAAAGTTCAATAAGGGAGGAATATACCTCCTTGCCCTTGGCAATGGGCCTGCGACGCGGCGGAGCCCTAGACCTGGCGGAGCGGCGCCGCCCCGACCACGATGATGATGAAGATCCACTAGCCGAACTGCGGTGACCCATCTGGAATAATTATAAATCATATTTTACTTCTTAAATTCAAAGATATGTGTGAAGTCACAGTGTAGTGACTAAGGCCTTGTCACTTATGGTAGGCTCCGAGGCAATAGTTAATATTATATAATTATAATTCCGAGCAGTGGAATATATATTCCACTGAGGGCATATATATTCCACTGAGTCTCTCACTATATAGTGAGCTGGTGATGATGATGATTATGATATTTTTCTTCTCGTAACATTATAAAGTCCTACTAGTCCATTGTAATCTGACAAATTATTATTGTGAAATACTCTAAATTTCTCTAAGATGACGTATGATAGTGTTATGTGGAGGACAAAAACCTGTTGCGCCCCTACAGGGGTAGGATAAGGGGTAAGATGATGTTCATATGCAATACTCTGAATTAAAAAGAAAAATTAACACCATCAAGACTTTACTAACACATTTATGTTAGGCCAAAATTGTTTATAAGTATGTATGTAGCTGGTGGCCCTATGTATGCCCTCTGCTCCACTTCAAGGTAGTAGGACATTAAATCAAATACTTATTATAATAATATAATAATATAGCCCTTTTATTCTGAAACTAGCTGTTCACATGCGGCTTCATCTATCTAAACTTTGTCATTAATAATATTAGTAAGATCAATTTATGAATATGGATGTACTAGCTTTCGCCCGCGACTCCGTCCGCGTGGCATTAAAAAAAATAAAAGTGAGCAGCCTATGTGTTCTTCCAGACTATCCTTTACGTCTATGCCAAATTTCATGGAGATCCATTGAGCTGTTTAGGCTACAAACTCTAACAAACATCCATCCATCTAAGCTTTCGCATTTATAATATTAGTAAGTTTGTATTACCACAGGTCCACTGTATTTGTTACGTAAAAAAAACAAAAACCTAACTAAAGTCTGATACACTTAGAGATAGAACAAGTATGGAACTATAAAAATTAATTCAATATTTTATGCTGTAGGCTGTCACTATGGAAATTACATACATTCAAAAACACATACATAAAAACAACCATACAACACGTGAAAAACAATACACTCCTGGTTTCATATCAAAATATTTCAAAAGAATGAAAATCTTACTATCTCAATGGTTGAATGTTTGAATTCTAAACTGCTGAATGGATTTTGATGAAATTTGTCAAAGATATAGAACATAGTCATCATCATCATCATCATCATCATCATCATCATCATCATCATCATCATCATCATCATCATCATCATCATCATCATCATCATCATCATCATCATCATCATCATCATCATCATCATCATCATCATCATCATCATCATCATCATCATCATCATCATCATCATCATCATCATCATCATCATCATCATCATCATCATCATCATCATCATCATCATCATCATCATCATCATCATCATCATCATCATCATCATCATCATCATCATCATCATCATCATCATCATCATCATCATCATCATCATCATCATCATCATCATCATCATCATCATCATCATCATCATCATCATCATCATCATCATCATCATCATCATCATCATCATCATCATCATCATCATCATCATCATCATCATCATCATCATCATCATCATCATCATCATCATCATCATCATCATCATCATCATCATCATCATCATCATCATCATCATCATCATCATCATCATCATCATCATCATCATCATCATCATCATCATCATCATCATCATCATCATCATCATCATCATCATCATCATCATCATCATCATCATCATCATCATCATCATCATCATCATCATCATCATCATCATCATCATCATCATCATCATCATCATCATCATCATCATCATCATCATCATCATCATCATCATCATCATCATCATCATCATCATCATCATCATCATCATCATCATCATCATCATCATCATCATCATCATCATCATCATCATCATCATCATCATCATCATCATCATCATCATCATCATCATCATCATCATCATCATCATCATCATCATCATCATCATCATCATCATCATCATCATCATCATCATCATCATCATCATCATCATCATCATCATCATCATCATCATCATCATCATCATCATCATCATCATCATCATCATCATCATCATCATCATCATCATCATCATCATCATCATCATCATCATCATCATCATCATCATCATCATCATCATCATCATCATCATCATCATCATCATCATCATCATCATCATCATCATCATCATCATCATCATCATCATCATCATCATCATCATCATCATCATCATCATCATCATCATCATCATCATCATCATCATCATCATCATCATCATCATCATCATCATCATCATCATCATCATCATCATCATCATCATCATCATCATCATCATCATCATCATCATCATCATCATCATCATCATCATCATCATCATCATCATCATCATCATCATCATCATCATCATCATCATCATCATCATCATCATCATCATCATCATCATCATCATCATCATCATCATCATCATCATCATCATCATCATCATCATCATCATCATCATCATCATCATCATCATCATCATCATCATCATCATCATCATCATCATCATCATCATCATCATCATCATCATCATCATCATCATCATCATCATCATCATCATCATCATCATCATCATCATCATCATCATCATCATCATCATCATCATCATCATCATCATCATCATCATCATCATCATCATCATCATCATCATCATCATCATCATCATCATCATCATCATCATCATCATCATCATCATCATCATCATCATCATCATCATCATCATCATCATCATCATTAAGTTGTTGGTATATATTTTTAATTGTATTAACACATATAGATAAAATTTGTCAAAGATATAGAACATAGTCATCATCATCATCATCATCTTATCCTACTCCCGTAGGGTCGGCGCAACAGGTTTTTGTCCTCCACATAACTCTATCATACATCATCTCAGTCATCACTCCCTTTTTGATCATGTCACCTTTTACACAATCCATCCATCTCTTTCTAGGTCTACCTCTACCGATGTACCCTTCCACACTCATAACTAACGTTCTCCTTGTAACATGCAATTCATCCCTCCTCATAACATGCCCATACCATGCTAACCTTTTACTTGTTACCTTCTCTACCACGGGGGCTACTCAAACTTCCTCTAATATACTCATTTCGTATCTTATCCATTTGTGTAACCCCACACATCCATCTTAACATTCGCATTTCCGCCACATGTATTCTCCTTTCATCAGTCCCTTTTACTGCCCAACATTCAGATCCATACATCATGACAGGTCTTACGATGGTTTTGTAAATTTTCCCCTTTAATATAGAACATAGTATATGTACTAAGTTTTTCTTTAAATTATGCAAAGGTAAAGTAGTGTAAAAACAAAGTAATGCAGTATGCAGAGTAAATAAAAGATATGAATTTCGGTTGGTTGTTCATTAAAGAAATCAGATTTAGATACTAATGTAGCTTATTTAAAGAATATGTTTTAAATGAATCAATTCTCAATTACTAACAAGTGTATTTAATTACTAAAGTTACATTAATTGTAGTAATGAAATCATTTTGTTGTATAGCAAAAATGTAAAAGTGCTGTATGATTTTAAATGTCAAGGTTGAATTGCTTTTATTAAGTATATTGTGAACTTTAAAAACCTAGGTCCAAGTAGATGCATATTTGTACAATGATAACACAAGGTCTGAAACTGATCAATAAATCGCGACATGTTTTTCAGTCTGAATACAAAATTTTTCAGTATGAAAACAATAGATAAAGGTTTTTAGAGCTTTAAATAACTCATCCTAGTACTTTATGTATAACAAAAGACTTCTTTCATGTTTATCGATCGAAGAGACATAATATTTGTTATTACGATTCATAGATAAAAAAGAACTTTACAGGATCAATACCGATCGACATACGCATATTTTTCGACCTTATTGAACAAAGAGAATACTAACAGCCATCTCGAAGAGCGACGGGAAGTCCTGCTGTGGCTCGCCGTCAGCTAAACCGGCCAGAAGTCCCAGCTCCGCACTCAAGTCTGCCAATTCAGCACCGATCCTGTCCGCCCTATCGGCGTCACCCAGTTCATCCTTTAATATGTCCCCGATCTCGTCGGAGACCGCAGCCACAGCTGAATACACCTCATCTGATGGCACACCTTCTCTCACCACTTCCCCACCAGCGTTCATCTCCGAGTCCTCCGATGTCCCAGACCTATTCCGCCCTGAACACTCCATTGAAAACATCATTTACAAACCAAATCGAACACCGGATCCGATAAACGAAACATCTAAACACACGTTAGATAACGTCTGATCACAAGAACACAGGCGATACGGTCTTGGAAAAACGAAAAATCATTTTTTCCTAAATACCGATGGATCGCGAACTTTTTGACAATACCAATATGGCGACGATATTTTTAGGTATTTGTGACCAGCCGCGAGTGGATAGGATAATGTGTCTGATTGTATATGGCAACATTAATGTCACATTTCACTTGAAATGTCTCCAATTATTCACTTTACACGGATAAAACCATTTATTACACTGTATAAAAGCCAAATACAAACATAAATGAGATGTTGTAATCAATTAAATTCCATTTAAAGCATTTACAGTTCGATAACTATTCCTTTCGACAAAGTTAATACATGAAACTTACTCGGTTTCTATTAAGCGAGTGGCATGTACTTTGCACTTTAATTTCCATGAATTTTCTACATCTAAATACCACTATAAACTTATAATTACATTGGTACATAAAACACTGATGTATTCTATAATATCTATATAGGGTCATACTATTAAAATAGAAATTAAAGTATTGATTTATGAACTATGACTGTTTTTGGTTGTTTTGTTCCCACGCCCCCACCCAAGTACATTAAGGAATATAATTTGTGAAATGTATATATTTCAATACTTATACTATAGTATCTTTTCATTGGTTTTGATAAGGACATTCTGTTTATATCATGTAATGCAAATTAAATTACAATATTTCATAAAAATATTTCTAAACGCAAACATCACAAGATAAAAAATAATCTTATCAGAATGTCACATTGACAATGACATTAATGATTGAACTGCTTCTGCGCTACAGTGTTTTTCCGCGCAATTTGATTACATTTTTCACACGAAAATATGTAATGCAGGTGAAATGCCGCAATGCGAAGCACGTTGAATGTTACCGCGTTGACACAGAGTAAAATAATACACTGTTTAATTCAATTAACTCATGTAATCCTCGTATTAATTTAGGTCGAAGTGTATAAGTTTTGTAATACATTCTTACATCGAGTTTCATCAAGAGGTTATGGCCGTTCAAAATAAAGTGCTTTACGCATTTCGGGGGTGGATAGCATTCGTTGCTTTCATGGATTTAGGTACTGCGGGACGTTCGTACATAGAAAGGAGATCCTTTTTAAGTCACAATGGAGACACTGACCATTTGGATGGTAAGTTTAAGCATATATCTTTTTTTAAAGGCTTGTAATGCTTATGTAGTTCCTCTGATATTTTCCATGGAAGTCGATAATCACCTACGTGTTCACGCTCTTTTACCCCCTTCTCTAAAAATGTCTCTAAAACTGGTTGCCTCAGAATGCTTTTATAGTATAGTGCAGTCAAACATGTTTAAGATATTAATAATAACAATAAATATATCCTATTTTAGTCTGATAATTAAGCTTACTAACAGTGAGATAAATTCTAAAATTGCTTCAGTAGTTTTTGAGTTTCTAGTATTCTTAGATAAGTGTAGGTTGCATCACAATGTTTTCCTTCACCATAAAGTCGGGTAAAATATGAAAATATGAAATTCAAAAACTGAAAATCACATCAGTACATGGCGGGATTCAAACCCAGGACCTGTTGCTTACAAGTCAAGTGTTCAATCCCCTGAGCCACTGACTCTCTAACAAATAACAGTGTTACAAATAAATGTGGTACAAAGTTAAACTTAGGAATAAACTGAATATAAGCAAAATTTGTACTAATATTTGCTTATACTCAGTTTATTTCTAAGTAACTTTATACCGCATTTATTTGTAAGGCTGTAACAGTTTAAAGTTAGTTTAGAAAAGAAGTTTTTTTAAAGGCCCGATTTTAGTCCCTTTTCCTTCCCATCCTTATTCTCTCATAAGAATAGGATAGAAAGGGAATGTGGATTTGACGAAGAAGGAGACGCATAGGAAAAGGAAATATCTTTATGTGCGTCTCCTCCTCCGTCGATCAAGGGTAGGCAACGCATCCGCTATTGCGCGATGTCTATGGGCGGCGGTCGCTTCGCCATTTTGTGGGTTTTAGGTGGCCGAGTGCTCTTTTGCCACCTTATAATATAAAAAAAAGACTGCTTAATATGGTTATTTATTTTTCAGGTGACTTCACAATATCGAGAATGTTGGGAATGTACTCTGTGCTGAAAGCTCTGGCTCTAATACACTGTACCCTCTACATACACTATAAACCGTAAGTTTTTCTCATTACCAGTCATTTAAGGAATATATAGACTATAGTTTGTTTAAATAAGATAGATTAGTTTGACAATTCATGTGACAATTTAGTAGGGATGGGTTGTGTAAAATCAAGCATGATTCTTTCCGATTTTCGATTTTAATTCTTATAGAAGGTGGAATCGATAGATTTATAGTTATAACTTATGAATTAAAAGAAAAACACTGTTTTCTCAAATTAATAATGACCTGCAGAACCATTAGAAATAATGATAGTAAATAAGTATTTATTACTACTTCAGCCGTACGTAATCGAATTTCGCTATTATTAATGTCATCGCTAAAATAATAATTTTAGTTAAGTTCGATAAATTTTATTTAAACCGAATATCGATAGTTCATAATTGTTCGCTGCGTGTTTGTTTCGTCACTACGATACCTGTCTATTAAGTACGACATTTGCCTTCATACAAATTTAATTCGATATTTTATATGCGTCATTTATCAAACTAATGTACATATCTTATTTAGACAAACTATAGACAATAAACAAAATGTTTGCACAGGTACTTTCTCTGAAAGGTACTATATCAGTTGTCAAGTTTATTGCCGACTCATGTTGTATTGACATGTAAAATATTATACAAAGTTATAATGAGTTCCATCTTTTGTTATAAAATAAACTAAACAGTGTCTTTTATAGTTTGTAGTCTAAACTGCTGAATGGATTTCTATGAAATTTTTCATAGACACAGAATGGAATAGCACAGAATACTTTTGTTTTCTTTTTATTCCATGCAGACAGAGTTGCAACAGCTAATCATACTTCATACTAATATTATAATGTGAAAGATTAGATGGATGGATGTTTGTTAGAGTTTGTAGCCTAAACTAAACGGATCTCAATGAAATTTGGCATAGATGTAGAGGATAGTCTGGAAGAACACATAGGCCACTTGGTTTTGTTTTTTTTTAATACCACGTAGACGGAGTCTCGGGCGAAAGCTTGTTTGAAACAAAACTTCCCCTATGTCTTGTGTTGGTAAAAAATTCCATTCTTTAGAATCTATCCGTTCTTTTTAACATTGTCAGGTAAGAACCCATTAACCTATTTTCTTGAGTAAAGTGGCACTTGGAGTTAAGTGAAATGTAACCCTTTGTTATACTTACAATAGGCTTATGCTAGCTTGCCAAGTTTCTTAACACCGCCTGCTATATATAGACTAGACAGTGAATAAAAAATTTCACTGGTACTTTCTCTGAAAGGTACTATATCAGTTGTCAAATTTAGTGGTGTCTCATATCTTTATTGACATACTAGCTTTCGTCCGCGATTTCCGTGTGGAAAAAATAATTAAGTTAGTAGCCTATGTGTTCTGTGTAAGTATGTGCCTATACTATAAGCCTATGTGTTCTGCCAGACTTTGCTCTACAACTATGCCTTTATCCAGATCCGTTTAGCCGTTTAGGCTACAAACTCTAACAAACATCTGTCCATCTAAACTTTAGCATTTATAATATTAGTGAGATTAAACAATTTACAGAAATGATAAGCACGATAATTTGTTGTAAATAAATTAAACAGTGTTTCAAAATAGTAAACATTAAAATATTATTTAACAACATCTATTGGTAATTAATTTAAATATAATTAATTATATTGACATGTGGTTTTCAATGGATTCATCAATAGATAGTTTTTTTTTTTTATAATATAAGGTGGCAAACGAGCAAGCATCCTGAATCCACCGAAATGGAATGCGACCGCTGCCTAAACATCCGCAATTGCAGCGTTGCCTACCCTTCATTGACGGAGGAGGAGACGCACATAAAGAGGACATTTACCCCTCCTATGCAAAGTATCCTATCCTAGTGTAGTATGTGAATTTTTTTTCAAGAGTAGTGTTTACTATGCCTCCTCTATATGTTTTTGCATCTCTGTCTAATATACACATTCTTAAGAGCACACCTTTGACTAAACAATCGCACAATTATTGTGCGATTTTCGATTGTTTCGCAGCCTTCTTCTGTTTAGTTGCACAACTAAAAATCGAGTAGTGTGCGCATCATATAACCAAGGAATCAAAGCGAGACTAAACAGTCGTGCGATAGTTTAGTTTCAGATGTAACTTTATCCATAAAGAGTTTAGAGTTTTTCTTTTTAATTTCAGAGTCGTGTCTATGGGCTACTGGTCGTTATGTTTGACGATAATTCTATACGTTACCGAGGCTTTTTATTTCCACTCGACGAATCTCAATTTCTACGTCGTGTTTCCTTGTATTTTGAACAGTAAGTATGTTTTACTAGCTTTCGCCCGCGACTTAGTTTGCGTGGAATTAAAAAAAAAACTGAGTAGCTTATGTGTTCTTCCAGACTACTCTATATCTATGCCAAATGTCATCGAGATCCGTTCAGCCGTTTAGGCTACAAACTATAACAAACATCCATCCATCTAAACTTTCGCATTTATTTGTATGTGCGATTGTCGATTGTTTCGCAGCCTTCAACTGTTTAATTGCACAATTAAAAATCGAGTAGTGTGCGCATCATATAATCAAAGCGAGACTAAACAGTTGTATGATAGTTTAATCACAGGTGTGTGCTCTTAGTATATTTATGTCATCAGATCAACCCCCCCCCCACGTAGTGTTTTTTTTTTTTTATAATATAAGGTGGCAAACGAGCAAGCGTCCTGAATCCACCGAAATGGAATGCGACCGCTGCCTAAACATCCGCAATTGCCTACCCTTCATTGACGGAGGAGGAGACGCACATAAAGAGGACATTTACCCCTCCTATGCAAAGTATCCTATCCTAGTGTAGTATGTGAAATTTTTTTTCAAGAGTAGTGTTTACTATGCCTCCTCTATATGTTTTTGCATCTCTGTCTAATATACACATTCTTAAGAGCACACCTTTGACTAAACAATCGCACAATTATTGTGCGATTTTCGATTGTTTCGCAGCCTTCTTTGTTTAGTTGCACAACTAAAAATCGAGTAGTGTGCGCATCATATAACCAAGGAATCAAAGCGAGACTAAACAGTTGTGCGATAGTTTAGTTTCAAATGTAACTTTATCCATAGAGAGTTTAGAGTTTTTCTTTTTAATTTCAGAGTCGTGTCTATGGGCTACTGGTCGTTATGTTTGACGATAATTCTATACGTTACCGAGGCTTTTTATTTCCACTCGACGAATCTCAATTTTTACGTCGTGTTTCCTTGTATTTTGAACAGTAAGTATGTTTTACTAGCTTTCGCCCGCGACTTAGTTTGCGTGGAATTAAAAAAAAAAAAAAACAAAACTGTGTAGCCTATGTGTTCTTCCAGACTATCTACATCTATGCCAAATTTCATCGAAATCCGTTCAGCCGTTTAGGCTACAAACGCTAACAAACATCCATCCATCCAAACTTTCGCATTTATTTGTATGTTAAGAGCGGGCACACACCCTTGACTAAACTATCGCACAACTGTTGTGATTGTCGATTGTTTCGCAGTCAACTGTTTAGTTGCACAACTAAACATCGAGTAGTCCGCATCATATAAGCTCATAGGAATCAAAGCGAGACTAAACAGTTGTGCCATAGTTTAATCACAGGTGTGTGCTCTTAGTATATTTATGTCATCAGATCAACCCCCCCCCCACGTAGTGTTTTTTTTTTTTCGTAAACCCGTAGAACCTTAAAATGATTTTATTCCCCAAAATTAGTGTCCTAATTATATTTTTGTTTTTTTTTCAGTAATCACACTCCTCGGTCTTATATACTTACCAGGTAAGTTGAAACTCTGGGGCACGATACCCGGCACTTCGGGTATAGACAGAGAGGTGGATGACGAAAATATGCAAATATTACGACAAATGGGAAACTTTAGAAGACGGAAAAACCCTATCAAAAATAAACACGTCTGATTGTCTATGGTTGACGATGTGTATAGTCGGATTATTCCCAACCGTCACCCCGTCTGTCCCCACGTGGGGACAGATGAGATAAAAAGTTTCATCCGTCCCACCTTTTAGTCCTAACCAATAAGGTGACAGGATTAAGAAATAATATAACTTCCAACCGTCCCCTCGTCGCAAAATATGGGACGGATGAGACTTTATTCTCAACTGTCCCCACGTGGGGACATAGCGGGGTGACGGTTGGGAATAATCCCTATGGTCCGGGGTTTTGATTATATTGTCTATTGTCGAGGAATTTGGTCTGTGTTGAAATGTCAGCATAATGGAATTAATTGAATCGGCGTAAGAAAATAATTGTGATATTGTCTTTAAAATCTAAACGTTTTTTTTAGTTGCGTTATTTACCAGTAAAATAGTCTATGATTTTTTATTACTTTTTATCTATCTATACTATCTATGTATACTCTATACTTATTATAATAAAGCGTAAACACACACTTCTTTGTTGCCTAAGATGTCAGCAATTACAGCATATTTTGAACAATTATTTTTTTTAATAAAAAGCCCTATACTTGCTTCACGCTTTAGGCTATATATTTTCACGCCATTACACTTAGGGGGTAAATATTTTGGATAAAAACGCAAATGTGGGAAAGAGACCATAAGTTGCTGCCAACATTAAGGAAGCTAGGTTGTCATGACATGTCATTTTGACATTTGCAATTGATAATTTGACAAATGTAAACAATGAAATGAAATTTTAATAATTTTAAGCGGATGAAGTCGCATAGGAACAGCTAGTATGTTAAAAACTAAGCGACCAGTTACAATTAAATCCTGTGGGTTTTTGTACCGCTTCTAATATTCTTATTGTATTTTTCAATTTATGTTCCAATAAATAAAAAAAAACAACTAGTTTTGCTATAAACAGATGAAAACTGTTCTTTGCGTGTTGAAAAATAACGGAAATACACATAAAATTGAGATTTTAACCCTAAAGTCTGGTTCACACTTGGCCAATACAGTTGGATAGTTGCACCCCCAGTCATAGATTGTAGTCTCACTGATGCCAGTTAGCATCCATACTGCGCAAGTAATTTGCGTTGAACAACTGTACTGGCTAAAGTAAAACGTGAATTAAACCGAATTTACATCATACCAGTCCAGTGGAAACCAATTAAAAATAACAACTGTATAAACGTTTTAAACAGTGGTAGAGCCCGCTTTAACATCTTCGCACGAATGGGTCGGCTCGCCCGGTGTAATACCACGACCACACAGAAAACAGGCGAGAAGTGGAAGCAATTCCGCGTTTTGTCTGATGAGTGTGGTGCCGGAGGCCCAACTTAAGTCCCTTCTCCTTCCCATCAGTTTTCACATAAGAATAGGATGGAAAGGGAACGTGGATTTGATGGTGGAGGAGACGCATAGGAAGGGGAAATGTCCTCTTTATGTGCGTCTCCTCCTACGTCGATTAAGGATAGGCAACGCATCCGCTAATGCGAATGTCTATGGGCAGTCGCTTCGCCATTTTGGCGGATTCAGGTGGCCACTTGCTCGTTTGCCACCTTATAATATTAAAAAAAAAACGTAAATGGAACACTCTAGTGTCGATTTAAATGTTTCTAATTGAATCCAGTGTTGGTATCACTGGACTTGAATGATGTGAACTGGTTATTAGAACTTTTTTATCCGTCAATTTTTAAACAATTTATTTAATTGTAGCTAGCGATATTAATTTTAAGACTGCACTAGAGATCTCGTCACTCGACAGGAATGCGCGCGAATCTTTCAATACTTCTAATGACATTGACAGCTGTCAGTTAGAGATGTGACGTTTATGCCAATAATCTAGTGTTGCGCCAATTTCTACAGCGCGGTACTAATTTTCTTCTTAACACAATGGATTAGAAAAAGCTAGATGTAGAAAAATAATATTTAATTATATTCCCTCCTAAAAGATCTGATTTGTAGATAAATAGGAATTCTAGATTTAATAAGTTTTAACCTAAATTTCTGTAGATATTCCTTTAAATTAGGTGTAAATGGTGTTTGAAGTTATGTGATACTGCACTCAGACTTAAAGGCTATTATAGGCATCCCTTAGTGTAGTTTTTAACCGACCATTAGTTACGAATAAACTCTGTGGGTTTTTGTAATGCTGTAATGTTTTTCTCTCATCAACTTGCCCTTATCCCTACGGAGGGTCGGCACAGTATGTGCTGCTCCATACATCTCTATCAGCCATATCTGAATACACTCCTTTCTTAAGCATATCCTCTTTCACACAATCCATCCATACTTTCTTCGGTCTTCCTCTTCCTTTGTAGCCATCCACAATCATTCTTAACACTTTCTGATTTATGTCCCCATCGACTCGTCGCCATGTCCATACCACGCTAACCTTTTGCTTCTCAATTTCTCCACCACTGGCGCGACTTTCAAACTTCCTCTAATATACACATTCTTAACTTTATCCATTCTTGTCACACCACACATCCATCTTAACATACGCATCTCATGTAATGTTTTTCTCTAATTAATGAATAGGCAGTCTGCAATAACATTATTTGCAATCTACCCACTTTTATAAGGAAAGGCTAGACATGTCAATGATTTGGCAGTGTAGGGGACGCATAGGAAATGGACATTCTTCTATCTATGCGTCTCTTCTGTCAAGATAAACAAGGCAACTATAGTTTGTCTAAATAAGATAGATTAGTTTGACAATTCATGTCAATTCATGTGACAATTTAGTAGGGATGGGTTGTGTAAAATCAAGCATGAATCTTTTCGATTTTCGATTTTTATTGTTATGGAAGTTGGAATCGATAGATACATAGTTATGTCTTATGAATTTTTAAAAAGAACAATGTTTTCTCAAATTAATAATGACCTGCAGAATCAGTACAAATAATGAGAGTAAATATATATTTATTACTACTACAGCCGTACGTAATCGAATTGGATTTCACTATTATTTCTGTCATCGCTAAATTCTCTGAATAATTTTATTTAAGTTCGATAAATCTTATTTAAACCGAATATCGATAGTTCATAATTGTTTGCTGCGTGTTTGTTTCGTCACTACGATACCTGTCTATTAAGTACATTTGCCTTCATACAAATTGAATTCGATATTTCATATGCGTCATTTATCAAACTAATCTATCTTATTTATACAAACTATAATTACGGCCGCTAATTTTAACTATAAAAAGATTTAAAAACTACACTAAGGTATCTTTTTTCACAGTGGTAGAGCCCGCTTTAACATCTTCGCACGAATGGGTCGGCTCGCCCGGTGTAATACCACGACCACACAGAACACAGGCGAGAAGTGGAAGCAATTCCGCGTTTCGTCTGATGAATGTGGTGCCGGAGGCCTAATTTTAGTCCCTTTCCCTTTCCACCCTTTTCTTAGAGGAAAGGATGGGAAGGAAAAGTGGATTTGACGGTGGAGGAGACGCATAGGAAGGGGAAATGTCCTCTTTATGTGCGTCTCCTCCTCCGACAATTAAGGGTAGGCACCGCATCTGCAATTGCGGATGTTTATGGGCAGCGGTCGCTTTCCAGTTCGGTGGATTCAGATGGCCGCTTGCTCGTTTGCCACCTTATATTATTAAAAAAAAATCTATGGACTATCATTTAAGGCGTTACCTATATATATAACATTAAAGTGATGAGTGCTGAAGTTGATTTATCTCATTTTATTCGATTTTTATCTTCTTCCCGCTTTAATAAACACATACTGTGTATTCTTGTGCCTATAGCTTATTAGAACATAGTCTCGACTGCGGACACTTGTATACATTGTATATAATGGAAAGCATACAAATGAAAAATTATGACAAACGTATACACAATATTCTAATGGTTTACTCTTACGGTTTTTTTTTTGTTTTATTTCTATTCTAATTAAGCGCCAATAGTCTAATGGTTTGTGGTACGGACTACCGATCGTGAGGTCGAGGGTTCGAATCCCGCCATTCGACTATTGTCGTTAACAAAATCCTAGTACAAGCCTAGAGCTTAGTTGGTATGGTTAAAGGAAATATTAGTAAATTAACAAAAATCTACTAATATTTTACATAAAAAAAATTCTATTTATAAGTAAAAAGACTTATTGCAGATTTGTTTGTGTCGAATTTAAATCTTTACTAAGTAAGCCTTCGACCGGACTTTCACTGGAGGGTAGCTGACATAGACGGGCATGTTATAGGCTACTTTTTTTTTAAATTCCGCGCTGTCAAAATGGCGACCGGAGCTATCTCTGGAACGGGTGGACCGATTTGGACGGGACTTTGAAAGATAGCTGGTAGAAGGTAGATGCTCTGGAATGTGATAGATGACTTTTTTTTTTAATCCGCGCTAAAGAAGTTTGCGGGCGACAGCTCGTACACAATGTTTTTTTTTTTTTTTTTTTTTTTTTTTTTTTTTTTTTTTTTTATATTTATAAAAATATTATTAGATTTTTGTTAATTTACTAATATTTCCTTTAGCCATTCCAACTAAGCTCTAGGCTAGTGCTAGGATATGGTTCACGACAATAGTCGAATGGCGGGATTCGAACCCTCGACCTCAAGATCGGTAGTCCGTACCACAAACCATTAGGCTATTGGCGCTAAATAACTAATTCGGACGTATGTATAATTTCTCATTTCTATTGAAATGTATACAAGTGTCATTGCGGTCATTTTTACAATATATAAGATGATTATATACATTTATACAACGACCAATATTTATACAGCACTTTTTAATAATTCAATGTTGTGTGGTTTTTGACCGACTTCCCAAAAGAAGGAGGTACTCAATTCGTCTGTATGTTTTTTTTTTGTGTTACGGCATAACTCCGCCGCTAGTTGACCGATTTTGAAAATCCTTTTTTTATCCGAAAGGTAATACTGCAGGTGGGTCCCATTTTTTGTTTGATTTTTGTACGGTAACTTATTCTCGAGACACGAGAGAGTTTTGTTATGACTGTTAATTTGGTTTTAGGGGGTTTTATATACAGGATGCTTAAGAAATAAGCAAATAATGGCCAAATCAGACGCTTGTGAAGTCAATATTTTATTTATTTATACAAACATACAATATTACAATTCTAATATAATTTTACAAATACATTTCACACATTTTGTTTTTTTATTTTCACTTTTAATTTTAAATTCGATGTTTTGTTCAATTTATTTTGTTTTCTACTTTTCTCAAACATCCTGTATATAGTCTTATTTACAATAGATTTAGTATTTACAGTGTTCTTGTTGTACTAATGTTAGTTTGTTTGCGTGTGTTGTATATAGATTTATTAGCTATGTAATTTGTCACTGCAGTGCCTATAAATTGTTAGGTTTCACTTTAGTATATATAGATATTTAATAGAATTGTCTATAATCAGCGAATTCAGGTGGCCGTTTGCTCGTATCCCACATTATGATATCTATACTCTATACATATAATAAAATTGGATTGTCTGTTTGTAATATGAAAAGAAAAATTCCAGATTTCGGGAAAATGTATTTGCGTTGCTGATAACGACAATTGTATTTTAAATTTTGTCTGTCTGTCTGTCTACAAGCCGCGTTTGTTCCGCTAATCCCCGAAACGGCTGGACCTTCGACTTGACTACTGAAGGGTAGCTGACATAGACGCAACGGCGGACCCAGGGGGGGAGTCATGGGGGTCATAACCCCCCTAAGCTGGTTGGTCAAGAGCTTGACAAAAAATATTTATAAATTTTGTGAAGCTCTTGACTTGACCACGACTATGTGACCCCCCTGGCGCCAAAGCTGAATACGCCCTTGGATCTTAATATTGCGTGGACGAAGTCGCGGGCAACAGCTAATGTTATATATCTATGTAAATACATAGTGCCAATATATCAAGGTCAAAGCAATAGTCAATTAAAACATCAAATCTTTTGTATGTTATATTGTATGTATAGATTACGTGTTATATAGAAAATAGTAACATTTATATGTAAATTCAATAGAAAGGAGAAATAAAAAATGTATTATATAAATAATATTACTTTTATAAATAAACAGACTTATTACAGTTTATATCAACACTGAAATTATACAAATCTAAACTTCTATGCTAATATAATAAAGCGTAAACACACTGCTTCGTGGCGTACGATGTAAAAAAAAAAAAAAAAAAAAAAAAAAAAAAAAAAAAAAAAAAAAAAAAAAAAAAAAAAAAAAAAAAAAAAAAAAAAAAAAAAAAAAAAAAAAAAAAAAAAAAAAAAAAAAAAAAAAAAAAAAAAAAAAAAAAAAAAAAAAAAAAAAAAAAAAAAAAAAAAAAAAAAAAAAAAAAAAAAAAAAAAAAAAAAAAAAAAAAAAAAAAAAAAAAAAAAAAAAAAAAAAAAAAAAAAAAAAAAAAAAAAAAAAAAAAAAAAAAAAAAAAAAAAAAAAAAAAAAAAAAAAAAAAAAAAAAAAAAAAAAAAAAAAAAAAAAAAAAAAAAAAAAAAAAAAAAAAAAAAAAAAAAAAAAAAAAAAAAAAAAAAAAAAAAAAAAAAAAAAAAAAAAAAAAAAAAAAAAAAAAAAAAAAAAAAAAAAAAAAAAAAAAAAAAAAAAAAAAAAAAAAAAAAAAAAAAAAAAAAAAAAAAAAAAAAAAAAAAAAAAAAAAAAAAAAAAAAAAAAAAAAAAAAAAAAAAAAAAAAAAAAAAAAAAAAAAAAAAAAAAAAAAAAAAAAAAAAAAAAAAAAAAAAAAAAAAAAAAAAAAAAAAAAAAAAAAAAAAAAAAAAAAAAAAAAAAAAAAAAAAAAAAAAAAAAAAAAAAAAAAAAAAAAAAAAAAAAAAAAAAAAAAAAAAAAAAAAAAAAAAAAAAAAAAAAAAAAAAAAAAAAAAAAAAAAAAAAAAAAAAAAAAAAAAAAAAAAAAAAAAAAAAAAAAAAAAAAAAAAAAAAAAAAAAAAAAAAAAAAAAAAAAAAAAAAAAAAAAAAAAAAAAAAAAAAAAAAAAAAAAAAAAAAAAAAAAAAAAAAAAAAAAAAAAAAAAAAAAAAAAAAAAAAAAAAAAAAAAAAAAAAAAAAAAAAAAAAAAAAAAAAAAAAAAAAAAAAAAAAAAAAAAAAAAAAAAAAAAAAAAAAAAAAAAAAAAAAAAAAAAAAAAAAAAAAAAAAAAAAAAAAAAAAAAAAAAAAAAAAAAAAAAAAAAAAAAAAAAAAAAAAAAAAAAAAAAAAAAAAAAAAAAAAAAAAAAAAAAAAAAAAAAAAAAAAAAAAAAAAAAAAAAAAAAAAAAAAAAAAAAAAAAAAAAAAAAAAAAAAAAAAAAAAAAAAAAAAAAAAAAAAAAAAAAAAAAAAAAAAAAAAAAAAAAAAAAAAAAAAAAAAAAAAAAAAAAAAAAAAAAAAAAAAAAAAAAAAAAAAAAAAAAAAAAAAAAAAAAAAAAAAAAAAAAAAAAAAAAAAAAAAAAAAAAAAAAAAAAAAAAAAAAAAAAAAAAAAAAAAAAAAAAAAAAAAAAAAAAAAAAAAAAAAAAAAAAAAAAAAAAAAAAAAAAAAAAAAAAAAAAAAAAAAAAAAAAAAAAAAAAAAAAAAAAAAAAAAAAAAAAAAAAAAAAAAAAAAAAAAAAAAAAAAAAAAAAAAAAAAAAAAAAAAAAAAAAAAAAAAAAAAAAAAAAAAAAAAAAAAAAAAAAAAAAAAAAAAAAAAAAAAAAAAAAAAAAAAAAAAAAAAAAAAAAAAAAAAAAAAAAAAAAAAAAAAAAAAAAAAAAAAAAAAAAAAAAAAAAAAAAAAAAAAAAAAAAAAAACAATAAGAAAATTACAAAGACAATAGTGTAAAATAAACATAAATACATTCTAATATGAAAATTTAAACAAGTCGAGTCAAAAAACAAAACGTCTATAAATATAATGTTGCAGTTAAATTGTTAAAAAAAAAATCATACAAAGATACTAATAAGAAGTCATTAAACGGATTTTAAAAGACACGGGACTATATAAAATAAAATAACAAATTCGCAACTACTATGAAATAATGTAAAATAAACTATAATAAAACCGAAAAATAAAATATACAAAAGTTATAAAAAATGAAAACGACCTGGCCTTTGCCAGTCGTCGCCTACCCGCGACCACCTAAACTACCTCTGCCTACTCCGCAGAGTCGTCGCCTACCCGCGACCACCTAAACTACCTCTGCCTACTCCGCAGAGTCGTCGCCTACCCGCGACCACCTAAACTACCTCTGCCTACTCCGCAGAGTCGTCGCCTACCCGCGACCACCTAAACTACCTCTGCCTACTCCGCAGAGTCGTCGCCTACCCGCGACCACCTAAACTACCTCTGCCTACTCCGCAGAGTCGTCGCCTACCCGCGACCACCTAAACTACCTCTGCCTACTCCGCAGAGTCGTCGCCTACCCGCGACCACCTAAACTACCTCTGCCTACTCCGCAGAGTCGTCGCCTACCCGCGACCACCTAAACTACCTCTGCCTACTCCGCAGAGTCGTCGCCTACCCGCGACCACCTAAACTACCTCTGCCTACTCCGCAGAGTCGTCGCCTACCCGCGACCACCTAAACTACCTCTGCCTACTCCGCAGAGTCGTCGCCTACCCGCGACCACCTAAACTACCTCTGCCTACTCCGCAGAGTCGTCGCCTACCCGCGACCACCTAAACTACCTCTGCCTACTCCGCAGAGTCGTCGCCTACCCGCGACCACCTAAACTACCTCTGCCTACTCCGCAGAGTCGTCGCCTACCCGCGACCACCTAAACTACCTCTGCCTACTCCGCAGAGTCGTCGCCTACCCGCGACCACCTAAACTACCTCTGCCTACTCCGCAGAGTCGTCGCCTACCCGCGACCACCTAAACTACCTCTGCCTACTCCGCAGAGTCGTCGCCTACCCGCGACCACCTAAACTACCTCTGCCTACTCCGCAGAGTCGTCGCCTACCCGCGACCACCTAAACTACCTCTGCCTACTCCGCAGAGTCGTCGCCTACCCGCGACCACCTAAACTACCTCTGCCTACTCCGCAGAGTCGTCGCCTACCCGCGACCACCTAAACTACCTCTGCCTACTCCGCAGAGTCGTCGCCTACCCGCGACCACCTAAACTACCTCTGCCTACTCCGCAGAGTCGTCGCCTACCCGCGACCACCTAAACTACCTCTGCCTACTCCGCAGAGTCGTCGCCTACCCGCGACCACCTAAACTACCTCTGCCTACTCCGCAGAGTCGTCGCCTACCCGCGACCACCTAAACTACCTCTGCCTACTCCGCAGAGTCGTCGCCTACCCGCGACCACCTAAACTACCTCTGCCTACTCCGCAGAGTCGTCGCCTACCCGCGACCACCTAAACTACCTCTGCCTACTCCGCAGAGTCGTCGCCTACCCGCGACCACCTAAACTACCTCTGCCTACTCCGCAGAGTCGTCGCCTACCCGCGACCACCTAAACTACCTCTGCCTACTCCGCAGAGTCGTCGCCTACCCGCGACCACCTAAACTACCTCTGCCTACTCCGCAGAGTCGTCGCCTACCCGCGACCACCTAAACTACCTCTGCCTACTCCGCAGAGTCGTCGCCTACCCGCGACCACCTAAACTACCTCTGCCTACTCCGCAGAGTCGTCGCCTACCCGCGACCACCTAAACTACCTCTGCCTACTCCGCAGAGTCGTCGCCTACCCGCGACCACCTAAACTACCTCTGCCTACTCCGCAGAGTCGTCGCCTACCCGCGACCACCTAAACTACCTCTGCCTACTCCGCAGAGTCGTCGCCTACCCGCGACCACCTAAACTACCTCTGCCTACTCCGCAGAGTCGTCGCCTACCCGCGACCACCTAAACTACCTCTGCCTACTCCGCAGAGTCGTCGCCTACCCGCGACCACCTAAACTACCTCTGCCTACTCCGCAGAGTCGTCGCCTACCCGCGACCACCTAAACTACCTCTGCCTACTCCGCAGAGTCGTCGCCTACCCGCGACCACCTAAACTACCTCTGCCTACTCCGCAGAGTCGTCGCCTACCCGCGACCACCTAAACTACCTCTGCCTACTCCGCAGAGTCGTCGCCTACCCGCGACCACCTAAACTACCTCTGCCTACTCCGCAGAGTCGTCGCCTACCCGCGACCACCTAAACTACCTCTGCCTACTCCGCAGAGTCGTCGCCTACCCGCGACCACCTAAACTACCTCTGCCTACTCCGCAGAGTCGTCGCCTACCCGCGACCACCTAAACTACCTCTGCCTACTCCGCAGAGTCGTCGCCTACCCGCGACCACCTAAACTACCTCTGCCTACTCCGCAGAGTCGTCGCCTACCCGCGACCACCTAAACTACCTCTGCCTACTCCGCAGAGTCGTCGCCTACCCGCGACCACCTAAACTACCTCTGCCTACTCCGCAGAGTCGTCGCCTACCCGCGACCACCTAAACTACCTCTGCCTACTCCGCAGAGTCGTCGCCTACCCGCGACCACCTAAACTACCTCTGCCTACTCCGCAGAGTCGTCGCCTACCCGCGACCACCTAAACTACCTCTGCCTACTCCGCAGAGTCGTCGCCTACCCGCGACCACCTAAACTACCTCTGCCTACTCCGCAGAGTCGTCGCCTACCCGCGACCACCTAAACTACCTCTGCCTACTCCGCAGAGTCGTCGCCTACCCGCGACCACCTAAACTACCTCTGCCTACTCCGCAGAGTCGTCGCCTACCCGCGACCACCTAAACTACCTCTGCCTACTCCGCAGAGTCGTCGCCTACCCGCGACCACCTAAACTACCTCTGCCTACTCCGCAGAGTCGTCGCCTACCCGCGACCACCTAAACTACCTCTGCCTACTCCGCAGAGTCGTCGCCTACCCGCGACCACCTAAACTACCTCTGCCTACTCCGCAGAGTCGTCGCCTACCCGCGACCACCTAAACTACCTCTGCCTACTCCGCAGAGTCGTCGCCTACCCGCGACCACCTAAACTACCTCTGCCTACTCCGCAGAGTCGTCGCCTACCCGCGACCACCTAAACTACCTCTGCCTACTCCGCAGAGTCGTCGCCTACCCGCGACCACCTAAACTACCTCTGCCTACTCCGCAGAGTCGTCGCCTACCCGCGACCACCTAAACTACCTCTGCCTACTCCGCAGAGTCGTCGCCTACCCGCGACCACCTAAACTACCTCTGCCTACTCCGCAGAGTCGTCGCCTACCCGCGACCACCTAAACTACCTCTGCCTACTCCGCAGAGTCGTCGCCTACCCGCGACCACCTAAACTACCTCTGCCTACTCCGCAGAGTCGTCGCCTACCCGCGACCACCTAAACTACCTCTGCCTACTCCGCAGAGTCGTCGCCTACCCGCGACCACCACAACTACCTCTGCCTTCTCCGCAGAGTCGTCAACCGCGACCTGTCGCCCACCGCGACCCTTCGCACACCACGACCCGTCGCCCACCGCGATTGGTAGCCCACCGCGACAATCTACCTCCGACAAACTATCGCCCAACTGCGACCTATGCCAAAGAAAACACAAAAAAAAACAATTTACATAAGCATTATACATTTTTCACAAAACCTAACTTTCAATACTAACGGTAACATTCGGGCATTATACAAAAAATCATTCGGCGATGTTTTCTTACAAAATTAAATTTAATCAAACTCAATACTATATTATTCTACAGTTGATTATTCACAAAACAAAAATTTAATTTTGCACATAACTTTTCCATTTCGTTACATTACAATTATAACATTCGTAACTACACACGTCATCATAACAATGCAGCGGTGCGTCTGTCCCGCTCCCTCTCGGGCCAAAACACCGGTGCGGCTATCTCTGTCGCACTCACGCTGCGCCCGATTGCATTATGCGTTGTCATGATTTGAATAACTACTAATGAACGTTACACTTTTTAAAACTTTTAACACAAAATTCACCAATGTAACGAAAATACAACATAGAACAAACTGAAATACATCGCCCGCCCTTTTACAAGTTGCCTACAACAACAAATACATTTACATTACGATACAAAATACTTAACACACATAATCTTACAGTCACTAATAATTCACTCGCGTTTACACTTACACACGATTTAACACATGAAGATTGCGGGACGAACCTCCTCGCAACACCCGCAGGCGCCTCCGACGCCGCCACTTCGCGGACCTCTCGTCCATTGCTCCCGGCCGGCCCCGGCCCTGCCTATCATGGGGACATACACATGCCCCAAACACCCGTGTGCTTTTAACACCGCACACGTAGACTGCGGGATTCACCTCACCGCAGCACCTGCACGCGCTCCGCTTCCGCCGCAGCACCGCCTACCGCCCACCGCTGCTGGCTGCCCGCGCGCAGCCCGAGTCCCTGCACCGGCGCCGCATGCCAGCCGCTGCTCCCGGCTGCCTCCGCACTGCGCCCAGCCGCCATCGACACAACCGCCGCTGTTTCCGACGCCCTTTTTGCGGTCGCCCATGTCCATATCATCGTGTATGGTCACGCTGCCACACCCCTGGTATTCCGGACGTAATGCACACAGCTATCTATCTATCTATCTATCTATCTATCTATCTATCTATCTATCTATCTATCTATCTATCTATCTATCTATCTATCTATCTATCTATCTATCTATCTATCTATCTATCTATCTATCTATCTATCTATCTATCTATCTATCTATCTATCTATCTATCTATCTATCTATCTATCTATCTATCTATCTATCTATCTATCTATCTATCTATCTATCTATCTATCTATCTATCTATCTATCTATCTATCTATCTATCTATCTATCTATCTATCTATCTATCTATCTATCTATCTATCTATCTATCTATCTATCTATCTATCTATCTATCTATCTATCTATCTATCTATCTATCTATCTATCTATCTATCTATCTATCTATCTATCTATCTATCTATCTATCTATCTATCTATCTATCTATCTATCTATCTATCTATCTATCTATCTATCTATCTATCTATCTATCTATCTATCTATCTATCTATCTATCTATCTATCTATCTATCTATCTATCTATCTATCTATCTATCTATCTATCTATCTATCTATCTATCTATCTATCTATCTATCTATCTATCTATCTATCTATCTATCTATCTATCTATCTATCTATCTATCTATCTATCTATCTATCTATCTATCTATCTATCTATCTATCTATCTATCTATCTATCTATCTATCTATCTATCTATCTATCTATCTATCTATCTATCTATCTATCTATCTATCTATCTATCTATCTATCTATCTATCTATCTATCTATCTATCTATCTATCTATCTATCTATCTATCTATCTATCTATCTATCTATCTATCTATCTATCTATCTATCTATCTATCTATCTATCTATCTATCTATCTATCTATCTATCTATCTATCTATCTATCTATCTATCTATCTATCTATCTATCTATCTATCTATCTATCTATCTATCTATCTATCTATCTATCTATCTATCTATCTATCTATCTATCTATCTATCTATCTATCTATCTATCTATCTATCTATCTATCTATCTATCTATCTATCTATCTATCTATCTATCTATCTATCTATCTATCTATCTATCTATCTATCTATCTATCTATCTATCTATCTATCTATCTATCTATCTATCTATCTATCTATCTATCTATCTATCTATCTATCTATCTATCTATCTATCTATCTATCTATCTATCTATCTATCTATCTATCTATCTATTTCTTGTTTATGGCTCTCCCTCATCGGATTGGGCCAGTGTCAAGTGTTTGTGGTTTTGTTATAATTTGGGAGAAACTGGCAACAAAACTCTGCTTATGGAGATGTTCGTGGGTGTACAAGCGGTCTAAAGATTTTAAAATCTTGAGTTATATAAATCTGTTGATCTACCTAAAAAAAAAGGACGGACACAAAACATTTATATATTGTTAGTAGGTTATTGGACGTACAACTTATAATCTAATATTATTTGTGTTAAGATAGTCACATAGGATATATACAAAAGGGGTATTTACATAGGTCAAAAGAGTTTTAAAGTTAATGGGACGGGGGATGGAATTGGGAAGCATATCCATAAGGGATGTAGTTCTTTTGGGGCAAGTAAAAAAGATGTGATCCACGGATCCTTCATCCAGTCCGCATTCACACAATGAGCTATCTTTCACACGAATTTTTGCTAAAAAAACAGGAGTACAAGCATGGCCTAAACGAAGTCGACAGATTGTCGACGTTATCTGCTTATTTGCACTAGGGAATTTGAAAAACCATGGCCTAACTGGTATGGAGTCTTGGATGTCTGCAAAATACTTACCTTTACTAATAGAAGATTCGAGCCAAACAGATTTCCAACTAGAAATAAGATTTTCCCTAGCTAAGGACATCAGGTCATGGAGGTATAGTTTATGGTGACTCATTGAGCCACACGATGTTGCCTCTTTCGCTAGTAAGTCAGCTGACTCATTGCCCTGGATCCCAGAATGACCCGGAATCCAAGCAAGAGTGACCTGAAGACCCTGCAGAGAACATCTTTGCAAAGATTTTTTAATTTCTAAGATAAAAGGGAATTTTGATTTACTTTTAAATTGATTTGATAAAATTGTATCCAAACAGCTTTTAGAATCCGAAAATATTATTGTCTTACTGATCTTGTGTGACTCGATATACAGTAACGCTTCTAAAATTGCTACAGACTCTCCAGTAAATACCGAAGACAGGGAGGGGAGTTTGAAATTTAAAACTATACGAAATTTAGGGATCCAGACAGCTGCTCCCACATATCCACGCACTGTAAGCTTGGAAGCATCAGTATAAACCACAAGCCAGTCACTCCAGCGCTCATCGACTGTTCTCTGGAAATTGGTGTTTGCAGAAACTGAGTCCTTAGTTATACCTAAATCTAATATTATTTGTGTTAAGATAGTCACATAGGATATATACAAAAGGGGTATTTACATAGGTCAAAAGAGTTTTAAAGTTAATGGGACGGGGGATGGAATTGGGAAGCATATCCATAAGGGATGTAGTTCTTTTGGGGCAAGTAAAAAAGATGTGATCCACGGATCCTTCATCCAGTCCGCATTCACACAATGAGCTATCTTTCACACGAATTTTTGCTAAAAAAACAGGAGTACAAGCATGGCCTAAACGAAGTCGACAGATTGTCGACGTTATCTGCTTATTTGCACTAGGGAATTTGAAAAACCATGGCCTAACTGGTATGGAGTCTTGGATGTCTGCAAAATACTTACCTTTACTAATAGAAGATTCGAGCCAAACAGATTTCCAACTAGAAATAAGATTTTCCCTAGCTAAGGACATCAGGTCATGGAGGTATAGTTTATGGTGACTCATTGAGCCACACGATGTTGCCTCTTTCGCTAGTAAGTCAGCTGACTCATTGCCCTGGATCCCAGAATGACCCGGAATCCAAGCAAGAGTGACCTGAAGACCCTGCAGAGAACATCTTTGCAAAGATTTTTTAATTTCTAAGATAAAAGGGAATTTTGATTTACTTTTAAATTGATTTGATAAAATTGTATCCAAACAGCTTTTAGAATCCGAAAATATTATTGTCTTACTGATCTTGTGTGACTCGATATACAGTAACGCTTCTAAAATTGCTACAGACTCTCCAGTAAATACCGAAGACAGGGAGGGGAGTTTGAAATTTAAAACTATACGAAATTTAGGGATCCAGACAGCTGCTCCCACATATCCACGCACTGTAAGCTTGGAAGCATCAGTATAAACCACAAGCCAGTCACTCCAGCGCTCATCGACTGTTCTCTGGAAATTGGTGTTTGCAGAAACTGAGTCCTTAGTTATACCTAAATCTAATATTATATTAGGATTATGAACTATTGCCTCAAAAGGGGTTTCAAATATAGGATTAAGTCTAGTTTGGAAGAGTGGGCAGGGAAGACGAGTAATTTTGAGATAGCTTTTTACAAGACATGGGGGTTCTTTGTGAGCCCAATATCCACCGGCGGAAACGAGTAGAGACAGTTCGTGAAGTTTAGGGAGAAGACTATGTGTAGAATTTTGAAAAACCATGGCCTAACTGGTATGGAGTCTTGGATGTCTGCAAAATACTTACCTTTACTAATAGAAGATTCGAGCCAAACAGATTTCCAACTAGAAATAAGATTTTCCCTAGCTAAGGACATCAGGTCATGGAGGTATAGTTTATGGTGACTCATTGAGCCACACGATGTTGCCTCTTTCGCTAGTAAGTCAGCTGACTCATTGCCCTGGATCCCAGAATGACCCGGAATCCAAGCAAGAGTGACCTGAAGACCCTGCAGAGAACATCTTTGCAAAGATTTTTTAATTTCTAAGATAAAAGGGAATTTTGATTTACTTTTAAATTGATTTGATAAAATTGTATCCAAACAGCTTTTAGAATCCGAAAATATTATTGTCTTACTGATCTTGTGTGACTCGATATACAGTAACGCTTCTAAAATTGCTACAGACTCTCCAGTAAATACCGAAGACAGGGAGGGGAGTTTGAAATTTAAAACTATACGAAATTTAGGGATCCAGACAGCTGCTCCCACATATCCACGCACTGTAAGCTTGGAAGCATCAGTATAAACCACAAGCCAGTCACTCCAGCGCTCATCGACTGTTCTCTGGAAATTGGTGTTTGCAGAAACTGAGTCCTTAGTTATACCTAAATCTAATATTATATTAGGATTATGAACTATTGCCTCAAAAGGGGTTTCAAATATAGGATTAAGTCTAGTTTGGAAGAGTGGGCAGGGAAGACGAGTAATTTTGAGATAGCTTTTTACAAGACATGGGGGTTCTTTGTGAGCCCAATATCCACCGGCGGAAACGAGTAGAGACAGTTCGTGAAGTTTAGGGAGAAGACTATGTGTAGAATTTTGAAAAATTTTAAAAATAAAGCGATCACAAAGGTATTGTCTCCTTATATGTAGAGGGGGGTCCACACATTCAACTTGCATGGCGTTAATAGGGGAGGACTTCATAGCCCCAGTTATAAGCCTGAGACATTTAGCCTGTACTTTGTCAAGTGAATGAAGAGGTAATTTATTACATGGTTCTAAAATAAAAATGCCATAGTCAAGATGACTCCTAACAATAGCGTTATACAAGAGTTTTTGTGAAAAAGGGTGAGAACCCCACCAAACACCCGAAAGAGATCTAAGAATGTTAATGTTTTTTTCGCATTTTGTAATGACATGAGAAATATGGTGAGTTGATGTCAATTTTGAGTCCAGAACAAGACCTAAATATTTAACTTTATTTTTTACAGGGATAGTATTACCATTATAAGTGATGGAGACATTAGGTGTATTTCTGGCTCTTGAAAACACTACAACTGTACTTTTAGGTATAGATAGAGAAAGACCATGTTGTTGAAGCCAATCATCAAGGTAACCAATGGCAGTGTTAAGTCGAGATGTTGCCACGTCAAGATTGTCCGACGATATATAAAGTGTTAGGTCATCAGCATATTGTAGGACATCACAAAAGGAATTGACAGAAAGTTCCAGATCATGTGTGTAAATACTGTACAGCAAGGGACTTAGGACAGATCCTTGAGGAAGACCCTTCCAGACAAATCTAGAGGGAAGAAGAGAATTTTTACTGGAAATTTGGATAGATCTAGCCGAAAAATAATTTGATATGTAGTTTACTATCCTCACAGGAATGTTCAAATGAAGCATTTTGCTTCTGAGCACCGGAAGAAGTACATTATCATATGCTGATGAGATGTCCAGAAATACACCAATCACCGATTCCTTCTTCGAAAGAGCTATACGGATATCGGTAATAAATGAACCTAAACTATCCATCGTTCCTGATCCCTTACGAAAACCAAATTGACTTTTAGCTATTATACCTCTACTTTCAACTAGCCATTCCAGTCTATTTTTAATAAGATGCTCCAATATTTTAGCCATGGTAGGTGATAGTGCAATAGGTCTATATCCCAGAGGGTCATTACTTAACTTCCCAGGTTTTAATATAGGAAGTATGATTTGGGATTTCCATTCTTCCGGTGGAAGACTGGAGAGATAGAAAATATTTACTAATTTTAAAAAGAAATTACGCGTTTCTGGTCCAGATTTCACGATAAAAGAATAAGGGATACCATCTATACCTGGTGAGGAATCCTTGAGACCATCAATAGCACACAAAAGCTCTTCCCATGAGAAGGGTTGGTCAAATTCACTCTCGAAAGGGACTGAAGACTGATAGATTGAAGCTTCCTCTGCAGATGGGGCAATAGGAGGAGCAAGTTTTTGTTCGAAAGTGTCTATCCAGACAGACTGATTGTTAGAAGAGTCATCAGTAGAGATAATGGACCTACGAAATCGTTTTATATTTCTCCACACCATAGAGGGAGGAGACCTAGGGGAGAGGGATTCACAGAATTTCCGCCAACCAGAACGTTTTTTTTCCGAAAAGGTTTTTACCGCTTGAGCAGCCACGTGTTGGTAATTAATAAAATTTTGTTCAGTCATGGAAGAGTTATAAATAGATTCGGCTTCTTTACGTTTTTTGTACATTTGAGTACACTCACTGTCCCACCATGGAGGGGAGGAATACTTGTTTCTTCCTATAGAAATAGACGGTATAGCTTTATCTGCGGCTTTAAAAAGGACATTTTTAAAATACTCTAGAGTATCCTTTACATTTTCGAGACAGGGGAGGGGAATTTCAGAAATTAAACGATCAGTCTCAGAAGAAAATTGAGACCAATCAGCTCTTGATAATTTATATTTAACACAGGGACGAGGATTATTATAAGGGGTGGAAGAAGGAGCAACAGGAATAGTCAATAGAATAGGGAAATGATCACTTCCATAGGTAAATGGATGTACCCTCCAAGAGAATAAAGAAGCTAAAGAAGGCGAACAAATAGAAAGATCTACCGCACTTTCGTTTTGACCCGGTCGTACTCTTCGCGTGGGAGTACCATCATTTAATATACAAAGGTCACGGTCGTGCAGAAGGTCAAGAAATGGAAAAGAAAGAGAATCGCAGGAATGGGACCCCCACAGAGTGTGATGAATATTAAAATCTCCCAGAAGAACTACAGGAGGAGGAAGTGAATCTATGATCATAAATAATTCATTTAGGATGGAAATACGGGGAGATGGAATATATATCGATATGAAAGAAATGTTGAACGCTCTAAAAGCTACAGCATTAAAAGAGTTTGAATGAGCTGGAAGATGGATTTGTGAGTAAATAATAGATCGAGAAATTAGAAATCCAGAGCCACCATGCCCATCATCCCTGTCATCCCTAAGACAGGCAAAACCTGGGATCCGAAATCGAATCTCTGGTTTCAACCAAGTCTCCTGAATGGCAACGATAACAGGCTTGAGGTTGTTAATAAGGTCGATAAGTTCATGCTTTTTATTTCTTACGCTACGACAATTCCATTGCAGAATGTTGCGAAGAGCCATTGGGAAGGGAGAATAAGAGCTGCGTAAGTTTTTCTCTGAGATTGTTCGGTAATTCGACGTCAGAAAGTCGAGAGAAGAAGTTTAATACAAAGGATATTTCTTTGTCTTTTGACATTGAAGAATCAGGAGCTGAAATATTGGTATTCTGAAAGGCGCAACCATTGGAAAGAGACGAAGAGGGGGATTGTGTTAATTTTTGATGAGCACGACGGTCAAAACCAGGGCTTGAAGCCGGAGTAGATGTACGACGGGGAGTAAATATAGTTTTACGATAGGATGCATTTAATGGGATACGCGGAGAGGAGGGCTGGGGAGAGCATATAATATTTGGGACCTTGCTGACTGTACCAGAGTAGGAACGCATACCGGTGCGTGGGTATCTAGCAGAAGCCTCTTGGTATGACTTATTTTCTGTAGACATAACGTATTTTATTTTTTTTTGTCTGTCGAATTCAGGACAAGTTTGGTCATTAGCTTTATGACTTCCAGAACAGAAAAGGCAGGTTGGGGATGTCTTGTCACACGATTCGCCTTCGTGAGGTTGGGCACAGATAAAACAGCGGGGATTCGACCTACATTGTGACTTGACGTGACCAAACCTACAACATTTGTTGCATTGAATAGTAGGTAATAAGTAAGTTTGTACAGGAATAGAATTAAAAAAGCCATATACATATTCCGGTAGCTTTTGTCCCGAAAAAGTAAGCACAATCGATTGTGTGGGGATCCACGAAGGAGTCCCATCTTCTCTACGGACTTTTCTGTTAAGCCTGCGGGCACGTACTATTTTTCCGAGGCCTCGTAAGATAAGATCAGAGTTTAATTCTTCGACAATTTCCTCCAAAGACCACTCAGTGGGCATATTCCTAACAATTCCCATACGTGTTACATTGTAAGAGGGGATTATCGCCTCATAATTGTATTGAGAAAGAGTGGGTAGATCTAGAAAATTATTGGCATCTAATGCAGACTTAAACTGAACCGATATGCGATTTCGACCAACATGTTTAACACCATCGGGCAGCACACCCTTAATATTATTTTTCGATAAGAAATAACCAAAATGGATAGGTCTTAGAGAAACACCTGAAGCAGGTTCGTTTTCTTTTTTTAATAAAAAGCCTTACACTTACGTCACGCTTTAGGCTATATATTTTCACGCCAATAAACTTAGGAGGTAAATATTTTGGATAAAAACCCTAATGTGGGAAAGAGACCATAAGTTGCTGCCAACATCAAGAAAGAAAGATTGCTAAGTTTTGTCATGTCATGTCATTTTGCATTTACAATTGACAATTTGACACATTGCAATAAAATAATTTTATGCTGATGAAATCGCACGGGAACAGCTAGTAATGTTATAAATGCGAAAGTTTAAATGGATGTTTGTTAGAGTTTGTATCCTAAATTGCTGAACGGATTTCGATGAAATTTGGTATAGATGTAGAGGATAGTCTGGAAGAACACATAGGCTACTTAGTTTCCTAGTTAAAATATAAATAAAAAGCCCATTGACCGATTCATGGCCGGTTTCCCAGTTATGGTCACAAGGCTAAGGGCTTGTGCCTGAGATCACTGTCAGATAAGGTAACAAAATCCGATATTTCCATCACATTTTACACGTTTGTTATCAGACAATTCACAATTTGGTAGGACAGGCCTTTATTCTGTAAGTTGATCGAGGATTTCCGCGACTGTATCTACACGCTAAAACGTTAACAGTGGTAGAGCCCGCTTTAACATCTACGCACGAATGGGTCGGCTCGCCCCCAGCAATACCACGATCACACAGAAGACAGGCGTGAAGTGGAAACAATTCCGCGTTTCGTCTGAGTGTGGTGCCGGAGGCCTAATTTTAGTCCCTTTCCCTTTCTACCCTTTTAATAGGAAAGGAAGGGAAGGACAAGTGGATTTGACGGTGGAGGAGACGCATAGGAAGGGGAAATGTCCTCTTTATGTGCATCTCCTCCGTCAATGAAGGGTAGGCAACGCTGTAATTGCGGATGTCTATGGGCAGCGGTCGCTTTCCATTTCGGTGGATTCAGGCCGCTTGCTCGTTTGCCACCTTATATTATAAAAAAAACCCATTGATAATAAAGAAATGTATTAAAATAAAACACCACTTTTCATATAAAAATTTATTTCGATAATTTATAAAACAAATAAATGGAATGCAAGTCAAATAATAAGAATAAATCTACAATTCTACGTATATAAAATATCATTTTTCTTTTAAAACTTTAACGGCCTGTACCACCAAATTGTAAACTGTTAGTTAACAATCCGTGTAAAATGGATGGATAATTTGTTCCCTTATCTGAGTGACGTCATAAGCTATCTGAGGCTCTATCAGCCAGTGGTGGGTCAGGCCCAAAATATATAAAATTCAATAGTAATCAGGGACAGGTGCACAGGCAATTTTGACAAAATCTTCATATCGTACAATACCACTGTTCGATACATTCGCTTCTCTGAATATATTATCCACCTGAAAAAAAAATTATACTCAAGCGCGTAATATAAGAGCGTCGGTGGCTCAGTGGTTTAAGCACTTGACTTGTAATCTACAGGTCTTGGGTTCGAATCCCACTGTACCTTGAGCTTGACAAAATATATTTACATATTTTGTCAAGCTTTTGACTTGGCCACGACTATGTGACCCCCCCTGGCGCCAAAGCTGGACCCGCCCTTGTAGGACTCTAATCTCACACTTCAAAATGCCCTAAAAGTCAGTGAGTAATTTAAAAATGTAAGATGACAGCAATCACAGTATAATTTTAGATAATTCTTTCTTATAAAAAACCCTACACTTACGACACTTAGGGGGTAAATATTGAAAAATAAATAATGCGAGAAAGTGACAAAAACAAGCCAATAGCAAAGCGAGATTGCTAGTAACGATAATTTTTAGCCAATAGCATACCATTAACATTTGCTAATGAAAATTAGTGCTCTAAAGGAAGAAAAAGAATTAAGATTTCATCACCTCCCGCTGTGACAGTCCCTCCCCCCACTTCTGCAGAAGGTTGCGAAGCTGACGAGCGGGAACTACCCCCTTCTTATCAGGGTCGGCTGCGCGGAATGCATTTACAACCTATGATATTAAATTTATCTATACTTCTATCTATATCTATACTATTATAATAAAGCGTAAACACACACTTCTTTATTGTCTAAGATGTCAGCAATTACAACATATTTTTGAATAATTCTTTTTTTTAATAAAAAGCCGTACACTTTCGTCACGCTTTATATATTTTGACGCCATTAAACTTAGGTGGTAAATATTTTGGATAAAAACCCTAATGTGGGAAAGAGACCATAAGTTGCTGCCAACATCAAGGAAGAAAGATTGCTAAGGTTTGTCATGTCATGTCATGTCATGTCATTTTGACATTTGCTATTGATAATTTGACAAATGTAAACAATAATATTTTTTTCCTAATTTCATGCGGATGAAGCCGTACGGGAACAGCTAGTAAATTATATTAAAAAAAAAGAAAGAAATTAGCTACAAAGACAAAGGTTGCTGCAAGAACTACAGCAGCATGAAATAAAGAAAAAGAATATTAACAATTTAATTAAAAAAAAAAACAAATTGAATGTGTGAATCTTACTCATTTTAGTCCCTTTCCACCCTTGTCTTAAGAAAGGATGGGAAGGAAAAGTGGATTTGACTGTAAAGACTCATAGGAAGGGGAAATATCCTCTTTATGTGCGTCTCCGTCGATTAAAGACAACGCATCTGCAATTGCGGATGTCTATGGGCAGTCGCTTCGCCATTTCGGCGGATTGAAGTGGCCACTTGCTTTCTGTCACCTTATAATATACTAGCTTTCGCCCGCGACTCCGTCCGCGTGGAATTAAAAAAAACAAAAGTGAGTAGCCTATGTGTTCTTCCAGAGTATCCTCTACATCTATACCAAATTTCATCGAAATCCGTTCAGCAGTTTAGGCTACAAACTCTAACAAACATCCATCCATCTAAACTTTCCCATTTATAATATTAGTAAAATTTACCTCATTGGGCAGATTCTCCGCACGGGAATGGATATGCATTACTTCCAGGAAGTCTGCAAAAGACATTTTACCACCCTTTCCTTTTAGGTAACCTGCGAAATAATTCGATTACATTAAACTATTGATATAGATTTCCTGGCCCGGGAAATGGCAAAGGCGTTTATTTCCATCAGAAACTAAGGCTTAAGGTTTGTAATATCATGAACTTTTAATATACAGGGTGATTCTTAACGGACGGATAAACGGTTTGTTAAACAAAAAAAATGACCACTGTAAACACATTATTTTGGACGTACGGTCAAATTTAAGTCGGAAAACTGATTTTTCCCATTTTTTTTTTACAAAAAATTAAATAACTTTAAAACTATAAGAAAATCGGGCAACAAATTTTGCGTTTAAATGATGATTATTGAGGTCCTCTACCCCACAAAACCATGGATCCGTTAAGAATCACCCTGTATAGTCTTTCTCTATCCCCAGTATTTACATACATGTAGTAGAAAAATACTGGGAAGCTGGGACTGGTCGAACCTGGTACTGATTTAAGATATTGGTCAATTGCTAGTTAGGTTAGAAATCTGAGTACATTTTACACATCTTGAGTTAATATACCACATTTAAAACAAACCTGTCAATTCTTGTATAGTAGGACTCATCCCGAGGGACCGCATTACGACTGTCAGCTCATCTAACGACGTAATCTGACCCGATCGGGCGAATAAGTAAAAACATTCCCTGAACTCTGAAATAAGGAGACAATTTTTTATACAATAAGGTGGCAAACAAGCCACCTAAATCCGCGAAAATGGCGAAGCGACCGCTGCCCATAGACATCCGCAATTGCAGTTGCGTTGCCTACCCTAAATCGACGAAGGAGACGCACATAAAGAGGATATTTCCCCTTCCCATGCGTCTCCTCCACCGTCAAATCCACTTTCCCATCGAATCCTTTCCTTATAAGGGTGGAGCGGGAAAGGGACTAAATTTGGGAGTCCGGCATCACACTCATCAGACTGTACGCGGAATTGCTTCCACTTCACGCCTGTCTGTATGGTCGTGGTATTGCTGA
This sequence comes from Papilio protenor, assembly GCA_029286645.1. NCBI lineage: Eukaryota > Metazoa > Arthropoda > Insecta > Lepidoptera > Papilionidae > Papilio > Papilio protenor. The sequence goes on along the minus strand of JAGSMZ010000041.1, from coordinate 1,005,476 downwards.
GGGCGAGCCGACCCTACAGTGCGAAGATGTTAAAGCGGGCTCTACCACTGTTAAAATGATAATGAAATCGTTAAAGTGTGTTTGCTGAAAGCCTAATTGTAGTCCCCTTTCTCCTCCTAACCATCTTCTACACATATAATAAAATTGGAGTGTCTGTTTGTAATCTCAATAGAAAAATTCCAGATTTCGGGAAGATGTATTTGCGTTGCTGATAACGAAAATCGCATATAAAATTTTTTTGTCAGTCTGTCTGTCCGCAAGCCGCGTTTGTTCCGTATAACCTTTGAAACGGCTGGGCCGATTTCGATGGGACTTTCACTGGAGGGTAGCTTTTTTAATTCCGCGCTGTCAAAATGGCGTAACGGGTGGTCCAAATATGCGCTAACAATTTTTCCGGGCAAAAGCTCGTTTTCTTATAAAAAGACTGGAAAGTGGATGTGACGTAGGAAGGAGTATATAGGAAGGGATATTCTGTACGTATTTTATATTGCAGACGCATCAATTGCGCATATTAACAGGCAATGGTTGCATCATCATCGTCAGCCTGAGATCATGCAATGCTGTACTGTTGCTTATAAAAAAAACAAAAACTCAAATATAGGTATCAAATTACCTATTGTCTATGGTTTAAAAATAGACGTCTGTGCCAGTATTGATTTATGCGTGAAACGAGACACGCATGCGCGGAGACAGCTCTGTACATCTACCTACATTAGACAACACAATACAATCCATACTAATACTAATATTATAAATGCGAAAGTTTAGATAGATTGATGTTTGCTAGTGTTTGTAGCCTAAATGGCTGAACAGATCTGAATGAAATTTGGCATAGATGTAGAGCACAGATTTGTATTTTTGACCGACTTCCTAAAAGAAGGAGGTACTCAATTCGTCTGTATGTTTTTTTTTTAATGTGTGTTACGGCATAACTCCGCCGCTAGTGGACCGATTTTGATAATTCTTTTTTTATCCGAAAGGTCATTTTTTTGTTTGATTTTTGGAGTCAAAGACTACGACGTAGTTAAATAGTTTAGCTCAAAATCGCGCGACGAAATTTAGGGTCATTTTTGCTTTCTTTGCTTACGTAGCCTAAACTATAAGACTTATATAAAAATGATGTATGGAAGAATTGTAGCCCTTTAAATTTTCTAAATAAAAGTCCCCGATAGCATATATTTATCTATTAAGGTTGTCGCACAATAACCACTTTTTCATTAAAATATCGCTCGAAATCTATACCCCACTTACAACGCTATTACTCGAGTTCGGTATGAATCCTTATCCAAATAAATGTATCCATCATCAAGAGAATTTAATGTAGATTATAAATGCCCTTGGAACTGTGTAATTCCGATCAATAGTTTAGGAGATATCATAAAAAGCAAATTACGAGTCGCAGAAAAAAATATCAACTTGTAACAAAGTTTGCTTTCTTGGCTTACGTAGCCTAAACTATAAGACCTACATAAAAATGATGTAGGAAAGAATTGTAGGTCATTCAATTAGCTGAACTAAAGTCTGCGATAGCATATATCTATCTCTTAAGGTTGTCGCACAATAACCGTTTGTTTTTGTATGTATTGGAATAACCTAAAACCTACTGGGGTGATTTCAATTCTTTCATCAATAAAAAGCTACGTTATCAGTGAGTAACATAGGCTGTATTTTTTATATTTTTTTAGTTACACGCGGACGAAGTCGCGAGCAACAGCTAGACATACTTTTTCAATTCTCTAAAGGGGATAGGTTGTAGATGCGAACATACATACTCAGAGAATAGGGTGAGATACTTCGATTATATGATACACTAGCTTTCGCCTGAGACTCCGTCCGCGTGGTATTAAAAAAATAAAAGTGAGTAGCCTATGTGTTCTTCCAGACTATATCCTATATCTATCCAAAATTTCAGCGAGATCCGTTCAGCCGTTCTGGAGACAAACATCCATCTAAACTCTCGCATTTATAATATTAGTAAGATCCCGTACCTGGGGTGTGGCTAGCGTGTATATCAGTACACCTGTTAGAAAGGGATGCAAGATCACCCTATTGATTTATGGCATCGGTCAGATATATTATGATTTCACACTATCCATATCCGTTCAGAGAAAATTCGGGAAATTTCCCCATTTTAAGGGAAATTAATTCCTTTGTCTCATAGCTTTAAACTGCATATAGCATTTAAAACTTATTAATTTTATTAGTTAATAAATATTAAAATACCAAAATAAGTATTATTGAATGAATAATCACGTATGAAAATATTTTTATCAATGGTAACAACATCAACACAATTCCGGGGTAATTTAAATTGACAACTAGCAACACTACAGGTATCCCTGTATTGATCAGCGCCGGTCCCGGCTCAGCTTCTTTTGTCTAGACGATAGGTTTGTACAACTAAAATTGATTTATAAATCAGCTCACTTTGAACATGTATTTTTTTTATAAGGTAAACGAGCAAGCGGCCAAATGAATCCGCGAATGGCGAAGCAACGCTGGCCATAGACAATATTTGCGGATGCGTTGCCCTTAATCGACGGAGACGTTGCTTTTACAGTGGTAGAGCCCGCTTTACCATCTTCGCACGAATGGTATCGGCTCGCCGTGCAATACCACGACCACACAAAAGACAGGCGTGAAGTGGAGGAGCAGGAGCAAGAAAGGATGGGAAGGGAACGTGGATTAGACGCATAGGAAGGGGAAATATCCTCTTTATGTGCGCATCTGCAATTGCAAATATAGACATCGCTTCGCTTTCTCGGCGAATTCAAGTGGCCGCTCGCTCGTTGCCACCTTATAATATAAAAACACACATAAAGGGGATATTTCCCCTTCGTATGCATTCCTCCACCTTTAAATTCACTTTCCTTTCCCTTCATTATGTGGCACATGTGAGTCGCAAGTCACCGATCTGTGGCTCAGTTGACGCGTTGAGCCGTGATCTGTTAATTTAGTTGTTCCCAGCTCAATACTATCGCATACCAGTCGATCTGTTACATTCCTGTGAGTCGGACGTCTGTTAAAATGCGCAACACTCTTGCACCTAAACGTTCTCCCTACCCTGACGAGATAGTCCTCTCTCCGAGGGACAAAATATGGAAATCCTTACGTAAACTGCGGAACAATGTTTATTACGTTCACAATCGTCTCTTCGTCGACACCGACTTGCCGATGACGGAGAAGAAGAAGGAGCTTATGGCGAAAGCAAGAGATGCTTTGATGATGGCCAATCGGCACATGGAAGCTGTTCTTGGACGTCGGCTATAATTCATTACTCTGGCAATGTTTAATTTCGCATAACATTAATGACAAACCAATGTTTGTTTTTAAACTGCTTGAAGTTTATTTTAAAGCCATACAAGACTATGTAATGATTTAATATTATTTTTTTTATGCTTGAATATGTGTTTTATTTACTATCCACCATTGTTTATTAATAACGGATGGGACAGGAAAGTGGAGACACAAAAGGGAAATATCTTTATGTGCGTCTCTGTTGATTAAGGGTAGGCTCTGCAATTGCGGATGTCTATGGGCAGTGGTCGCTTCACTTTCTCGGCAAATTCAGGTGGCCAATTGCTCTTGTCACCATATAACATAAAAAAGTTACTGGCTCAAGAAATACAGAGCTGTATAGACTAAATTATTTAAACTGATGGCCAAAAGTGACTAATATAATAGCTAATTAGCGGCCACAAGGTTAGAAGACTCTTGTACAGTTAGCTGCAAAAATATGAATACATTATAATCTAGCTAGAGCCTGATTTGAGGTAATGTTTACAGGTAGGGCAGAACAAATAATCATAATCAATTTGCTGATAAACCACAGCCAGAGGCTAACAAAGGGAATTCCCTGTGATGTCACAAACTGTGATATATATATATTTTTTTATAATATAAGGTGGCAACAAGCAAGCGGCCACCTGAATCCACCGAAATGGAAAGCGACCGCTGCCCATAAACATCTGCAATTGCATATGCGTTGCCTACCCTTTATTTGGAAAAGTTTAGATATCTATGGCCAATGATTTACTCAATAACTCTAAATAAACGATTTATTTATATTTTATAACAGGTTTTTGTAAACAATGCCCCTATGTTCATGACTAGTGGTCGCCTGTGACTGTCAGCATGAAATTTTAAAAATAAGATCCTCTAATATTCCCACCTATCATTCTAAGCTCCATCAAAAAGAAGTGAAAGTTTGGATGGATGAATATTTATAATATAATACATATCTCCAAAACGATATCACAGATCTCAATTAAATTTGTCATAGATGAAGAATGTTTGGATGATCTACATTTACTTCTACATCTATGACAATTCTTCTTTGAGTGTCATAAAAATTGTGGTTCTGAATGTATAAATTACTATAGAAAAATGTGAAAATGTATGGTAGTAAATTACGACCCCCAAAAAAAGTTCATAACAATATAAGATTCTTTCCTATCGTTTAAAGCAATTTTGATAAAAATTTGGCATATTTCGCTATTGCAAAGTATTACCGAAAAACTTAATAAATAGCAACAGAAAAACTTTCTTTATAGGAAAAGTAAAAAAAAAAATTTTATTTTTTACTTACCATCTATGTCTTGTTCTTTGAAGTAACGAGCCTGTGGAATTTATTTAAATTGTAGACTATATTTACATTTCACTTTAATTAAATGTAAATAAATAAACAATATTCTTACCATTGTATAGCAGAAAATAAAAGAAAGGATAAGTACTGAAGTAAATAATTAGATTTATAATTAAATTAAAGAAGTGAAAACTTTGGAGAAAGTTTTGACGTTTCAACAACTTTTATGACACATTTTTACGTTTCTTTATACGGCTTACAAAATGATTTGGAATTTGTTACAAAGTTTTCTACATAAGAGATGTGAAAATATGCAAAACACATAAATACATCTCTGTGAATATAAACACTTCAACAATATCGAATATATTTTATTTAATTAAAAAGATTATTGAAAAAGGGAAAACCTGAACAAATAGATATGATTGTTCCCATTAATTAACTTTAATTTTAACTTTTTGGTTTGTAATTAAATTGAAATATGTAATTCAAATAAATTCTGAATAACCTTAGAGAATCTGTAGTTTTTTCACACTCTGTGATAAAATTGACAAGAAGTCAAAAAAGATGGAAGAAAAGCAATCAGCTGACATCGCGTAATGATAGGATCGTGTAAAATGTTATATTTCCCATAGTTTAGTGATTTGTACTTTGTAAATTATTACATAAAACCATTTAGCGACTTAGGTAGTGTCTAAACTCTGCTATACGATATAAGTGTGTGTTATTTGACCATGGATTTTGATTACATTTGGTAAGTTAATGCTTACGCAAGCCAATTTATTGTATTTATTTTTATTTAATTAAGACTTTACGGATTCAATTATAAATGTGATATGAATAAGCTAGATTTATTTTAGTTTACTATTATATTAATAATTGGACATTAACATTTAACGTAAAATGCTTGACAAAGGCAAGGTTTTTTTCATATTCGCTTAGTCAACTAGATTTAAATGGAGGTCATTTATAAAGTATGTTAGAAAGATATATTAGGAAACCTTATCTGTTCCCGACCTTTGTTACCTATTGTTTTAATCACATAATATCAGCAATTACATATTTTCTCCTTATAAGGTTGAATATAATTATATTTAATTAAAAAATCTTTATAAAAGATTTCACATGACAAATTTCATTTCCTCATTCAAATCATCATGATTAATATAATTCAATACAGATAACTAGATTTTGTTATTGCAAACTTGTTTGTCATATACTAGCTTTTGCCTGCTACTTCGACTGAGGATTTAAAAAAAAAATAGTACCCTATGTCTTCTAGACTATGTTTCACATCTTCTAATTTTAGTGAGATCTGTTGAGTTATTCTGGAGATATATAGTAACAAACATCCATCCATACAAACTTGTGCATTTGTTACATTATTAGATTATTGTATAAGGTTTAATTTTCATGTACAGAGTCCAAGGGCATCTCCTAAGTAACTATAGAGCATGTTACCATAAAAATATAGTTTGCCATTTAGTTAAATATATGTTTTTACTCTTTGATCGCTGCTGATTCATATTATATTCCTCAACATCATACTAATATTATAAATGTGAAAGTATAGATCTATGGATGTTTGTTAGAGTTTGTAGCCTTAATGGTTAATCAGATTTCAATCAAATTTGGTATAGATGTAGAGGATAATCTGGAAGAACATATAGTTTAGTCATTTTTGTTTTTTTTAATTTCACACGGTTGACGTCACAGGCGAAAGCTAGTAATTATTATAAAAATAATATTACACATATCATCTGGAACATTTGTGTTGATATATTTTCCCCTACATAGTGCGCACAGTATGTACTCTTATATACATCTCTATCTGCATATCTGAATTCACTGCCTTCTCTGGCATATGTTTTTTTTATATCGACGGATTTACCCTTAATCAACGGAGGAGGAGATGCACATAAAAAGGATATTTCCCCTTCCTATGCATCTCCACCATCAAAGCAACTTACCCTGCCCATCCTTATAAGTAAAAGGGTGGGAAGGAAATGAGACTAATGTTGAGCCTCCGGCACCACACTTATCAGAGTATACGCGGAATTTCTCCCACTTCACGCCTGTCTTCTGTGTGGTCGTGTTATTGCTGGGGGCGAGCTGACCCATTCATGCAAAGATGTTAAAGCGGGCTCTACCACAAATATCATATCCTTCAGTGTTCCTCTTTGTATGATTTTTTTTTCTATTCTTTCAGCCCAAGACACTTGGAATGAAACAGCCATGGAAGAGTTGGAAACCAGAAATATATGTGTAATATATGATTATTCGAAAGTATCATAATTTAAAAAATCTTGTAGTGAAAATTCTTAGTCATCTAGTCTGTTGAACGTTAAACGTTAATTTATTTATATAAATAATAGAATTCCAATATATGTTATGTATTTAATACATTGAACACCAAAGATTAACAGTATTAGATGTAGAAGTTAGTTTTTTGGTGTACATAAGGGTACATAGTGCAGTATATATTATTATGGCAGCTACGATGGTTGAGTCACCCCCGCCTCACTTGATAACCACAATTGAATGGGATATGATGGACAAAACCAAGTTTTTTCCACTGTACACATTGAGCAGTTTTACAGGTAAGAAATTAAGATATTTCTAACATTATATTGTTAATTCACAAACATTTAACACTACAAATCTAACTAATATTATAAATGCGAAAGTTTAGATGGATGGATATTTGTTAGAGTTTGTAGCCTAAACTGCTGAATGGATGTCGATGAAATTTGGCATAGATGTAGAGGATAGTCTGGAAGAACACATAGGCTAGTCACTTTTGTTTTTTTTAAATCCCATGCCGACAATCGTGGGCGAAAGTTAGTAGCTTTATAAAGGGATATATTTTTATATGTAGCTTTCATCCGGGACTCTGTCCATGTAGAATTAAAAAAAAGCAAAAGGAACTAGCCTATGTGTTTTTCTAGACTATATTCTACTTCTAAGCTAAAGTTCATCTAAGTCCATTGAGCAGTTTAGGCTACAAACTCTAGCTAACATCTAAATTTTGGCATTTATAATGTTAGTAATATAAAGTGTTAAACGAGCTTGCAGCTTGAATTCGCTGAAAAAGCGAAACGACCGCTCCCCATAATCCTCAATTGCTGTGTAGCCTATCCTTAACCAATGGTGGTGATACATAAAGAGGATATTTACCCTTCCTATGCATCTCTACCGTCAAATCCACTTATAAGTAAAGATTGGGAAGAGAAAGGGACCATAATAAGGCCTCCGGCACCTTACTCATCAGACTGTACATGGAATTATTTCCACTTCACGCCTATCTTCTGTGTGGTCGTGATATTGCTTAGGATAAGCCATCCCTACAGTTTAAAGACATTAAAGCAGGCTCTACCACTATTTTTGACTGCGAGAATTAATTCCACTTTTTGTCTTGTGTGTGGTTGTGGTGTGTTTTGTGGGTGACCACAGATAACTATATTCTAGAATAGTCTTTTATATATTAATTTGAACATTTACAGTACGTTGCGCCCTCTATCCGTTGACATTAGTTAAAACTCAGATCCAAGTTCAGCGTAAAAAGGAGGCCTATAAAGGTGTGACGGACGCAATCACAAAGATCTACCAGAGTGAGGGAATCTCCGGACTTTATAGAGGATTCTGGCTGTCTAGCGTGAGTTTATATGTACAGCGCCATCTAGTTTAAATGTATGAAAAACTGTAATATGTAAAACAACGCCATCTATCTGAAGTAGCTTGAATGATGTAAAATTTAATATAGTGCCATCTATTTCAATTATTTTAAACTTTATTTACTAATTTAGTAGAAGCTTATTTCTAGTGTATTTTCTATGTTAATTAATTTTCTTTTATATCAATTTTTAGTTTCAAATAATATCAGGTGTTTTTTATATAACGACATACGAAGGCGTTAAGCACGAACTTGGGAAATATGATATCAGCCCTAAAGTTAAGGTAGGAATTACTTGTTTTTCACAATAAAATGCTTATTTATGTTTCTACAGTAAATAATATGCAGAAAAGATATATTTAAAGAATTTAGGAATCATACTTTCATACTAATATTATAAATGCGAAAGTATAGATGGATGGATGTTTGTTAGAGTTTGTAGCCTAAACAGCTGAACGGATTTCGATGAAATTTGGTATAGATGTAAAGGATAGTCTGGAAGAACACATAGGCTACTCACTTTTGTTTTTTTTTGTAATTCCTTGCGGACGAAGTCGCGGGCGAAAGCTAGTAAATAATAAAGCAGAAACACTGAAACCAAATTTTATATGACATAGCTGTTGCTCGCGACTTCGTCCGTATAAAATTAAAAACAATGAAAAGTGTAGCCTATGTTACTCAGTGATAACGTAGATATTTAATGGTGAAAGAATGATTGAAATCGGTCTAGTTTTTGATTTATTTCAATACATACAAAAATACAAATCTTTCCTCTTTATAATATTAGTATAGGCTAGTGTCGTCGATTATGTCCTCGAAGAATTAAAAAAAGTAGTCAATGTGTTCCAGACTATCCTCTACATCTATAACAATCATCGAGATTTATCAGTTTAGGCTACAAACTAACAAACATACATCCATACTTTCGTATTTATGAATCAACTAGCTTTCTCCCGCGACTCTGTCCGCGCAGAATTAAAAAAAAAACAGTAGCCAATGTGTTCCAGACTATCCTCTAAATCTATACCAAATTTCATCGGAATCCCTTCAGCTTTTAGGCTACAAACTAACAAACATCCATATAAACTTTCGCATTTATATTATTAGTATGATTTAATAGGTCATTTAAATTTCACGCCATCTATCGTGGTTTAAGCACTTGACTTGTAATCTACAGGTCTTGGGTTCGAATCCCGCTGTACCTGTGATTTTTCGAATTTTCATATGTATATAATTTCGACGTTCTTACGGTGAAGGGAAACATCGTGTGCATATCTGTGAAGAAATTCAAAGATATGTGTGAAACCCTCAGTGCAGGTTGACTATAGCCTCACCCTTAGGGTAGGCTCCCCCTCAGTGGGGACGTATAGCTGGTGATGATTGTGTCAAGCGACTATTTGACTTTGCAGTCGTTTATTGGCGGTGGTTGTGCCTCGATGGTAGGTCAAACGGTAATTGTACCGTTTGATGTATTGAGTCAGCATTTGATGGTACTAGGACTTGCTAAAGGCAGGCCAGGAGCTGCAAGGAATCCGGTATGTTATATTTTAGTAATCATAAGACAATTATTTCCCTTTTTATAGGTAAACTAGCTTTCGTCCGCGACTCCGTCCGCGTGGAATCAAAGTAAACAAAATCAAGTAGCCTATGTGTTCTTCCAGACTATCCTCTACATCTGTGCCAAATTTTATCGAGATCCGTTCAGCAGTTTAGGCTATAAACTCTAACAAACATCCATCTAAACTTTCACATTTATAATATTAGTATGACAATTTTTGATGTGATTGTCAAGTGCTTGAGTAAATCATCAATCTTAAGCATTCTTGTTATGTGAAACGAGCTGTCGCCCGCAAACTTCGTAAGCGTAAAAGACCACCCGTTACGCCATTTTGACAGCGCGGAATTAAAAAAGTAGCCTATAACATGCCCGTCTATGTCAGCTACCCTCCAGTGAAAGTCCGGTCGAAATCGGCCCAGCCGTTTCGGAGATTACCCGGAACAAACGCGGCTTGCGGACAGACAGACAGACAAAAAAAAATTAAATGAGATTTTCGTTATCAGCAACGCAAATACACCATCTTCCCGAAATCTGGAATTTTTCTTTTGATATTACAAACAGACACTCCAATTTTATATAGATAGATGATGATTTAGATGTATGTTTATCTATATGATGATATTATCATCATCATCATCAACTTGCCCTTACCCCTTATGGAGGGTCGGCACAGTATGTGCTGCTCCATACATCTCTATCAGCCATATCTGAATTCACTCCTTTCTTAAGCATATCCTCTTTCACACAATCCATCCATACTTTCTTCGGTCTTCCTCTTCCTTCCATCTATATGATGATATATGAAAGATGTATTTTCGTTGCTGATAATGAAAATCGCATTCATTTTTTTTTATCTGTCTGTCCGCAAGCCGCGTTTGTTCCGGATAATCTCCGAAACGGCTGGGCCGATTTCGACCGGACTTTCACTGGAGGGTGGCTGACATAGACGGGCATGTTATAGGCTATTTATATCTTAACCCTTAAATTCATAATGCAGTTATACATCAGTCTTTTCTACCTTACACAATATACTATTTTTCCTTTTTTTATGTTCAACTAGCTTTCGCCCGCTACTCCGTCCGCGTGGAATTAAAAAAACAAAAGTGCCTATGTGTTCTTCCAGACTATCCTCTACGTCTATGCCAAATTTCATCGATATTCAGCCGTTTAGCCTACAAACTCTAACATCCATCTAAACTTTCGCATCATACTAATATTATAAATGCGAAAGTTTAGATGGATGTTTGTTAGAGTTTGTAGCCTAAACGACTGAACGGATTCTGATGAAATTTGGTATAGATATAGACGATAGTCTGGAAGAACACATAGGCTACTCATTTTTTTTAAAATCCTACGCGGACGGAGTTTGGGCGAAAGCTAGTTTATAATATTAGTAAGATTTACTATTTCAATTACTATTTAAAAAGGAAAAAATGCATTTAAGGGTAAGATACGAAGTAGGGCAACAGCTAGTTTATATTGAGTGTGTACCTTTTATTTCAGAAATTAAATCCTTTAGGTATAGATTTAGATAAGCGTATATCTAAAAGTGCGTTAGCGCGCGAGGTGGCGCGGCGCGTGTACCGGGCGCACGGCGCGCGCGGCTACTACCGCGGGTACGCCGCCTCGCTCGCCGCGTACGTCCCCAACTCCGCGCTCTGGTGGGCGTTGTACACCGCCTACCAAGGTCATTGCGGCCGTTATATTATTCTTAATATAATATATTATAAAGAGGAAAGATTTGTATTTTTGTATGTATTGAAATAACTCAAAAATTACTGGGCCGATCTCAAAATTTCTTTCACCATTAAAAAGCTATGTTATCGCCGAGTAACATAGGCTATATTTTTAAACTTCACGTGGAAGAAGTCACGAGCCACAGCTAGTATATTATAAAGAGGAAAGATTTGTATTTTTGTATTTTTGTATGTATTGAAATAACTCAATAATTACTGGGCCGATCTCAAAATTTCTTTCACCATTAAAAAGCTATGTTATCGCCGAGTAACATAGGCTTATATTTTATAATTTCACGCGGGCGAAGTCGCGAGCAACAGCTAGTATTATATATACTAGCTGCTCGCGTGCGGATTCATCCGCGTGGAATTATAAAAACTCTATTTCATTGTTTACATTTGTCAAATTATCAATAGCAAATGTCAAAATGACATGACATGACAAACCTTAGCAATCTTACTTCCTTGATGTTGGCAACAACTTATAGTCTCTTTCCCAGATTAGGGTTTTTATCCAAAATATTTACCCCCTAAGTTTAATGGCGTGAAAATACATAGCCTAAAGCGTGACGTAAGTGTAGGGCTTTTTATTAAAAGAAGGATTTTTCAAAAATGTACTGTAATTGCTGACATCTTAGGCAACAAAGAAGTGTGTGTTTACGCTTTATTATAATAGTATAGCATAGTATAAGTATACATGTAAAGCGATAAAGAGAAAAACTAAAAGCCAATAACAAAGTCAGATTGCTAGTGATGGTAATTGTTAGCCAATGGCAAAGGACTTGTCATTTATGATTTATGACATTTGTAACGGAAAGTTTTTGAAATGTCAACAATGAAATAAATAAAAAAAAGTATTCCATTTGTTCTAAATCTATGCCAAATCTTAGCCAAATCCGTTAAGTTTTCGAGATATTTAGTAACAAATATCCATCTAGACTCGCATTTATAATATTAGTAAGATTTTGAACTGTCAATTTTAGAAACATGTTTGACGTATTTGTCGCATTGCCATATAAAAAATTTAGTCTATTACAGAGTCATCTTTCTCCTTATCCTACTCCCCTAGTGGGGCAACAGGTTTTTGTCCTCCACATAACTCTATCATACGTCATCTCAGTCACTTCCTTCTTGATCATGTCACCTTTCACACAATACATCTCTTTCTAGGTCTACCTCTACCGGTGTACCACACTCATAACTAACATTTTTTTTATTTTCTTTATTTCCTGCTGCTGTAGTTCTTGCAGCAACCTTGTTGTCTTTGTAGTTATTTTTTTTTTTTTTAGTTCTTTACCTTGTTTTTGTTTATTTTTATTTCATTTTTTTAATATATATGTCGCAATCATAAGAAGAAATCAATTTGAATTTAAGTCATAATTAGAACACAAGCGCCGCCAAGCGACTTTCGAACTTAGATCATTCGGAAAATAGGGATCGTTGCGAGAACATTGTTTGAACGATAGGAGCTTGGTAGATCTCCTGACCTGATGATATCCTGACTGAAGTATTGTGAATGTATTCCTTGAATCCGACTTTACCCATGGCCCACATGTGATCTCGAGTACTAGTCATTCTGATATCGTGCTAGCTGAAGCCGATATATGTATCTAAAAAAAATATATATGTGTTTTCTTCTTATTACTATAATAGTTTTTTTTGCACGTTTAATAGAATTTAGGGATTCTTTGAGCTCATGCAGCCGTGGATCCATTAGCTCATAACTAACGTCCTTCTTGTTACGCGATTCATCCCTTCTCACATGCCCCCATGCTAACCTTTTACTCCTTACTCTACCACTGGGGCTTCTCAAACTTCCTCTAATATACTCATTTCGTATCTTATCCATTCTTCTTTTAATTCCATACAGAGATAATAATTATATTGTTTTATTTTAATTTCCAGATGAATTGTTAAAATTAAGTCCTGCTTGGATATCACATTTGTTCATACAATGTGTGGCGGGAACTTTAGGAGGATTTACTACGACAATACTGACAAACCCACTAGATATAGTGAGAGCTAGGTTACAAGTAAGTTTCTTTTATATTAGACTAGTTGTTCGCGTGCGGATTCATCCGCATGAAACAGCATGAAATTATTATAAAAAAAAATATTGTTTACATTTGTCAAATTATCAATAGCAAATGTCAAAATGACATGACATGACAAACCTTAGCAATCTTTCTTTCTTGATGTTGGCAGCAACTTATGGTCTCTTTCCCACATTAAGGTTTTTATCCAAAATATTTACACCCTAAGTTTAATGGCGTGATAATATATAGCCTAAAGCGTAGACTTTTTATTAAAAAAGTAATCATTCAAAAATATGCTGTAATTGCTGTCATCTCAGGCAACAAAGAAGTGTGTGTTTACGCTTTATTATAATAGTATAGAAGTATAGATAGATGTCAAAAGAACAAGGCCACTTGTATCCGCCAGGGCGAAGTGACTCCATAAACACATGCAATTGCAGAAGCGCTGCCTACCCTTAATTGAAGGAGACGCACATATCTATACTCCTATACTAATACTAGCTGTTCGCGTGCGGCTTCATCCGCGTGAAATTATGAAAATTTTATTTTATTGTTTACATTTGTCAAATTATCAATAGCAAATGTCAAAATGACATGACATGACATGACATGACAAACCTTAGCAATCTTTCTTTCTTGGTGTTGGCAGCAACTTATGGTCTCTTTCCCACATTGGGGTTTTTATCAAAAATATCTACTCCCTGAGTTTAATGGCGAGAAAATTTATAGCCTAAAGCGTGACGTAAGTGAGAAGAGTAGATAGTATTAAACCGATTTTGACGAATTAACTTGTTTTTTTTTATATTTGTAAAGTTAGATTAGATATAATTGTAACAACGTAATTAACTTCAACACTCAAATAACTGCCGCCGGAATGACGCGCTCTAATACTTCAGAATGACATTGACAGCTGTCATAGGGATGGGACGTATATGACAATGTGTGTAACCGGTAGTAAGAAATCGTTTCTTTTTTAAACAATTTATTTAATTGATACTATCGTTTAAAACTCAGAGCAACACTTCTCGTCAGGACTCAGGATCGCGCGCGAATCTAATTCGTCTAAAGACATTGACAGCTGTCAGTTATGTGACGTTTATGCGAATAAACTAGTGTTGCGACAATTCTATAGATCATCAACTTGCCCTTATCCCTATGGAGGGTCGGCACAGTATGTGCTCTTTTATACAACTCTATCAGCCATATCTGAATATACTCCATTCTTAAGCATATCCTCTTTCATACAATCCATACTTTCTTCGGTCTTCCTCTTCCTTTGTATCAATCTTAACACTTTCTGGTTTATGTCCCCATCGTCTCGTCTCATAACATGTCCAATGCGCCAATTCTATAGCGCGGTACACTTTCCAGGTGGAAGGTGTTGGTTCAATGCGCGAAGTGTTCAAAGAGCTTTGGCGGGAAGAAGGTCTGCTAGGTCTGTACGCTAAAGGGCTGTCGGCGCGCCTCGCGCAGTCCGCCTGCTTCTCCTTCTCCATCATCCTGGGATACGAGACCATCAAACGGTTCAGCGTCAACGATGAGTTCAGGACGAGGGTTAGGTGGTGATAATAAAATTGTAAATTGACGTTTGAAGTTTTATTTGTATCTATAGACTAGGCCTTGACTACTTCGACTGGCGATACTTATGACTAAAACCATAGACAATGTTTTTTTTAAAGTAAAAATTCCTGTTTTGTTGAAATGTTGAAAACATTTGTCGTCTAAATTGTTATCTACTAGTAAGCATTTATATTTTTTTTATCTTATCCTATCATGAAATGTACACAAAACTGGCCTCAATTTCTTAACAATATTATAAGGATTTTGTTTCTCCCTTTACTTTCATATATCTTTATTACTAGCTTTCGCCAGCGACTCCGGGCGCCTGGAATTAAAAAAAGTAAGTATTCTTCCAAATTATCATCTACACTATGACAAATTTCATCGATATTCATTCAGCCGTTTAGGCTACAAACTCTAACATCCATCCATCTAAACTTTCGTATTTATATTAGATAGGCGGTTGCCCGCGATTTTGTCAGGTTTCATTTATACATTTACTTTCCAATAAAAGTCCCTTATCCATGGATGAATGGATGTTTGTTTCTATAATACATATCTCTAAAACGGCTACAAATCGTCATGAAAGCAGAAATGTAGAACATAGTCTACCAAAGAACACATTGGCTGATAATTCCGTGTTTTAATGTCGCGCGGGCAACAGCAAGTTAATATGATAATAACGATATCCGTTAAACTCAACAGTTAGCAACAATCTTATCGCTAGTTTATATAATATGATGTGGAAAAATAATAAAAAGTTAACCATACGCGGGCAATCTCCATTGTCTCCGGATCAGGTGACGTATCGCGCCATATTTAATGTCAGAGTTCGTTGACAGATAACGAAATGGCGGGAAACGGTTTTAATTAAGATAATATCCGTTTTATTTATCGTAAATTATTGTGATTGAAAGATATATCTGAATTTCCGTACGAAGTAAACAAAAAGCTGTTGATTTAATTTGAAGAGTTTTGAATAAAAATATTTCGATGATCACAGACAAGAAATTAGTTTTTTTCTTGGCATAATTATGTACATATCTTTCTAATCTTTCTAATATTATAAATGCGAAAGTTACGATGGATGAATGGATGTTTGTTAGCGTTTGTAGCCTAAACGGCTGAACAGATCTCGATGAAATTTGGCACAGGTTTAGAGCATAGTCTGGAAAAACACATAGGCTACTTTTTATCCCGGGAATAGTTACGGTTCCCGTGGGATTCATTGATTTAGTTTTTTAATGTTTACTCGATCATTCTGGAACGGTTCAACATATCTTATTGAAATTTGGCACAGATATAAAACAAAGTCTGGAGTACACATGGGATAAGGTTCATCTCCGAGAAATGTCCGGTTCCCGAATACGTAGCTTTTTGTTATTTATATAGTTCGTATGTTTTCTAATACCACGCGGACGAAGTCGCGGGCAACAGCTAGTATTATTATAAATACCAACTCCTTTAGGTTACCATTTGGATTGTGTTGAGATATACTGTCCCTTTGTTGCAATTAATCATAAACTATGCAATAAACGGCAGTGATACAAAGTCTAAATGAGACCAATGAGTCAATTTCCTGTAATTTATATATAATGTAGCAAATGACGACAGTAAAAAATAGTTTGAATGATATATAAATGTACAATTGGGGAATTTGTCGGCGATTTACTTTTAAAGCTAGCTAGTTTGTAGCCTAAACGGCTGAACAGATCTCGATGAAATTTGGCGCAGACGTAGAGGATAGCCTGGAAGAACACAAAGGCTACTCACTTTTGGCTTTTTTAATTTCACGCTGGCGACAGCTAGTAATCAATAACGCAGCGTTAAAATGTGTGTACGACAAAAGGTCGTGGTACACGAATAATTGGGTTTTAATATTATCTCGTCGTATGCGGGAGTCTGCTACCTAATTGGTTATTTTTAAAAGTCGAAGTTCGTCTCGTTCCAAGAAATGACTCCAAAAATCAAACAAAAAAATGGGACCCACCTGCAAGCACTACCTCTCGGATAAAAAAAGAATTTTCAAAATCGGTCTACCAGGGGCGGAGTTATGCCGTAACACACATAAAAAAAAAACATACAGACGAATTGAGAACCTCCTCCTTTTTGAAGTCGGTTAACAAGGCTATTTCTAAGTTTATCAACGCAGCTTTCCACTTCAATGAACCTACTTAATATGCATATTTCCGTATTAAATCATTCATTTGTATGCAGTTTATTGACATACTTAAGTGTTGCAAAATTTCTTACAACGAAACTAGTTACATACTGTGACTGTCTAGTTATAGTTACAAGTTTTGCAAATTGTTTCTAATTTAAAGAAAAATCGATAAAAAAATTAAATCAATACAGTAATGATAAGGTTAGATTTTTGGAAGTTTTTTTTTATAAGAGAAAGGGGCAAACGACAGGAACACCGAGGTGGTCAACGACGCCCAGACATCCGCAACACCAGAGGAACTACAGATGCGTTGCCGGCCTAAGTCGGTTAAACATCTCAATTTAATATCATAAAAATATTATAAATGCGAAAGTTACGATGGATGGATGTTTGTTAGCGTTTGTAGCCTAAACGGCTGAACGGATATCCATAAAATTTGGCACAGGCTTAGAGCATAGTCTGGAAGAACACATAGGCTACTTTTTATCCCGGGAATAGTTACGGTTCCCGTGGGATTCATTAATTTATTTTTTAATGTTTACTCGATCATTCTGCAACGGTTCAACATATCTTATTGAAATTTGGCACAGATATAAAGGAAAGTCTGGAATACACATGAGATAAGTTTCATCCCCGAGAAATGTCCGGTTCCCGAGGGATACGTAGCTTTTTGTTATTTATATAGTTCGTATGTTTTCTAATACCACGCGGATGAAGTCGCGGGCAACAGCTAGTAATACAATAGATATAAAAATATGTTTGAAATTAAATATTCTTCATCAATTTATATAGACAGAATAATTAGGTTATTCGTATTAATATAACAATAGTAGTTTAATTTTGCAATATCAGAATTAGTTTTTGTGTCAATAAAATTGAACGATTATGATCAGCATTTATTTAGTTTTGCAAATAATATTTAAATAAGATAAAAATTGTTTTGACTAAAGTTTTTAATTGCGAAAATCAGTTTGTGTTTTATTGTGGGTTCTCACTTCAAAACACTAGCTTTTCTCGCGACATCGTCCGGGTGGAATTAAAAAAAATCTCGAAGCAAATATACTCTTTGTTTTTCAGAGATATTGTAGCTTTTTAATTAAATAATAAATAAATAAATAAAACACTATTTATTGACCAAAAAATCACAAAAAAGAAAAACTAAATTTACGAAACATATTGATGGAACAAAACAAAAAAAAATTCTTGGCTAATAGAGCGAATCAAATCGTTCCAGTCATTTTTTAATTTGTTACACACCAAAATACAAATCTTTTCTCAGCAAAAAGTTCTAAAGCCGTGAGCTTGCATTTGCAAAATCATAAGGGTTTCATCATCATCATCACCAGCTCACTGTACGTCCCCACCGAGGGGCTCGGAGCCTACCCTAAGTTAGGGTGACTAGGCCATAGTCAACCACGCTGGCCAAGTGCGGGTTGGTTGACTTCACACATACCTTTGTTCACATTTTACAGTGGTAGAGCCCGCTTTAACATCTTCGCACGAATGATTCGGCTCGCCCGGTGTAATACCACGACCACACAGAACACAGGCGAGAAGTGGAAGCAATTCCGCGTTTCGTCTGATGAATGTGGTGCCGGAGGCCTAATTTTAGTCCCTTTCCCTTTCCACCCTTTTCTTAAGAGGAAAGGATGGGAAGGAAAAGTGGATTTGACGGTGGAGACGCATAGGAAGGGGAAATGTCCTCTTTATGTGCGTCTCCGTCAATTAAGGGTAGGCAACGCATCTGCAATTGCGGATGTCTATGGGCAGCGGTCGCCTTCCATTTCGGTGGATTCAGGTGGCCACTTGCTCGTTTGCCACCGTATATCATAAAAAAAAAATCTTTGAATTTCTTCGCTGATATGTGCAGGTTGCATCACAATGTTTTCCTTCACCCTAAGCACGTCGGGTAAATTATGTACATATGAAAATACATATAAAAGAGCGTCGGTGGCTCAGTGGTTTAAGCACTTGACTTGTAATCTACAGGTCTTGGGTTCGAATCCCGCTGTACCATTGTGATTTTCGATTTTTCGAATTTTCATAAGGGTTTACTTTTACCATTTTATATCAAGGTTAAAGAAAACAATTTGTTTCGACAAAATCATATATTGCACACACTAAGACACAAAAATACTTTCTGTAATACAATATTGAGCACTAATATATTAGTTTCAAGCGACGGAAGAAACCGTATCCATTTAACATGCCATCGTTTAACACATCATATTCTAAAACCGATCTCGACTAAGTTTGTAACTTAAAAATAACACAATATTATTAACAACTTACATTCAAAGGTCACATAAACAAGAAAATAGACTGATAATGGCTACAAAAGTAGAGGAAGACCTAAGATCTTCGCACGAATGGGTCGGCTCGCCCCCAGCAATACCACGACCACACAAGACAGGCGTGAAGTGGAAGCAATTCCGCGTTTCGTCTGATGAGTGTGGTTCCGGAGGCCTAATTTTAGTCCCTTTCCCTTTCCACCCATTTCTTAAGAGGAAAGGATGGGAAGGAAAAGCGGATTTGACGGTGGAGGAGAGGTATAGGAAGGGGAAATGTCCTCTTTATGTGCGTCTCCTCCGTCAATTAAGGGTAGGCAACGCTGCAATTGCGGATGTCTATGGGCAGCGGTCGCTTTCCATTTCGGTGGATTCAGGTGGCCGCTTGCTCGTTTGCCACCTTATATTACAAAAAAAAAGAAATAGATCTAAGGAAATAAATTCAGATATTCAGCTGATAGATGTATGGAAGCTGTACATGTGCCGTCATTCCTTTTAAGGGCAGGTTTATGATCATTTTTAAACTATATTGGTACTGAAAACAATGCCAGTTTTAGCGCTACTAGTGGCCAAGATGCCTACAGATTTAGGGAGGCGAGATTGGAGTGTTCTGAGAATTCTTAAACGTGTGGCAATCTTCTGTTAGACGACCTGGGCGTTCGCCTAACAGGACCCTAACCAATACTATTATAAGGCTTAGATCTAGCAACAACAGTCTTTAGATAAAACAAGGACTGCAGTGTGAACATTGCCTTAAGCTGTAACTACGAATACAGTTCGCAAAACATATATAAGAAGGACATAAAAAGGACACCTAATACGTCAATATTCAGTTTAGGATACAACTCCTATCCCTCCCTGACGCCCATGGAGTATGGTACAAGTTTGAAATCTAACCTAGAGTCGATTTTGGATGTTTTTTGTTTTATATATTACAAAACTAAGGGCCTGTCGCACCATTGGCTGAAAGAGGCTCAGATAGCTTAGAAATGAAACTATCAGATAAGGGAACAAAATCCGATATTTCCATCACATATTTTACACGTTGGATTGTTATCAGACAATTTACATTTTGGTAGGAGAGGCCCTAAGTGTATTGACTCCCAAGTCATTTGTTTCCGTAATTCAAAGATATATGTGAAGTAAACGCCGTGGGCAAGCGATGACTGGTCTAATCACCCCCAAGGGCGGATCCAGCTTTGGCGCCAGGGAGGGTCACATAGTCGTGGTCAAGTCAAGAGTTTCACAAAATACGTAAATATTTTTTGTCAAGCTCTTGACCAACCAGCTCAGGGGGGGTCATGACTCCCATGACACCCCCCCTGGATCCCCCATGATCACCCCTAACTAAGGATAGGCTCCGAGCTAACCTACTTCCGTCGCTCAAAAACCTAGCACAATTAAACATTACAATGCCATAGCTATTTATTTGTATTTTGTACATAGATTACGACAATCACAAATGTTACGTCCCAGCGACTAGACACTAGACTAAATGTCATATCTAGATTAAAATATTCCAAATAAATGCCTAAATATAGTAAACGTCAATCGATATGGAGGCTATTATCTTTTATCTATAGCTGTAGCGGTTGAGTCGGGAAATATGGCGGTTACAACAGCCTTACGAGTAAACGCGGTATAAAGTTAAACTTAGGAATAAACTGAGTATAAGCAAAATTTGTATGCTTTGCTTATACTCAGTTTATTCCTAAGTTTAATTTTATACCGCGTTTATTTGTAAGGCTGTAACACAATAAGAACTCTAATCTCACACTTCATGATGACCTCAAATTGATTAGTAAATTAGAAAAAAATGTAGAACGTCAGTAATCTATATCTATACTCTATACTATTATAATAAAGCGTAAACACACACTTCTTTGTTGCCTAAGATGTTCTCGTGCGGCTTCATCCGCATGAAATTATGAAAATTTTATTTTATTGTTTACATTTCTCAAATTATCAATAGCATATGTCAAAATGACATAACATGACAAACCTTAGCAATCTTGCTTTCTTGATGTTGGCAGCAACTTATGGTCTCTTTCCCACATTAGGGTTTTTATCCAAAATATTTACCCCCTAAGTTTAATGGCGTGAAAATATATAGCCTAACGTGACGTAAGTGTAGGGCTTTTTATTAAAGAAAGAATTATTCAAAAATATGCTGTAATTGCTGAGATCTTAGGCAACAAAGAAGTGTGTGTTTCCGCTTTATTATAATAGTATAGAAGTATAGATAGTATAGATTGAAATATGGAATTTACGAGTTTTATAATATATATATATTTAGGCATTTTTTTGGAACAAGCCCTGTACAAATCACACAAAACATAAGCATAGATAACAGTCTGTTACATCTATTATAATCTATGGAAAACTATTGTGAAATACTATCCATAAGGGGGAATACACATGCCAGTATATCTAGTACCATGCCAGCTACTGGCATTTACACACGCCAGTAAAATGTCAAAGTTACTAAGAGAGGAGACAAGTTTCGTACGCCCCTCAACCCCCTTGCACATAACTTTTTTTTTATAGTTGAAGGGGGCAAACGAGCAGCGGATCGCTTCTGAACTGTCACAGAATTCAATATTGTACTAGCTATGTGCATTTAACCAATTTATGTGGCAACCCGCACTTGGCCAGCATGGTTGACTATGGCCTAGTCACCCTAACTTTAGGCTCCGAGCCCCTCGGTGGGGACGTATAGTGAGCTGGTGATGATGATGATGTGCATTTAGCTGCCATGTATATTGACATACTAGAATGCTTGTTTCTTGCATGTGTATTCCCACCCTTAGGTTACATATAGGGTTGTCAACTAATCGTTAATTAACAAACTTAAAAACCTAACTGACAATTCAATTAATATCTAAGTTTAGTACTGTTACAGCCTTACAAATAAACGCGGTATAAAGTTAAACTTAGGAATAAACTGAGTATAAGCAGAATTTGTACTAATATTTGCTTATATTCAGTTTAACTTTATACCGCGTTTATTTGTAAGGCTGTTTATCTATAAAAGTAGAGTAACGGCGACGCTTAGTATGGGGGAAATATCCTCTATGCCAGGGGTGGTGAACCTTTATGCATTAGTGTCATTTTCTGACGAAATGTTTAATGCGTTCTTAGACGTGCCATCAAATATTTTTGACTGATTATTACAATTCCATGATGCATAGTAATGACATCGCGTTCGTTTTTTATATAACACCTAATACATACTTTTTCGTAGTATTTTTATGAACATCGACATGCCCAAAATATTGTGTGCTATTTATGGCATGCATGTCAGTGGTTTGCCACCCCTGATCTATGCATTTTCTCTGTTAAAGGTTAATGCATATGCAAATGTGTATAGCAGCGGTCACTTCACTATTTTGTCCAATTCTACAATTACAAAATCTGCTCTATAAATAAAATAATGTTGAAAAAAACATACAAATTATTGTGAAAACTTTGAATACAATCCACACAATAAACATTCCTGAACAATATATAAAATCTATTTGTTCTTTATAACATTTCATAATTCTTTAAAATCTTTACACCTATAAATATTGAAACAAAATTTTTGACCGACTTCCCACAAGAAGGTTGTCAGCTGAATTTTTTTTTGTACATTTTGTCACAATTTAAAACTTAAATATTTAATGCCAGGGTCAAAGTTACTACTAGACTAGTAGTCTAGTATTACACTAGTACTATCCCATAGAAATCCACCCCAGGGCACTAGCCCTTTCTCACTATAACCTGAATACCAGGGTTATTTGAAATTCACTGTACCTGTTGGCATTTACTTAATACCGGTAATAATAATTAAAAATATATACCCAAAGTTAAGAACCCCTGGATACAAAAATTTGACTGGTACAAAATGCCAGCAACTAAAGATGGTCAAGCTATTGAAAATCAGTATAGTTAAGTAAAATCCACATTTTCAGAGGTATAATCTAGAAATATAAGGTCGCTGAAGCTATAATAAAATGAACGAAACTACATAGCCTCATTTTCTGTCTTTCCTATAAAGATACAAGTATAAGAAATATAGTTTTCATAACTTACTTTTAGCTCGGAAACAAAAAATCATATTACAATTGAAAAAAAAAGCAACCAACTTAAATCTCAATGAAAACTATATATCTTTATAATTATAAAACATAAGTATGCGAAACCATAGTTACTTAAAGTAACAAAACATACAGAATATTAAAACAATTTGCATTAAATGCAAGAGATCAGTAAAGCCAGGTCATCTAGCATGTACAGCACATCCCGTCAACGCTTGACCGACTAACACCCTCTCTCCGGACTTAAACTCAAATTTAAAATCTTTCGGAGCTTCAAACAATAAGATTATCGTACTACCCATATTAAATTGACCGAACAAATCACCTTTACAATACGATGTATTGATATTCAATTCTTCAACACGATTCCTCTTGCCTTTAGTGTTTGTACGAAGGTTTGGATCGCTATAAATCTCTATTGAACCAACATTGGTAGCTCCGACTGCGGTCATACTGAAAAAACCATGTTTCCACTCACCTATGTACACTGCTCTCTCATTCATGGTAAATAGACCGGGTATTAAGCGTGCCATCCACGGATTTACTGATAAAAGTTTCCCGGAGAAGTGTCTTCGGAATTTGGAAGTCCAATCGCATGGTGAATGGAATCTATGATAATCTCCTGGCGCTAGATATATGATACATTGATGTAAGATATTATTTTTATCCTTTAATAATGAATTGTAGTAATTCGGATCTGTATTTTCCGACCATTTGTTCTCACCGAGAAATTCCTCCAAACTGTAAGTTACGCCTTTTACTTGCTCGATTTTATCTGTATCCGCTGGCCCGCAGTTTAAAACAACACCATCACATGGAGACACACAAATCGAAGGTGAAATGTATCTAGCACCTTCACGTAAGGGACGCGTAAAAAATGCTGATAAACTCTTATAATATTTCAAATCGGTGACCGCAGCATCGTTTAAGTTCACATTAAACATACGCACGTATGTTCCGTAGACGAAATTCCTAATCGAAGTTGGGAGTTCGCAGGCCGCGAGACGCCCCCAAAGTCGACTTGTAATTCTGAACGGGAACATTTCGTAAAATTTAATTTCCACTTTAGACACTTCATAATTAACGCTAGCTCGTATGTAACACCATCCGACGTACATAACACTCCCAAGAGGCACCCAGCGAGTTATTATTGCTCGTAAATTCATCCATTTTGTATTTGTTACCGTATTTGAAACCTTTGTTTGATTGTGATACGATGTTTGTCGGAACGGTCTGTGTGGACGTAATCGCTTGAACATCGGATTCATGACTGGAAGGCAGCTCTTTAAGCGCGTCGGCGGGAACATCTTGCCCAAAGCTGCCTTCCGTCACCTTTATAAATAAGAAACGATGTTTATTTGAACGTTTTTGCTAAATTGATTTGCGTACGAAATTTTACGATAACGACATGACACAAGGCCACAACAAAGATTATACAAGCTGCCATAGACTTAAATTGTGACCTGAAATCAAAGGTCTAATTATAATTATTTGAATCAGTTTTGCTTATAAAAAATCATGGAATCAACAATTTATAACATTAATTACGTGGCGGAATGATTTTTATTAGCACGTGTTTCAAACTTAATCGAATCTAACCAAGTTTTAAGTTACCGATTCATGAACTTTACTAGTTAAGGTACATCACTATTGCTTTGTATTTGTCAGCTGTCAATGTCATATTAAGTTTGGGCTTGGTTCTACGCAAAGTGGATATTATATTGAACGAATTTATATAATTTCTCCACTTTTCCATTTGATTTTCACTATTTACGTGTTAATTAATACTACATTAGTGTTTAAATATCATGCATTACAAATATTGTAGCGGGTAATTGGTGCATAAGTAGTGTAAAATACGACTTAAGTAGTTAAGTGATTTCATCTTAAAAATCATGTCTGTAAGTGAAAAAGTGTCTCTTTCGGATGCTTTAAGCAATGTAGACGTCCTAGACGAACTAACTTTACCCGGTAAGTACTAAATCATGTATTAAATCGACCGTAATATTACGATTTTTCCCAACATCCGGTGGGCTTACGAAACATTGATAATGTCTGTTTCACTGTAGTATAGGTATTTCATCGTTCATAAAAGCATTTGTAATTACTATATATTAAATAGATATTTGCACATAACATTGGAATTTAATAAATTAGCATATATATTAGTATTTTGTACTTATTTATTACTAGCTGTTGCTCGCGATTTCGTTCTCGTGAAATTGAAAAATAATTAAAAAGTATTTGCACATAACATTGGAATTTAATAAATTAGCATATATATTAGTATTTTGTACTTATCTATTACTAGCTGTTGCTCGCGTTTTCCTCCGCGTAAAATTGAAAAATAATAAAAAGTATGGTCTATATTACTCAGTGATAACTGAGCTTTATAATAGTGAAATTTTTGAAATCTGCCCAGTAGTTTTTGAGTTATTTCAATACATACATAAATACAAATGATTATAATATCACTATAGTTAAATTTTACATCTATTAGTGTGTTAACATTATAATTATTTTGCAGATGAACAACCCTGTATAGAAGCAGCCCCTTGTTCTATACTCTATCAAGCAAATTTTGATACAAACTTTGAAGACCGCAATGGCTTTGTCACGGGAATTGCTAAGTATATCGAAGAAGCCACCGTACATGCTAATTTGGTAAGTTTTTTTTATATTATTAGGTGGTAAACAAGCAAGCGGTCACCTAAAACCGCCAAAATGGCGAAGCGACCGCTACCCATAGACATCCGCAATAGCGGATGCGTTGCCTACCCTTAATCGACAGAGGAGGAGACGCACATAAAGAAGATATTTCCTCTTCCTATGCATCTCCTCCACCATCAAATCCATGTTCCCTTTCCATCCTATTCTTATTATTATACTAGCTAACTTAGAAGTAACTAGCCTATGTGTTCCAGACTATCCTCTACATCTATGCCAATCAGCGAGATCTGTTCAACAGTTTAGGCTACAAACTAACAAACATCCATCTAAACTTTCGCATTTATATTATTAACAAGATTAGATTTATGTTACTAACTTTTGATCCACTAAATACCCACTAGATGTAGCCCATACTACTAGTTTTGTCTGCGACTTTGCATGGAATTAAAAAACCTTTGTACTATATGTTCTTCCAGACTAAATTCTCTTTCTTTGCCAAATTTCATCAAGAATTGTTAGTTTTCAAGATAGTAACAAATATTAATCCATACAAATTATACTATTTGTGTGTAAGTGAGATTTGAACTTGATATTCACGTTTTTTAGAATTTCAACTCTCACATCTATTAAAGTTATTTTGTGCTAATATAAAATATCCTATGACACTCTGTAGAAGAAGATGAATCTAATGATACCTCATTCATCTAAATCCAATCAGTATTTTATGCTATAGACTGTTACAAACATACAAACATAAAAACAAACTTACATATGAAAAACATGACATTTGTCAGTTTTTTATTTACAACTAGCTATTGCTCGCGACTTTGCCCGCGAGAAATTAAAACATGTAGCCTATGTTACTCACAGATAAATGACCTTTCTAACAGTGAAAGAATTTTTGGCCCAGTAGTTTTTGAGTTATTTCAATACATACAAAAATACAAATCTTTTCTCTTTATAATATTAGTATAGAAGTATAGATAGCAGATATCTCCGTGATAGTTGTTTATATTTACTTCATTCAAGGTTTATTATTTAAAAAAAAAGTATTTTTTTTGTAACTGCTGTATACACCTGTCATCTGTATGTTTTGCTTTTATTTTTCTTTGTCAGTATATGCTTATGTACTTTGAACATGCAATTGGTGTACCTTTATATTCTGGATCTTTCTAGAATGAACTTCTAGAAGAAGGGAATGCTCATGCTGTGATGTTATACACATGGAGATGCTGCAGTCGAGCTATACCTCAGCCGAGGTCCAACGAGCAACCAGATAGAGTACACATCTACGAGAGAACAGTACAAGTTCTGGGTCCTGAAGTTGATAAACTGCTACAGTTCATGTACTTCCAGGTGAGTTGTACACGATTCTTAACGGACGGATCAACGGTTTTTTGGAGGTAGAGGACCTCAATAGCTATTTAAACGCAAAGTATGTTGCTCGATTTTCTATAGTTTTAAAGATATTTAATTTCTTGTAAAAAAATCGGAAAAATCAGACTTAAATTTGACCGTACGTCCTAAATGATGTGTTTAGAGTGGTCATTTTTTTTTCTTTAACGAGCCTAATAATAAGGCTTTCGTACCGTTATCCATTTTTTGGAATAAATCACACGAGAACTAAATTAAATCACCTGTATATTACTAGCTGTTCCTCGCGACCTACTCTACGTAAAATTACACAATAAAGCCTATGTTATTCACTGATGTAGTTTTTAATGGTGAAAGAATTTTTAAATCGCCCCAGTAGTTTTTGAGTTATCTCAATACATACAAATCTTTCCGCTTTATAATATTAGTATAGATTTTATTATACGCTAATTATAAACTACCGTTTGTTTCCAGAGCGGCTCAATTTCTTAAAGTAATGGCAGATAGCCAAAGTTTACAGGAATCGCAAAATTTATCAATGTTCTTGGCGACACAGAATAAAATAAGAGACATAGCCTATGTTACTCACAGATAAGTTACCTTTCTAATGGTGAAAGAATTGTTTCAAATCCGCCCAGTAGTTTTTGAGTTATTTCAATACATACAAATCTTTCCGCTTTATAATATTAATATAGATTTTATTATACGCTAATTATAAACTACTGTTTGTTTCCAGAGCGGCTCAATTTCTTAAAGTAATGGCAGATAGCCAAAGTTTACAGGAATCGCAAAATTTATCAATGTTCTTGGCGACACAGAATAAAATAAGAGACATAGCCTATGTTACTCACAGATAAGTTACCTTTCTAATGGTGAAAGAATTGTTTCAAATCCGCCCAGTAGTTTTTGAGTTATTTCAATACATACAAAAATACAAATCTTTCCTTTATAATATTAGTGACTATTTGTTCCTGTGTGGCTTCATCCCATTGAAATTATAAAGACTATTCAAATTTCAAATGCTTAAATGATAATGAAGGCATTTGCTATTGGCTAACAATTACCGTTACCAGCAATCTTGCTTCTTTGCCGCTATTGGCTTGTAGTTTTGCAAGAAATAGTCAAGAGAAAGGATTATTTCTTGCAATTTATTCACCCCCTAAATTAAATATCGTGAAAATCTATCTATTTTGCTCACTTATCTGACAGTGACGTCATTTTTAAGCCATCTGAGCCTCTGTCAGCCACTGGTGGGACAGGCCCTAAAACTCTCAGTCCAGTATTACAATAGTATTTATGTATCTAGCTATTATTTCCTGTGGAAATGATATTTAAATTATTCTTTCAGCGTAAAGCGATAGAGCGTTTCTGTGGCGAAGTGCGCAGGCTATGTCATGCTGAGAAACGACGTGATTTCGTCTCTGAAGCGTACTTATTGACTCTAGGCAAGTTCGTGAACATGTTCGCCGTGCTCGACGAACTTAAGAATATGAAGAGTTCGGTTAAAAATGATTATTCTACTTATAGACGGTGAGTTTTTATATCCCCACTGAGTGACTCGGAGCCGGATTATTCCCAACCGTCACCCCGCCTGTCCCCACGTGAGACTGAAAAGTTTCATTCGTCCCACCTTTTAGTCCCACTATCACCAATAAGGTGACAGATGGGACAGACGAAACTTTTTATTCTCATCTGTTCCCACGTGGGGACAGAGCGGGGTGACGGTTGGGAATAATCCTCGGAGCCTATGTGATTAGGACATAGTCAACACTGAACTTTAAATATCTTAGCTACTCAAATATCCCCCATTTCCATTACCAATTTGAGTATAGCGTCTATGCAAGTTTTTTACAGAACCCCCTTTTTAAGAACCCGATGAAGAACTTACGCCCGATATATTTAAAACTAACCGTTGCTCTTGATTTTGTCCGTGCGGAATTTAAAAAATAGCCTATGTTACTCACTGATAAAATAGCTTTGTAATGATGAAAGAATTTTGAAAATCCCAGTAGTTTTTGAGTTATTTCAATATATACAAAAATACAAATATTTCCTTTATAATATTAGTATAGATTTTGTTTTACGCTAATTAAAAACTACCGTTTGTTTCCAGAGCGGCTCAATTTCTTAAAGTAATGGCAGATAGCCAAAGTTTACAGGAATCGCAAAATTTGTCAATGTTTTTGGCGACACAGAATAAAATAAGAGACACGGTGAAAGATGCACTTGAGAAAATCAATGGTAAGTATACTTTATTTTTAATAAAACTAGCTGTTGCTCGCGACTTTCTCCACGTGAAATCTAAAAATATATACTATGTCCTTCGGTGATAACGTAGCTTTTTAACAGTGAAAGAATATTCGTAATCGACCCAGTAGTTTTTGATTTTATTAGTTACATAACAAAAATACAAAATTCCCCTTTGTAATCTTAGTATAGATTAGCTTTTGACCGCGAATTCGTCGAAAAAATAATAAAAATTATATTCTGTATCAGTCAGTGATAACGTAGCTTTTTAATGGTGAAAGAATTTCAGAAATAACCCTAGTAGTTTTTGAGTTAATTCGTGACATACAAAAATACAAATCTTTCCTCTTTGTAATCTTAGTATAGATTAGCTTTTGACCGCGAATTCGTCGAAAAAATAGTAAAAACTATATTCTGTATCAGTCAGTGCTAACGTAGCTTTTTAATGGTGAAAGAATTTCAGAAATAACCCTAGTAGTTTTTGAGTTAATTCGTGACATACAAAAATACAAATTTCCTCTTTGTAATCTTAGTATAGATTAGCTTTTGACCGCGAATTCGTCGAAAAAATAGTAAAAATTATATTCTGTATCAGTCAGTGATAACGTAGCTTTTTAATGGTGAAAGAATTTCAGAAATAACCCTAGTAGTTTTTGAGTTAATTCGTGACATACAAAAATACAAATCTTTATATTTGTGTAGACTAACTTTGTCTTTATATTTTATCTGTGGCATAAAATTCCGATTTAATTAAAAAAAACTATATTTTAACGTAGTTTTTATTTATTTTTAGGTTATGAAGATTTACTTGCAGATGTTGTTAACATTTGCGTTCAGATGTACGAAACAAAAATGTATTTAACACCTTCAGAAAAACATATGTTGGTTAAGGTAAGTTTTAGACTATACTTATTGTTGCCCGCTACTCCGTCTGCGCGGAATTAAAAAAAACTTAGTGTTTTATCTGTGACAAATTTCATTGAGATCCGTTAAAACGTTTTGGAGATATGTAGTAAACATCCATCCATCTAAACTTTCGCATTTATAATATTAGTAAAATTTGGTGTTAATTCTGAAAATGTTTCAACTATAATCACCAATCTAGAAATGTTCCATTTGAAGAAATGTTCTAATATGCATATGTTCTAATTTAGAACATGTTCCATTATCAAATTGTAACTTTTTAATATAAATTTATTATAACGATATTTTTTTCTTTTTCTTTAGGTAATGGGCTTTGGTCTATTCTTGATGGATTCTGAAGTTTGTAACATTAACCGCCTTGATCAGAAAAAGAAAATACGCCTCGACAGAATTGATAGGATCTTTAAGGTGAAATATTGAGATTTATTTTGTACTATTTAAATTGTTTTTACATGTAATGAAAATGCCAATTTCTGTATACCTTTAAATTGGGTCTGTTTTAATAATCCGTGGCTTATGGAAGATATCTGAAGTGGCAGTAATTCCGTATTTCTTCTGCGTGCCGAAGACCTTATTTTTGTCCCCTTACCCTTCCCAGACTTTGCTTAGATAGTATGGAAAGGGAAAGTGAAATTGACGAGTGAGGGGCCGTATAGAAGGGGAATTAGGCTTTTTAAGTTTCCTATGTCCGCAGAGGCAACGCGTCTTTCGCGGATGTCTATTGTGAGCGAACGATTCGCTATTTCGGCGAATTTGTCTACTTCGGGCAAGTTCGACTCGATATAAAAATATATATTAATCTATGTCGTTTGAAGTAGGTTTTATATTGTATTGTTTTTTTTTAGAACCTCGAGGTAGTGCCTCTATTTGGGGATATGCAAATTGCGCCGTTCAATTATATCAAGAGATCAAAACATTACGATCCAAGCAAGTAAGTATCTTATATTCCAAATGCACCGATTTATTCAAAACTAGCTGTTACTCGCGACTTCGACCGCGTGAAATGAAAAAAAGATAATAGCATATATTACTCACAGATAAATTACCCTTCTAGCGGTGAAAGAATTTTTGAAATCGGCCCAGTAGTTGTTGAGTTTTTACAATATATACAAAAATACAAATCTTTTCTCATCATAATATTAGTATTTATTTGTAAAATATTAATATAACATAACATAATATTGTTCTGTAACTTTACTCTAATTTTTTTATGTCTAGCAGAGTTTTGTATCAGAAATAATATCACTGTAAAGGTTTTCAACATTTTTTAATTTGTGTATAAACGTATTTCCAGGTGGCCATTATCTTCAAGCCCTAATCCACCTTCTCCTCAAGCAGACCTGATGGTCCACCTGCCTCAGATCAGAGAAGAACACCAGAATTATATATCTGAGCTCGCTAGATACAGTAATGAGGTATGTTCTGGTACAAATATGTTCTGTAAATCTAATCTAGAAATGTTCCAATTTACAGAAGAAAAACCATTTTACATAGATTAAATGTAAATAAACGATGTATTGATACATTATAAAATATAATTAAAAGCGCCAATAGCCTAATGGTTTGGGGTACGGACTACCGATCGTGAGGTCGAGGGTTCGAATCCCGCCATTCGACTTTTGTCGTGAACCATATCCTAGCACAAGCCTAGAGCTTAGTTGGAATGGTTAAAGGAAATATTAGTAAATTAACAAAAATCTACTAATATTTTTATAAAAAGAAAAAAATAGAAATTTACTGATCAAGAAAGAATTCCAATATAGAAATGTTCCAACATAGATTTTCTAATATATAAGAGTTCCAACATGTTCTAATATGGAAATGTTCCAACATAGAAGTTTTAATATAGAAATGTTCTAATATAGAAGTGTTTCATCTAGGTGACGACAACGTTTAAAGAAGCAGGTTCAGATGCTGAAAATAAAGCGGTTACTGAACTTTGTTTACGAGGTCTCCAGTTGTTATCCTCTTGGTGTTCAGTGTTAACTGAATTATGTTCTTGGAAATTGTTGCATCCAACTGATCATACTATTAACTCTAGATGTCCAGCGGAAGCTGAAGAATATGAAAGGGTGAGTTTAGTCCCTTTACAATTATTCTTACCTTTCTCCCGCGACTTCGTCCGCGTGGATTTAAGAGAACAAAAGAGTGTGTTCTTCCAGACTATCCTCTAAATCTATGCCAATTCTTCGAAATCCGTTGAGCAGTTTAGGCTACAAACTCTAACAAACATCCATCCATCTAAACTTTCGCATTTATAATATTAGTAAGATTAGTAAGATTACAATAAATCTATACTTCTATACTATCTATACTTCTATACTATTATAATAAAGCGTAAACACACACTTCTTTGTTGCCTAAGATGTCAGCAATTACAGCATATTTTTGAATAATCCTTTTTTTAATAAAAAGCCCTACACTTACGTCACGCTTTAGGCTATATATTTTCACGCCATTAAACTTATGGAGTAAATATTTTGGATAAAACCCCTAATGTGGGAAAGAGACCATAAGTTACTGCCAACATCAAAGAAGCAAGATTGTCAAGGTTTGTCATGTCATGTCATTTTGACATTTGATATTGATAATTTGACAAATGTAAACAATTAAATAAAATTTTCATAATTTTATGCGGATGAAGTCGCATGGGAACAGCTAGTAAATAAATAAATAGATAAATAAATAAACCAACCATTTTTTAGGCTACTCGATACAATTATACTTCCGAAGAGAAATTTGCTATGATAGAAGTGATAGCAATGATAAAAGGTCTTCAAGTGTTAATGGCTCGTATGGAAACTGTATTCGCTGATGCAGCTAGACGCTCGATATACGCAGAATTGCAGGACTTCGTACAGTTATTACTAAGGGAACCACTTAGGAAGGCTATTAAGAACAAGAAGGATCTGATACGAAGGTGGGTGGAAATTAATTTTGTGTTTAGGAAAAATTTTAAAATTAAAATGTTTGTGTTTATATGTTTGGAAGACTGAGCTTTTGTTCTCAATTACTTTTTAAGATTAACACTAAACACACATTCGCAATTGAGGGGTTGCTCAAAATAACAATTTTCGTTTCTAAATCATTGTTTTTCGATGTTTTTGAATGTTTATAACAGTGGTAGAGCCCGCTTTAACATGTTAGCACTGTTGGCTCTACGCAATACCACGACCACACACAAGGTAGATGTGAAGTGGAAGTAATTCCGCCTACACTCTGTTTAGTGTGCCGGAGGCCTAATTATAGTCTCTTTCCACCCTTTTCTTTTAATGAAAGCATGGGATGGGACAGTGGATTTGATGGAGGAGACGCATAGAAAGGGGAAATATCCTCTTTTTGTGCGTCTGCTCCATCGAATAAGTGTAGGCAACGCATCTGGGCAGCTGTAACTTCGCCATTTTGGCGGATTCAAGTTCATGCTTGTTTGACCTTATGTAATAAAAAAATAGTCAGTCGGTTCTTTAATCAAGTTTTTTAGATACTGTTATTTGAATATATTTGTGCAGTATAATAGTGTCGGTGCGCGAGACGTGCGGCGACTGGGCGCGCGGCTGCGAGCCGCAGCAGGACCCGGCGCTGCGCGGGAAGAAGGACGCCGACGCCAGCTTCACTATTAAAGTTCCAAGGCGGAATGTTGGTGAGTTTCACTATTAATTATAATATTGTAAATGAAAAAGTGGATGGATGGATGTTTATGGCTTTCTTTCTCTCTGTATCGTTCTCTAACTCTCGTCTTGACTATCTCTCGTAGTTTCCCTCCACTCTCGGTACTCAGAGATATGGGTGTTTGTTTTAGAATATATTCTGAAAGGACACAGATAAGTAAATAAAAAATCTTTTTATAGGCATCCAAATGTACAGTGTTATACAAAATTAAAAACATAAATGAAAATTTGTAAATGGCATAAAGGGAAGGGGTCAGCTTACCGATCCTGGTAGAGATCCAGTCTCGAGCTGGTTTTCTGCCAGATTTTTAAGTTTAGTTTTTATTTCATAAAACGATATTTTGATGTTTATTCTCAACAAGTTCCATCTGGAAATGTTCGGAGCCTCCAAAATTACCTTTTAATGTGTATTAGTAATATTAACAATCAATAGAGTTCTCCCCATTTTCTCAATACTACAAAAACAAGGAAAAGATTGATGAAATTAAATTAAATATTTAATAATTAATCTACTTTCTAACAATCTAGAAATGTTCTATAATCTGATATTCCAGGACCTTCATCAACACAGTTATATATGGTTAGAACACAACTGGAAGCTTTGATATCTGATAAATCTGGTGGTAGAAGGACATTAAGGAAGGATCTAGATGCCACCACTCTGACACAAATCGAAACATTCCACCGACAGAGTTTCTATTGGGGATATTTGTTAAATCTATCAGGTAATTATTGAGTTTATAGCAACAAAATGATCATTTAAAACATGTTTTTGACAGTTTCTTTGCTTGAAAGCGTTTTAAATAGTATTTCTCTTTCAGATTCTTTACAAAAGTGTTGCGATCTCTCTCAGTTGTGGTACAGAGAGTTTTATTTGGAAATGACTATGGGTAGGAAAGTAAATGTAAGTTTGTTTTAAATGTCTATTATTTTTATTCATATAGAAACATTAATTACTAATCTCAATATGTTCCAATCATGATCAATCACAACAATGTTTAGATTGTTCTTAATCTAATATAGAAATGTTCTGATTTAGACAATGTTCCATTTACACATCATCACTCGTATTTTTTGTTTTCTAATAGTTTTTCTTTGTGTTTGTTTTCAAGAAATGTACGGTACGTCATCAGCACAATGAGGAATGTAACGATTTGGTAACAATGGAGAAAAGAATTCAGTTTCCCATAGAAATGTCTATGCCTTGGATACTAACCGACCATATTCTGCGAAGTAAAGAACCAGCTATGATGGAGTACGTAACTTATTAACTTAGACTCAACTTAGATATTTACTTTTTGTATTTCAAGCCTTTATAAAAATGGTTGTTCTTTGTTTATAGAGATATATCTATGTTGTTTATAATCTCTAGATGTTAAAGATATTTTAAAGTATCTATAGAGCGAATAAATTGAAAATTGAACAAAAATTATACGTCAAATAACCTAAAAATCACACATCTGACATATGTCACTGTTTTGACAAAAAGTATACCAAAAGTAGGTTTTGACCTGAAGTCGGTTTTCGGTTTTTTTTCTAATAAAAATCTTAGCTAATGAAAGAAGTTTCTGCTATTTTTTTTATGAAGCATATTTCATTACTGGCCATATAATAATATGATCTTTGTATTGTATTAATCTATTTTTTTCTAGATATGTACTATACCCGTTGGATTTATACAATGATTCCGCTCAATATGCGTTAACGGTGTTTAAAAAGCAATTTCTCTACGACGAAGTAGAGGCTGAAGTTAATTTATGCTTCGATCAGTTCGTGTACAAACTGTCTGAACAAGTGTACGCTCATTACAAACAACTGGCTTCCAGGTATCATTCGTTCTTATCCATTCAATCATTCATTCATTACCTTACTCCCTAATAGTGTGGCGATATCTAGCTAGCTTTTGTCCACGACTTTATCTTCTTTTAGAACATATTCTACATGCCAAATTTCATCGATATAGTTCGTAGTTTTTAAGTGAAAAAAATAAAGTGAAATTTGAGGGTGGTCGGCATATAAGTTGTACGTCGACCGGCGAACGAACTGTACGCACCCATTATGTGAAACGCGTTGTTATATTTTGCTGCACCGCCGTCACCCCTTATACCTAAGCTTTCACATATATTTTTTAGTAAGACTAGCTTTTGCATTCGACTTAATTAGCGTAAAATTAAAAACAAAACAAAAGCACGTAGCCTATGTGTTCTTCCAGACTATCCTCTACATTAGACAATCATCGAGATCCGTTCTACAGCTTAGGATACAAACACTAACAATCCATCTATACTTTCACATTTGTAATAATATGACTTGTACAGTATGTTACTGGACAAGCGGTACCGCGCGGAGTGCGCGGCGCGCGGCGCCAGCACTGGCGGCGGCGCTGGCAGGTACGCCTCGCTGCTGCGCCAGCGGCACGTCGCGCTGCTTGGCAGGCACGTCGACCTTAACGCGCTGGTGAGTCAACACGGTCATCACCAGCGATGACTGATCATGACCGACTATTACCGATTATGATCAACTATGACCGATCATGACTGACTATGACCGGTCATGCCTTGTGATGATCAACATGTATCAATACAAGTGATACTATTATATGATAATTTACACTAGCATATTATATAGTAATATAGTGTTATCGCTAGAAAACAAATATAATGATAAAACGCCTATTTTACAATGACAAAATGATCAATCATGACCAGTGATGACCCATGATAATGATAACATTGACAATAGTAATTAATTAACAACTTATGATAATTACAGGAATGTGTTGAAAAATTAGCGTTTTTCTATAGTTAGCGTATTATAATGTTTTTATTAGGTGGCCCAACGTATCAATGCGGACATGCACCGCGCATTAGACGCGGCTGTCGCTAAGTTTGAAGCAGGTGATATCACCGGAGTTGTGGTGAGTGTCATTTTTTCTAATATCGTTGAGTTATTCACAGTTTCATTGGTTATATATAGCTTTCGCCCGCGACTCTGGCCACGTGGAATTTTAAAAAATAACGAAAATCAGTAGCCTTACAAATTAACGTGGTATAAAGTTAAACTTAGGAATAAACTGAGTATAAGCGAATATTAGTACAAATTTTACTTGTACTTAGTTTATTCTTAAGTTTAACTTTATACCGCGTTTATTTGTAAGGGCTATATCTGTTCTTCGAGATCCGTTCAGCAAATTCCTAATACAAACAAACATACATCTAAACTTTCGTATTAATAAGATATAATACATACTAATAAAAAGGAAAGATTTGTATTTTCGTATGTATTGAAATAACTCAAAAACTAGACCGATTTCGAAAATTCTTTCACCATTAAGATACGTTATCAAAGGCTATATTTTTAATTCCTCGCGGGCATCATCATCATCATCATCACCAGCTCACTATACGTCCCCACCTCAGGGCTCGGAGCCTACCCTAAGTTAGGGTGACTAGGCCATAGTCAACCACGCTGGCCAAGTGCGGGTTGGTTGACTTCACACATATCTTTGAATTTCTTCACAGATATGTGCATCACGATGTTTTCCTTCACCGTAAGAACGTTGAAATTATGTACATACTAGCTTTCGCCCGCGACTCCGTCCGCGCGGAATTAAAAAAAAACAAATGCAAGTAGCCTATGTGTTCTTCCAGACTATCATCTACATCTATACCAAATTTCATCTAAATCCGTTCAGCCGTTTAGGCTACAAATTCTAACAAACTTCCAACCATCCATCTAAATTTTCGCATTTATAATATTAGTATGATGAAAATTCGAAAAATCGAAAATCAAGTACAGCGGGATTCGAACCCAAGACCTGTAGACAAGTCAAGTGCTCAAACCACTAATTATTTAAAATACTATTCCAGGAATTAGAAGGTTTGATATCAGTGAATCGTTTATGCCACAAACTTCTAAGTCGTTACCTGACTTTGGACGAGTTCGAAGCGATCCTGCGCGAGTCGGACCACGGAGTGCTGGCTCCGTACGGCAGGGTTACTTTGCACGTATTCTGGGAGCTTAATTACGATTTCCTACCGAATTACTGCTATAATGCTGCGACTGACAGGTAAGATTATTAATTTAGTTGTTGAGAATGTCCTAATCTATATCTATACTTCTATATCTATATCTATACTAATATAATAAAGCGTAAACACACACTTTGTTGCCTAAGATGTCAGAAATTACAGCATATTTTTGAATAATTCTTTTATTAATAAAAAGCCCTACACTTACGTCAGGCTTTAGGCTATATATTTTCATGCCATTAAACTAGGGGGTAAATATTTTGGATAAAAACCCTAATGTGGGAAAGAGACCATAAGTTACTGCCAACATCAAGAAAGAAAGATTGCTAAGGTTTGTCATGTCATGTCATTTTGACATTTGCAATTGATAATTTGACAAATGTGAACAATAAAATGAAATTTTTATAATTTTATGCGGATGAAGTCGCATGGAAACAGCTAGTATGTTATAAAATCATTAAGAATGACTTAAATTATAATACTCCGTGATAATGAATAGTTTTTTATTTGATAAGTTCGTCGAATGATGGATCAGTTTGAAAATGATAGATTAGTTGGTTGAATGATATTTTTGTTGATCGAATCATTAGCATGATTGTTTAATGCAGTGATAGTATAGTTGATCGAATATCGTTTAGTTGGACCAGCGATGGTTTAGTTGAAATTGATATAGTGATGGGTTAGTTGATCGAATGATATGATAAATATAAAATAAAATGATAGTTTAGTTGATCGAATATTTCTTTAGTTGATTCAGTAATCGTTTAGTTGATCAAGTGACAGTTGAATGAATGATAGTTTAGTTAATTGAGTAGTTGAACTTTAGAAAAAAAACCCTGATCTGATTAGTATGTACGAAAACGAGAGAATAGAAGGTCATTGTTATATACCCACTTATATTTGAATAGGTTTGTGAAATGCCGAGGTATTCAGTTCGCGGCGGGCGTTCAACGTGAAAGACCTCAGCAGTACGGACATGCGTTGTTGTGGGGATCAAAGCAATTGGGATTCCCTTATGCCGCACAATACGCGCAATATGCAGGTAGGGGAAAATAAAATATAGTACTGTGAAATATAAGAATTTTTATATATTTGTGGTTATTTTTCTGTTAGTCTCTAAGGTATAGTAACTAACAAATAGTAAATTTAGTTCTAATCTTGTTAAAAAGACTGAAAATATTACTAGATATTTCTATATTCTCTACTTAAAATGTGCAGTAAATCTTTATATCGCCAATTCCGTATCCCCATATAACATGGTATCCCATATAACGCAAATATTTCAAGCATTTTTTAAAACTAAAACCCCCTATAACGTAATTTATGACTTCTCTGTTGAAAATAGTGTATATGGATCCCTACAACGCGAATTCTTATAGCGCCGAACTATCAACCGCGTTATAGGGGGTTTACAGTAATTCAATTTTGCTAGCTTTTTTAGGTTTACTTTCATCTATATCTATATCTATACTAATATTATAAAGAGGAAAACTTTGTATTTTTGTATGTATTGAAATAACTCAAAAACTACTGGGCCGATTTTAAAAATTCTTTCACCATCAGAAAGGTAATTTATCTGCGAGTAACATAGGCTATATTTTATTATTACTAATGTTTAGGAACTATTAATAAACAGCGTGTTTCTGGACGCCGGCGTTAAAAATTCACTAAACTTTAACTTTTCTCGGCTTACGCTGCCTAAACCGTTAGAGCTATATAAAAATGATGTATGAAAGAATTGTAGATCTCAAAAAGTTCTACAGAAAAGTCCGCGATAGCATATATCTATCTTTAGCGGTTTTCTTACAATAACCACTTTTTTGTTTACAAAATGAATTAAAAACCCTACGCTATTTGCAGCGTTCTTTTATTGGTTTCAAAATTAATCCTTATCAAAATAAATGCGTTTGTTGTCTGGAAAATTTAATGTAGAATAAAATTGTCCTTTACAGTATTTAAATTGGACTAATAGTTTAGAAGATATCGCGAACACAAACAATAAGGGTAACCGAAAATCAACTCACAAGCTACCGGGCTTAGAAATTTGGAATCTTGCATCGGTAGATTTCTGTTATTACGTAGATTACTACTAAGTTAATACTTTGGTAATGGGTTGAAAAAAAGGGCGAACGTAATAGGTTATGTTTGTAATTTCACGCGGGCGAAGTCGCGAGCAACGGCTCGTTTTAAATAAACCAATTTGTTTTCAATTTGTAAATTCAGTATTATTTAGAATTAAACAAATAATATTGTAAAATATTTCAAAGACATAATCCTATCCTATCCAGGATTCGTTGGAGCACAACATCTTCACGCCCTAGTCCGGTTATTGGGTTACCAGGGTGTGGCAGTAGTGGTAGGGGAACTACTAGGGGTTGCCCGAGGCCTTTTACACGGGACCCTAGCTCAGTTCACTAGAGCGCTCGCGGCCGCCATGCCTCGGCACTGCAAGCTGCCGAGATACGATTACGGATCTAATGGTGAGTTTGGATAATAGATGGCGCTGTTCTCGAGATAGAACACGACGTTAACTTTCTTTTCCTGTAAAATATTCTGCTACTTTTATCCGACTGACAAGGAAAGTAATGATTTTCATGTGTAAATTTGTTTTTATATGGGTTTGTACGCCTACATTCTAAACTAATGAACGGATTTAGATGAATGAGGTGTCATTAGATTCGTATTCTTCTACAGAGTGTCCTAGGGTATATATTAGCATAAAACATATATAGTGGACGTGAAAATTAAAAATTTTAAGTTTTAATAGTCGCAATTACTATTTTGTTAAAATATTTCTTGTGTTTTAAAGTATACATGAATCAATTAGATTAATGGCCGGTTTCCCAGCTACTTTTAGCCTTTCAAACAGAGTAAAATGCAAGTTAAGTACATCGGAAACGCATTTCATGAAATTTCGAACTACAAATACTAACAAATGGCTAAAAGGAGCTGGAAAACTGGCCATTAGGTCAAGTGAAATCGCTAGTTTTAAAGAAACTTTTACCTTCCAGGTGTACTAGGTTACTATCACGCTCAACTGACTGATATAATCCAATACCCAGATGCTCGTACGGAATTGTTCCATTCGTTCAGAGAACTCGGGAATATTATTCTATTCTGTATGCTTATTGAACAGGTGAGTTCCACATACAAATACACAAATTCACACACCCATGATAGATGTGATACACACACAAGCCAAAGAGTCCAACAATTATCTTAGATCCGCATTTTATGGCATTACGCGGTTTTATGGCATTACGCGGTTTTATGGCATTACGCGGTTTTATGGCATTACGCGATTTTATGGCAAACAAGCAAAGGCCACTTGAATCGACTAAAATATCGAAGAGAGTCCATAGACATCTGCAATTGCAGATACATCGACGGAGACCCATAAAAAGAGGATATTTCCCCTTCCTATGCGTCTCTACTGTCAAATCCACTTTCCCTTCCCATCCCTTCCTTATAAGAAAAGGGTAGAAAGGGAAAGGGACTTCAAAAAGGGTTCTGACACATTCATCAGTGTACGCGGAATTACCTCCACTTCATGCCTGCCTTCTGCTTGGGGCGATTCGATATAATCCTGCGAAAATGTTAAATGCTCTATCATTATTAAAATTTCCTACTGGTTCATTTTAGTTTAATTTTAAACTAATTGAATATTTATGAATATCTTTTCTTTAGGCTTTGAGTCAAGAAGAAGTGACAGATTTACTCCACGCTGCGCCATTCCAGAATATTCTGCCTCGACCGTTCGCTGCAGGTTAAAATATATTATTTCTTTGTAAAGCTATATATCCCTATTTAATTTACTAGAGTAAAATGTTTATTTCTTATCCAAACAGAGGGAGAGAAACCTGAAGTAAAACAGAAACGTCTAGAATCAAAATATTCTGCGCTGCAGATTGTCCAGAACGTGGACAAATATGGCACTGCCAAAGTAAGGACTTTTAATCATATCATACTTCATACTAATATTATAAATGTGAAAGTTTAGATGGATGGATGTTTGTTCGAGTTTGTAGCCTAAACGGCTGAACGAATTTCGATGAAATTCGGTATAGATGTAGAGGATAATCTGGAAGAACACATAGGCTACTCACTTTCGTTTTTTTTTTTAATTCCACGCGGACGGAGTCGCGGGCGAAAGCTAGTTAAGACATAAATAATATAATTATTCGAAATTAAGATGCAATTAACTTAGACTTAGATGTTATATGGTAACTTAGCATTATTTCGTTTATATCATTTTTTAAATACTAACAAAGTTGCAAGAAATTCACTGAAAGGAAATTTTCGTTTCGCACCAAACTAGCAATTAGATATTTATTGATTTTTTTTATTAAGACATTATTATTTAGTTGTAAATATTTTACAAACACAAGAAATACGTATGTATCTGTGTTAAAATTAAAAACGCAATAAACACATCAATTATTATGTCATCTATAAAAACTACCTAATTTGTTGAACTTCAATTATTTTCTCGCAAATCTAACCAATTAGAGATTTAAAATTTTTCTGGTATAAACAGATAGAGCGAGCACATACCTTTGACTAAACTATGGCACAACTGTTTAGTCTCGCTTTGATTCCTATGAGCTTATATGATGCGCACAACTCGATGTTTAGTTGTGCAACTAAACAGTTGAACTGGCGACAAAATCGACAATCGCCCAACAGCTGTGCGATAGTTTAGTCAAAGGTGCACCTTAAAACCCTACAAATCGAGTCACATTCTATTAAAGTACAATACAATATGTAACCAAACTCCATACTTGAATACTATATCTACATTTAAAATTATTCCGTATAATCTTTATAGCAAAGTCAGCTAGCCCGCGAAGGTGACTTATTAACCCGAGAGCGGTTGTGCTGCGGCCTTTCTCTATTCTCTGTGGTACTGCGCCGTCTGCGGGCGTGTCTCACCGCGCCGCAGTGGCCGAGCCCGCCGGCCGCGCCGCAGCACGCGCCTCTACACACTGACGATACTAGCGAGTTCCACAGGTTAGTTATACGTTCAACAGGCGAGGTGTATGTTCAACAGATCAGGTGTATGTTCAACAGGTCAGGTATATGTTCAACAAGACAGGTCTGAGAGTTACATTGGTGAGTTCTGAGAGTTCAACAGGTCAGGTGTATGTTCCACAGTTCAGGTCTATGTTCAACAGGTAAGGTGTATTTTCCACAGATCAGTACTAAGTTCTACAGGTCAGTTATAAGGTCAACAGGTTAGGTTTGAGAATTCCACAGGTCATTCTACGTTGCACAGGTTTGTTCAACTTTACACAGGTCAAATCTATATACAATAGTTATGACAGTGACTATTGTATCAGTAGTAGTAGTCAGTCAGTAGTAGTCAGTCACAGTGACAGTGACTTGTGAGATTCACAATTGTGCTCTACGAGATCCATGGGTAATGTCACTAGTTGAGTTTCACGGGTACACACGGTGACAAAAAAAAACAGACGAATTCAGAACTACATTTTGGGAAACAAATAAAAAATCATCAGAATTTTCTCGATAATAATATTTCAAATGTTTTCTTTTCAGGCTCTGGTCCGCTCTGCAGTTCTTGTACTGCATCCCAGTTGGAGATACGCAGTTTACTGTCGAGTGAGTTAGAAATTATGATAATTTATTTGTAAAAATCCAAATTATTACAAAATACTCAAGTTTTCTAAGAGATCGAATTTAAATTTGAAATTGGTGTAGTTTATTTTGTGAATTTCTTAGTTCCATTTTTAAATTCCAGATTCCTTGTTTGAAATTCCCGAATTCTATTTTTAAATTCCAGATTCCTTTTTTGAAATTTCCGAATTTCATTTTTAAATTCCGAATTCCATTTTTAAAATTCAGAATTTCTTTTTTAAATTCCAGATTCCTTTTTTGAAATTCATAATAGTCCGAATTCCATTTTTAAAATTCAGAATTGCTTTTTTAAATTCTTGTTTACGAACTTGAAAACTACTTCTTTTAGGGAGTTATTCGGCGAAGGTCTTCACTGGGCGGGATGCACCATCATCGCACTTTTGGGTCAGCAGAGACGCTTCGAGGCTCTTGACTTCTGCTA
Source organism: Papilio protenor (assembly GCA_029286645.1). Classification (NCBI taxonomy): domain Eukaryota; kingdom Metazoa; phylum Arthropoda; class Insecta; order Lepidoptera; family Papilionidae; genus Papilio; species Papilio protenor. The sequence goes on along the minus strand of JAGSMZ010000041.1, from coordinate 960,807 downwards.
CCACATCCTGAGAGTCCAAAGAGTTGATGGGAAAGATGAACTGGTTAAGGGAATTGTAAGTTTTATATGTATATAGCTTTTGCCCGCGACTTCGTTCATGTGGAATTTAAAAAAAAACAAAAGTGCGTAGCTTATGTGTTCTTCCAGACTATACATGTATGACAATCATCGAGATCCGTTCAGTTAGGGTACAAACTATAACAAACATACATCTAAAATTAAATTAAACTAAACTACTGAACGGATCTCGATGAAATTTGATATAAATGTAGAGGATAATCTGGAACACATAGGCTATTTTTTTTATCCACGCGGAGGGATCCGCGGGCGAAAGCTATTATATATTATTAAGATACATATTTCTTACTCTAAAATATACAAAAATCAACTAAAACTGTTAACTTTCAGCCATTGAAACGTATGGTGGACCGCATCAGACGTTTCCAGGTCCTCAACTCCCAGATCTTCGGAGTTCTCGCGCGTCATCTGGTCGCTGATGAGGAGCGCGCTGGAGTAGAGCATATACGCTGCTTCCCTCCACCAGCTGCTTCACACCATCATGTCGAATAAACTAAACTAACATCAACACTCAATATATATCAATACTAAACTAACACAATTCAAATATACTAAAATTAAAAATACCAACTCAATTCCGCTTCACATCACCACGTCGACTAAACTAACACAATTCAAATATCATAAAATTGAGGATATCATCAATTCAACTATCATGTTTTCTCAACTTTTATGAAATTATAAACACTGTGATGTAAATTCAATTATCACGAAAATAAAAACTATGATCAACTCAACTATGATGTAATTCAATTATCACGAAAATAAAAACTATTATCAACTCAACTATCATCTTAACTCAACAATCATGAAAATAAAACTATTATCAACTCAACTGTGATGTAAATTCAATTATCACGAAAATAAAAACTATGATCAACTCAACTATCATCTTAACTCAACAATCACGAAAATAAAACTATTATCAACTCAACTAAACAATCACGGAAATAAAAACTATGATCAACTCTACTATCATGTAAACTCAACTATGATGTAAATTCAATTATCACGAAAATAAAACTATGATCAACTCAACTATGATGTAAATTCAATTATCACGAAAATAAAAACTATTATCAACTCAACTATCATCTTAACTCAACAATCACGAAAACGAAACTATCACCAACTCAACAATCACGAAAATAAAACTATTATCAACTCAACTATGATGTAAATTCAATTATCACGAAAATAAAACTATGATCAACTCAACTATGATGTAAATTCAATTATCACGAAAATAAAACTATGATCAACTCAACTATGATGTAAATTCAATTATCACGAAAATAAAAATATGATCAACTCAACTATGATGTAAATTCAATTATCACGAAAATAAAACTATGATCAACTCAACTATGATGTAATTCAATTATCACGAAAATAAAAACTATGATCAACTCAACTATGATGTAATTCAATTATCACGAAAATAAAAACTATTATCAACTCAACTATGATGTAATTCAATTATCACGAAAATAAAACTATGATCAACTCAACTATGATGTAATTCAATTATCACGAAAATAAAACTATGATCAACTCAACTATGATGTAATTCAATTATCACGAAAATAAAACTATGATCAACTCAACTATGATGTAAATTCAATTATCACGAAAATAAAAACTATGATCAACTCAACTATGATGTAATTCAATTATCACGAAAATAAAACTATGATCAACTCAACTATGATGTAAATTCAATTATCACGAAAATAAAAACTATGATCAACTCAACTATGATGTAAATTCAATTATCACGAAAATAAAACTATGATGTAAATTCATTATCACGAAAATAAAACTATGATCAACTCAACTATGATGTAAATTCAATTATCACGAAAATAAAACTATGATCAACTCAACTATGATGTAATTCAATTATCACGAAAATAAAAACTATGATCAACTCAACTATGATGTAAATTCAATTATCACGAAAATAAAAACTATGATCAACTCAACTATGATGTAAATTCATTATCACGAAAATAAAACTATTATCAACTCAACTATCATCTCAACTAAATCATCATCATCATCATCATCTCCCCTGCCTTATCCTACTCCCGTAGGGTCGGCGCACCAGGTTTTCGTCCTCCAAATAACTCTATCATCCGTCATCTCAGTCATCACTCCCTTCTTGATCATGTCACCTTTCACACAATCCATCTCTTTCTATGTCTACCTCTACCGGTGTACCTCCACATTCATAACTAACGTCCGTCTTGTTACATGCGATTCATCCCTTCTCATAACATGCCCATACCACTCTAACCTTTTACTCCTTATTTTCTCAACCACTGGGGCTACTCTCAAACTTCCTCTAATATACTCATTTCGTATCTTATTCAATCGTGTTACCCCACACATCCATCTTAACATTCGCATTTCCGCCACATGTATTCTCCTTTCATCCGTCCCTTTTACTGCCCAACATTCAGATCTATACATCACGACAGGTCTTATGACGGTTTTGTAAATTTTCCCCTTTATTTTAAGGGGAATATGCGGGTCGCATATTACACCTGTAACCTGTCGCCATTTCATCCATCCCGCTTTTATTCTATTTCTCACGTCACGGTCAATATCGCCGTCGCTTTGGATTAATGAGCCGAGGTACCGGAAGTCGGAGCAAACTGGAAGATGGGCGCCATCTAAGGCAATCGGGATAAAACTAGATAAGCTCCCGAAGTCGCAGAATTGCTGTTCCGTTTTCGCTCTGCTTATCTTCAGGCCGGCTGTCTCCAGTTTATCCCGCCATCTCTCCAGTCTACTCTGGACCTCAAGCGCATCTTCCCCGACAAGAACAATGTCGTCGGCGAACAGCATACACCAGGGTGCTTCCTCCTGGATCTCCACGGTTAACGCGTCGATAACCAGGAGGAAGAGATAAGGGCTTAAAGCCGATCCCTGGTGCAGGCCCACAGCCACACTGAACTTGTCGGTTACTCCGGCTTCAGACCTGACGTGAGTGTTCGCTCTTTCGTACATAGCACTCACGAGTCGCTAAATCATCACGAAAAACTATCTGATGATATGATATTTAATTGTCAATTCAACTCAAATATTAAAATTCAACTTTCATTATAATTCAATCTAAAATAATAACCATTTTACTGATATCTCTCTTAGTTACTACAAAACTATTTAAATAGTTAAATCAATATTATCATATTAAAGTAAATTTCAACTTCAACTTCATTTTCCAACATTAAAATATTCCATAATTTTTAAGATTTCATCGAATATGTCTTTTATGACATTCGTAGTTTTTAGCTCTTCAATTATTAAATTATTAATAGGCGTAGAGTTAGATTAATAATGTTTTTAGTAATAGTAAACATACAATATTATTATTTAGAAAATATTTCATCGTAAATATTAGCGTTAAAATGGCGAAAAAAAAAACAAGATTTGTGACCTGCGTATTTTAGTGGTCATTTATTTGACCTTCAAGGACTTTGTCAGTTGTCAATTTTGTGAACTAAAAATTTTAAAAGCGTCATATATTGACCAATGAGAGTGCAAATGCACGGAATTTCTTGTAATTTCAAAATTAGATTATATAATTTGCATATTGTTTGGTTTTCATTTCAATGTGGGAGAATTTCGAAAGAAATTGGATATTTTTTTTTCTTACTGGTAACACTAATAAGCCCTTGTCAATGTCAAAAAATATAAATCCTTATAGCGTCGAGTATTATAGCTTTAATTTAGGCATTTATATAACCTTTTTTATTCAATAAATCATTAGAAATAATAAATGTGTTTTATTTATTAATAACCTAGCTTTCTCCCGCGACTCTGCGCGTAAATAAACAAAAGTATATATATGTGTTCCAGACTATGCCCTACATGTAGTTTAGGATACAAACATACATCTAAACTTACGCAATTATAATAGTAAGATGTTACATTTTTGTTTATATTCAAATATCAACAATTTAAACACGTCTTTATAAATATATTTTTATAAGGAATGGAACAAAAAGGGAAATGGACTATCAGAGAAGAGATGGCATAGGAAAGGGTAATTTCCGCTTTCTAAGCGTCTCCTCTGTAATCTAGGTTAGGTCTTGGGAAGCCAATGTCTGGTTTTCTATACTAATATTATAAAGAGGAAAGATTTGTATTTTTGTATGTATTCGATTCACGTAAAAACTACTAGACCGATATCAAAAATTCTTTCACCATTAGAAAGCTAATTTATCTGTGAGTAACAAAGGTTATATTTTCTATTATTTTTTAATTCCACGCGGGCGAAGTCGCGAGCAACAGCTAGTATATTCTAAATTGATAAGAGCGTTGCACAATTTTGACTAAACTATCGCACAACTGTTGTGATTGTCGATTGTTTCGCAATTCAACTGTTTAGTTGCACTAAACATCGAGTAGTGTGCATATAAGCTCATAGAAATCAAAGCGAGACTAAACAGTTGTGCGCACACTAAATCAATTTTAAATTTACATTTTTTTTAATGGAATATGTGTTTGAACAAATGCAAGATTATAAATTCTTCCTGACGATACTTTAAAATCAATTCTCATGACGATTTTTCCCATCCCTAATGATCTCGCCTAAATTCGTACTAGATATCCTGTCCTCATCACTCTGAGTTATACGACGGAAAGAAACCATGAATCATGGAGACTAAAGGTATATTCACAAGGGTGAATATTATACAATACCACACAATTCCCACTAGATAAAAAAATACATCTATACTATTATATATTATAAATATAATACTATTATAATAAAGCGTAAACACACATTTCCTTGTTTTTTTTTTTTTTTTTTTTATAATATAAGGTGGCAAACGAGCAAGCGGCCACCTGAATCCACCGAAATGGAAAGCGACCGCTGCCCATTAACATCCGCAATTGCAGATGTGTTGTCCACCCTTAATTGACGGAGGAGGAGACGCACATAAAGAGGATATTTCCCCTTCCTATGCGTCTCCTCCACCGTCAAATCCACTTTCCTTTCCCATTCTTTCCTCTTGAGAAAAGGATGGAAAAGGAAAGGGACTAAAATTAGGCCTCCGGCACCACAATCATCAAACGAAACGCGGAATTGCTTCCACTTCACGCCTGTTTTCTGTGTGGTCGTGGTATTACACCGGGCGAGCCGGCCCATTCGTGCGAAGATGTTAAAGCGGGCTCTACCACTGTTGCCTAAGATGTCAGCAATTACAGCATATTTTCGAATAATTCTTTTTTTAATAAAAATCACTAAACATACATCTCTTCATTATGTCTACATCTTTACAATAAAATATTTGGCACTGCGTCAAAAACAAGCAACTGAGATCACGAAAATGTTGTGAAAGTGATCGAAGTAAATAACAATTATCTGTGACTCAGAATTATTTCCCACGATTTGTTTTGCAGTTTCATTTTCCTTGTTTTTTTTTTTTTAATTTCGACACGTACTTTGCAGGCAAATGCTATCTTATAATTATGTAATTGTACACTTTTGAAATTACGTCGTGAACATTTAAAAATTATATATTTTGACGAAATAAAAACAGGAACAAATTGACAAAAACCACGGGAAATATTTTCATAGTTATTTATATTTTCTTTTATTAATTAGGATAAAAATGTCACTAAACATACATCTCTTCATTATGTCTACATCCTTACAATAAAATATTTGGCACTGCGTCAAAAACAAGCAACTGAGATCACGAAAATGTTGTGAAAGTGATCGAAGTAAATAACAATTATCTGTGACTCAGAATTATTTCCCACGATTTGTTTTGCAGTTTCATTTTCCTTGTTTTTCATGTAATTACATCTTAATTAGAGCGTGCGTACATTGTCTAAACTATCGCAACTGTTTAGTCTCGCTTTGATTCCTATGGGCATGCACACTACTGGATTTTTAGTTGTGCAACTAAACAGTTGAAGGCTGCGAAACAATCGACAATCACAACAGTTGTGCGATTGTTTAGTCAAAGGTGTGCGCCCGCTCCAAACACACTAGATATTCCCGTGCGGATTTATCCGCATGAAACTAACTTCATTTCATTGAAAAACTTTCAATAGCAAATGTCAAAATTCAAATGCACAAATGACAACGAAACACTTTGCTGCTATTGGCTTGTAGTTTTTGTCCCTTTTCCGCGTGACGGTTTTTCCAAATTATTTACTCCTTTAGTTTAATATACCGAAAATATATAGCCTAAAACACGTCGTAAGTGTAGGGCTTTTTATTAAAAAAAGAATTATTTAAAAATATACTGTGATTGCTCCCATCATACATAATTGTGTGTTTACGCTTTAATATATTAGTATAGATATAGATATAGACAAAGTGGCGCCCCTTTACGTCCGGCGCTTTGGTTGATAACTTCGCCCAACACTAATGGCGTTACTGCGTAGGTATGAAGTCTGCCTACTAGAGGGGTAGTTAATGACGTGGGTTAATGACGAGTCATTAAGATACCGAACTATTTATCTGACTTTAAATAGACATTGTTAATAATCAATAGCTTTTTCCTAGATAAGTTTTGGACGTTAAAAAGCTTTTGCAATTAATTTTAATATTAACTAGCTGTGACTTCGTTCATAAAATTTAAAAATACAGCCTATGTTACTCGATAACGTAGCTTTTTAATGGTGAAAGAATTTTTAAAATCGGCCCAGTAGTTTTTGAGTTATTTCAATACATACAAAAATTCAAATCATTCCTCTTTATAATATTAGTATAGATATAAATATATAAACTAAATTTCCAACCATTTGGACAATTATAAATAGTGTTTAAGGGAATATTATCAGGCTAAAGTTCTTTTTCCTTGAAATTAATTACCAAACGTAATTAAAAGTGACTCATATATGTGGCGTAGCGTGTCCGTTACGTTATCATTGTTTAGTTTCAGCTAATTGACAAACAACGCTAGTTTGTTTAGCAGATAGCGGTTTATTAGCTTAATTTAACGCGATATAACAGCTGTTGAAAATAACCGTTTTTGGACTGATGAAAATTGTTCAACAAAAATGTCCATTTCAAACTTTTCCATTGTTTACTGAGATAATTGAGAATATTTACAGCGAGGAATAGCAAAGAATTGTGTTGAAAAAATAGTTTTAGTTCTAATTAAATCTTTACATCCATAAACTGTAGCAAAACAATATTAATTATTAATTTCTATTAACGTTACAAAAGCTGCTATATTAACTGCTATTTCTAGCGCATCACTACAGCAATAAAAGCGAAAACAACGGTTGTTTGTTGAACTAGTGAACTAGTTCGTTTACGTTATTTGCGACGGAAGGACGTGTGTTTCGCTCTAGGGTAAGTAAATAAGATGTTTTTATATCAAAAGTACTGAATTATTACGTTACAATGAATATAGTTTATGTTGTACACTATTTTTCTTTAAATAATATTAAATATGTGCTCTAAAATAAAGAATATATGCAAAAAAACTTATGGAGCAACGTATTGTAGAAGTATGATTTTTTTCATATACTTAACATTATAAATGCGACAGTTTAGATGGATGTTTGTTAGAGTTTGTAGCCTAAACGGCTGAACGGATTTCGATGAAATTTGGCATAGATGTAGATAGTCTGGAAGAACACATAGGCTACTCACTTTTTTTTTAATTCCACGCGGACGGAGTCGCGGGCGAAAGCTAGTGTATCATATTGCAAAGATATGTCTAGAACAGTGTTATAATTTTAAAAAATAATCGTTAATTTATTTCTATTTATCTCTAAGTGGGTTTTTCTTTACATTACTTGTATGACTCAGGAAGGAAAATGTTTTTCGCGCGTATGTCTAGGCTTGTAACCTATACAAGTTATCATTTACTTTTTTAAATTCTTACTCACTATGTGCAACTTGAATTTTTATTATAGTTTATCCTACGAGGAAAATGATCCATGATACAAAAAAAAATTATCAAAATCGGTCCACTAGCGGCGAAGTTAAAAAAACATACAGACGAATTGAGTACCTCCTTATTTTGGGAAGTCGGTCAAAAAACACGGAAAACACTAAGCTTCTTTATGTATTTTTTTCCTGATAAAAAAACATCAAAGATCTTTTTTATAATAAAATTGTAAACTGTAAAGTCAATATAAAACATCTAAGAACAAAACCTAGGTCAAGTCCAGAGATTCCAAAGTATTCGCATCCCCCTTTCAAAATATTATTGGTTTAAAACTACAACTGCAATACTACTTTAAAATATAAAAGTTTAATTAATTCATTAATAAGAAAAAAATAATAAACACGATTATAAACAGGTCATAAACAGTTTAACAGTGGTAGAGCCCGCTTTAACATCTTCGCACGAACGGGCCGGCTCGCCCCAATACCACGACCACACAGAAGACAGGCGTGAAGTGGAAACAATTCCGCGTTTAGTCTGATGAGTGTGGTGCCGGAGGCCTAATTTTAGTCCCTTTCCCTTTCCACCCTTTTCTTAAGAGGAAAGGATGGGAAGGAAAAGTGGATTTGACGGTGGAGGAGACGCATAGGAAGGGGAAATGTCCTCTTTATGTGCGTCTCCTCCCCCGTCAATGAAGGGTAGGCAACGCATCTGCAATTGCGGATGTTTATGGGCAGCGGTCGCTTTCCATTCCGGTGGATTCAGGTGGCCGCTTGCTCGTTTGCTGCCTTATATTATAAAAAAAAAATTAAGTTTTAATTACTTCATCATCATCATCATCACCAGCTCACTATACGTCCCCATCGAGGGGCTCCGAGCTTTTTTTTTTAGTAAGCGAAAATGCAGTTGTGCACCCCTGCGTCGACCCAAAACTAGTGGAGCAGGGAGTGTGGGATTCGCCTAAAGTCGTTCGACCATACCCACTAAAAACCTTCGGGCCCTCATCGCATTGGTCGGAAGCTCGTACCAGCGTAAATGGCTCCGAGCCTACCCTAAGTTAGTGACTAGGCCATAGTCAACCACGCTGGCCAAATGCGGGTTGGTTGACTTCACACATATCTTTGAATTTCTTCACCGATATGTGCATCACGATGTTTTCCTTCACCGTAAGAACGTCGGGTAAATTATGTACATATGAAAATTCGAAAAATTACTTAGCTTACTAGCTTTAATTACTTAGCTGTGAAATATAAGTAAGGTGTGGCAAAAGGGCTCGGCGCACTATGATTACATTTGGTGATGGTTCATGGTTCTGACGAACCCTGAAATATTACTAAGAACGCGTACACTTTTGACTAAACTATCGCACAACTGTTTAGTCGATTTTTTTTTGTGACTGAATGTGGCAATTGCCTTGAAGAGGTATTTACAGATTCACCTGGCTTGAGGTGGTCGAGCTCAGATGGCGCTTAGGCTGAACCTCGTTTGTGTTCTTTCAGACTATACTCTACATCTATGCCAAATTTCATCGAGATCCGTTTAGCCGTTTAAGCTACAAACTCTAACAAACATTTATCCATTCATCTAAACTTTCGCATTTATAATATTAAACTTACCTTTTACACTTTTTTAATATTAACGCCGGGCTATCCCAGGAAATCCGAAAAATAGGCACTTTTCCGTGTAAATTCTATCAGTTCAGTGTATAATCTTGAAAAAAATAATGTGCGTAGATGGATATTTAAACTGTTATATTATCCAAATACATTTTTAATTACCGGTTCCATTTATAAGAAAAAAAAATTTAGAAAAAAAAACTCAACATTTAATTGCTTAACCCTTAAATGGACGATTTTTTCTTTTAAAATACCATAAATCGAAACCGGTAGTAAATTGAACATCGACAAGGGAAAAAAAGAAAAAAACTTTTTTTTTTTTCAAAATATACTATTGGAAGAAAATACTGATGTATGAATGCATCATCATGCATTTAAGGTTTAAGCGCCAATAGCCTAATGGTTTGGGGTACGGACTACCGATCTTGAGGTCGAGGGTTCGAATCCCGCCATTCGACTATTGTCGTGAACCATATCCTAGTACAAGCCTAGAGCTTAGTAGCAATGGTTAAAGGAAACATTAGTAAATTAACAAAAATGTACTAATATTTTCATTAAAAAAATGTAGTAAATATATTCCGACATCGAGTAAATGTTTTATAGCGTTGGCAGAGAAATTATTTCGCCTGACAAAATAAGAACGACACGATATACAACAGTCTGGAACGACCAGTCTTTTCAAGGTCTGTGGCAAGGTCAATCGACCTATGAATAGGGTGACCATCTCTATATTGGGATAAAAGATATTCTACATTTTTAATACCTACTTATTTATTTACTATCAGTGACTTCATTATTTTAAAGAAATTGAGAGAGAGAGAGGTTGAATTTTGTCAATTTATTCATTAAAAATTACAATTATTAAATCGAGCTACGAAAAAAAAAAACATCCATTCTAATATGTGACAGGTGACAGCCCTAAAAAGGAGTCCAAAGGATTTAATTTAGAGATTGCAGTTGATTGTTTTTGTTAAAACCAACAAATACACGAACACTAGCGCAAAAAAAACGACTTATCTATATCTATACTAATATTATAAAGAGGAAACATTTGTATTTTTGTATTTTTGTATGTATTGAAATAACTCAAAAACTACTGGGCCGATTTTAAAAAATTGAGAGAGAGAGGTTGAATTTTGTCAATTTATTCATTAAAAAAATGTAGTAAATATATTCCGACATCGAGTAAATGTTTTATAGCGTTGGCAGAGAAATTATTTCGCCTGACAAAATAAGAACGACACGATATACAACAGTCTGGAACGACCAGTCATTTCAAGGTCTGTGGCAAGGTCAATCGACCTATGAATAGGGTGACCATCTCTATATTGGGATAAAAGATATTCTACGTTTTTAATACCTACTTATTTATTTACTATCAGTCACTTCATTATTTTAAAGAAATTGAGAGAGAGAGGTTGAATTTTGTCAATTTATTCATTAAAAAAATGTAGTAAATATATTCCGACATCGAGTAAATGTTTTATAGCGTTGGCAGAGAAATTATTTCGCCTGACAAAATAAGAACGACACGATATACAACAGTCTGGAACGACCAGTCTTTTCAAGGTCTGTGGCAAGGTCAATCGACCTATGAATAGGGTGACCATCTCTATATTGGGATAAAAGATATTCTACGTTTTTAATACCTACTTATTTATTTACTATCAGTCACTTCATTATTTTAAAGAAATTGAGAGAGAGAGGTTGAATTTTGTCAATTTATTCATTAAAAATTACAATTATTAAATCGAGCTACGAAAAAAAAAACATCCATTCTAATATGTGACAGGTGACAGCCCTAAAAAGGAGTCCAAAGGATTTAATTTAGAGATTGCAGTTGATTGTTTTTGTTAAAACCAACAAAAACACGAACACTAGGGCAAAAAAAACGACTTATCTATATCTATACTAATATTATAAAGAGGAAACATTTGTATTTTTGTATGTATTGAAATAACTCAAAAACTACTGGGCCGATTTTAAAAATTCTTTCACCGCTACAAAGGTAATTTATCTGTGAGTAACATAGACTATATTTTTATCTATGAATTAACTAGAAAATACTCATGTATCTTCTAACAATATTTATCTATTGCATTATAATGATTTGTTCCATATTGTATTAGCCACTTCAACTACAATCACACGCATTAGCGTTATCTATATTTGAAGTGTCTATTCATTTTAAATATTTATAGATCGATAGAAATGTCCGTCAATCAAACATTACTTTATGATAATACTAGCTGTGCCAGTGCGGCTTCATCCGCATGAAATTATGAAAAATTTATTTTATTGTTTACATTTGTCAAATTATCAATAGCAAATGTCAAAATGACATGACATGAAAAACCTTGGCAATCTTGCTTCCTTGATGTTGGCAGTAACTTATGGTCTCTTTTCCAGATTAGGGTTTTTATCCAAAATATTTACCCCCTAAGTTTAATGGCGTTAAAATATATAGCCTAAAGCGTGTCGTAAGTGCAGGGCTTTTTATTAAAAAAAGAGTTATTCAAAAATATACTGTAATTGCTCACATCTTAGGCAACAAAGAAGTGTGTGTTTACGCTTTATTATAATAGTATAGATTTTAAACGCATTAGAAACAAAGAAAAACCCTCTTGAGTAAATTAACTTCGTAAATAAATAAAAACATACTCCATACAAAAACTCCCCCTTATATCATCCACCCTATATAACCCCTCACTACCTAATACAAACACCATAAACTTTGGACAATGGAGGAAACCCGTAACCTACAAAGGTCAAAACAACGCGAACTTTTAACTACTAAATGACCTTGGTTTGACATTAGCGAGTTCCCATCATTGTTACAAAGATATTGTGTTAGAAAGAGACGGATGATACCATGAAAATGGCCTTGTATTGTTTCCTACAAAGCAGTTAAAAGCGCACGATTTTTAGTAGAGTAGGCAGAGTTTACATATTTCTATATAGGCCTAAATTAAATATGAGTTCCTACAGTGGGGTTATGAACTGATTTATTTTACTAGCTGTTGCCCGTGACTTCGTCCACGCTATTAAGATAAAAATGTATCCTATAATATGCCCATCTATGTCAGCTACCCTCCAGTGAAAGTCCGGTCCAAATCGGTCCAGCAGTTTCGGAGATTACCCGGAACAAACGCGGCTTGCGGACAGATAGACAGACAAAAAATTTTTAAATGTGATTTTCGTTATCAGCAATGCAAATATATCATCTTCCCGCATTTTTCTTTTGACATTACAAACAGACACTCCAATTTTATTTTATGTATAGACTAGCTTGCGCCCGCGACTCTGTCCGCGTGGAATTAAAAAAACCAAAAGTGAGTAGCCTATGTGTTCTTCCAGGCTATCCTCTACGTCTGTGCCAAATTTCATCGAGATCTGTTTTGCCGTTTAGGCCACAAACTCTAGCAAACATCCATCCATCCATCTAAACTTTCGCATTTATAATATTAGTAAGATTTAGATATATCGTGCCAAAAACACAGTTTATCGTGTTTATTTATGAAAACCTTCATGGAGGACGCGGCGTTTGATCTCCATTCTCCAATGTCAAACTCGGGTGTTTATTTCCCGCCAACTGTCACTTGTCAATGTCAAACTATGACGTTGACAATCTTAGTGGCGTTAGTAATTGCGTGTATAATTTGCTTTATATTGTTATGTTTATTGTGTATTCTGAGTTCGTTTTTGAGAGTTTTAACATGCATATTAGTGACGGCGGTTGTTGTTCTATCGATATGCACTTTTGTGACAGGTTAATTGTGAAAGGAATTTAATTTTGGCAAGGTAATGTTGCCATGATTGTTACTGACCCTTTATGTACCTTTTACTATAAAGGGCTTATGTATGACTTCGCCCCTATCTGTCCACCGCCCTGGGCGGACAACTGCGCCCTATCCTAACGCAGCATTGACTGAAAAAACTCTCATCATAGACAAACTGCGCACAACACTACAGTTCCGTCTTATTTCTTACTACTCCTACGAGCTATCGCCTGCAAACTTCGTTAACGCGGATTTAAAAAAAAAAAAATCTATCACATTCTCGCGTCATCTACCTTCTACCAGCTATCTTTCAGTCAAAGTCCCGTCCAAATCGGTGCACCCGTTCCAGAGATAGTCCGGTCGCCATTTAGACAGAGCGGAATTAAAAAAAAGTAGCTTATAATATGCCCGTCTATGTCAGCTACCCTCCAATGAAAGTCGAGCAGTGTGCGCACCATATAAGATCATAGGAATCAAAGCGAGACTAAACAGTTGTGCGATAGTTTAGTCAAAGGTGTGCGCACTCACCTGCTGAATGAATTTCGAACCACTGAGCCAAGTTGAAATTCTAAAAATTCAATATTTATTGAAAAGTACCGAGTTCGAATCCCACTCGCCGTAACTTTTTTTTTAATTGCTTTGTATTTTTTTCGATGTTTTCGAGAGTATATGTCTATTAGATTTAATCAATCGGTTTTTTGAGCGTCGGTGGCTCAGTGGTTTAAGCACTTGACTTGTAATCTATAGGTCTCGGGTTCGAATCCCGCTGTACCAATGTGATTTTCGATTTTTCGAATTTTCATATGTGCATAATTTACCCGACGTTCTTACGGTGAAGGAAAACATCGTGATGCAACCTGCACATATCAGCGAAGAAATTCAAAGATATGTGTGAAGTCAACCAACCCGCACTTGGCCAGCGTGGTTGAATGGCCTAGTCACCTCTTATTAGGGTAGACTCCGAGCCCCTCGGTGGGGACGTATAGTGAGCTGTTTTTTTTTTATATAATATAAGGTGGCAAACGAGCAAGCGACCACGTGAATCCACCAAAAATGGCGAAGCGACTGCTGCCCATAGACATCCGCAATTGCAGATGCGTTACCTACCCCTAATCGAAGGAGAAGACGCACATAAAGAGGATATTTCCCCTTCACATGCATCTCCTCCGCCGTCAAATCCACTTTCCCTTCCCATCCGTTCCTTATAAGAAAAGGGTGATAAGAGAAAGGGACTTTAATTGGGCCTCCGTGGCTGGTGATGATGAATCGGTTTTTTAATTCTAATTTAATTATTGTTACAGACAATGCCTGAGGTACACCCAGCTTTTGTGAATGCGGGAAGGAAACAAGGATTGGAGATATGGAGAGTTGAAGTAAGTTTTACACGTATTTCTTACTATTATAAATGTTTAGATGATATTAGAGACTAGTAGAAAAAAACTGAGTAGCCTGTGTGTTCTTCCAGACTATCCTATACGTCTATGCCAAATTTCATTGCAATCCGTTCAGCCGTTTAGGCTACAAACCCTAACAAACATCCATCCATCCATCCAAACTTTCGCATTTATAATATTAGTATGATTTTAATTAACGTTATTAACTTAAACACTCAGAGCTACAAAGTACCCGTTACCTAGTCCGCGTTAAATTATAAAAATATAGCCTACTAACTTTCGTCCGCGACTCCGTCTGCGAGGAATTAAAAAAACAGGCGTGAAGTGGAAGCAATTCCGCGTTTCGTCTGATGAGTGTGGTGCCGGAGGCCTAATTTTAGTCCCTTTCCTCTCCACCCTTTTCTTATGAGGAAAGGATGGGAAGGCAAAGTGGATTTGACAGTGGAGGAGGGGGAAATGTCCTCTTTATGTGCGTCTCCTCCTCCGTCAATTAAGGGTAGGCTCGCAATTGCGGATGTCTATGGGCAGCGGTCGCTTTCCATTTCGGTGGATTCAGGCCGCTTGCTCGTTTGCCACCTTATATTATAAAAAAAAATTGAAAAAAAAACGAGTAGCCTATGTGTTCTTCCAGACTATCCTCTACATTTATGTCAAATTTCATTGAAATCCGTTCAGCAGTTTAGGCTACAGACTCTAACAAACATCCATCTAAACTTTCACATTTATAATATTACTGGCTTTCGCCCGCGACTTCATCTGCCTGGAATTGAAAAAAAAAAAAAGTGATTAGCCTATGTGTTCTTCCAGACTATCCTCTACATCTATGCCAAATTTCATCTAAATCCGTTCAGCCGTTTAGGCTACAAACTCTAACAAACATCCATCCATCCAGCCATCTAAACTTTCGCATTTATAATATTAGTATGAAGTAAGATTGTTAACAATGTATAACTAATGTTATATCTACGAGAGAAAGGCATCGAACAAGAAATAATTTAAAATTAAATTTCTAACGTAAAATATTCATTTTGTATGATAACGCATTACGTGTTCATTCTACGTTAATGAGAATAGTAATTTCTAGAAAGAAATTCCTTTCAATTGACGACGAGACGTTTTTAAATCTTCCTACACGAAAGTACATAAAAAACGCATTTAACGGATGTGCTTGGTGCCTGGGCAACACTAGAAATAAATTCCTTGTTTTTGTGATCGAAATTACATTATACATGAATATAACTGTATATTATAGTGTGTCTAAATAAGATAGATTAGTTTGATAAATGATATATATGTAGTATCGAATTCAATTTGTATGAAGGCAACTACTTAATAGACAGGTATCGTAGTGACGAAACAAACACGCAGCGAACAAGTATGAACTATCGATATTCGGTTTAAATATTTATCGAACTTAAATAAAATTATTATTTTCTTATTAACTAATTTAGAGGACAATTCTAGTATTAATTATGGTGTAGAGAATTTAGCGATGACAATAATAATAGCGAAATCCAATTCGACTACGAACGGCTGTAGTAGTAATAAATATTTATTCACTCTCATTATTTGTAATGGTTCTGCAGGTCATTATTAATTTGACTAAACAGTGTTTTTTTTTAATTCATAAGTTAAAACTATGAATCTATCGATTCCAACTTCCATAAGAATAAAAATCGAACCTGAATCCACCGAAATGGAAAGCGACCGCTGCCCATAGACATCCGCAATTGAAGATGCGTTGCCTACCCTTCACTGATGGAGGAGGAGACGCACATAAAGAGGACATTTCCCCTTCCTATGCGTCTCCTCCAATCCTTTTCTTATAAGAAGAGGGTGGAACGGGAAAGGGACTAAAATTGGGCCTCCGGCACCACACTCATCAGACGAAACGCGGAATTGCTTCCACTTCACGCCTGTCTGTGTGGTCGTGGTATTGCTGATGGCGAGCCGGCCCATTCGTGCAAAGATGTTAAAGCGGGCTCTACCACTGTAAAAAATTCCCGTTAGATTTCATGTTTACTCGATAATTCTGTAACGGTCCAATACATCTTATTGAAAGTAAAACAAAGTACAGTACCACGTTACGCTTCATCACCGAAAAATGTGAGGTTCCCGAGGGATACGTAGTTTAATAGAGCGCGGATGGAAACCCGGGCGTTCGCCAGTTCGTTAATAAAATTTTATGTTCTCTTTACTGTTAAGTGTATAAAATAATAGCGGTTCGCGTGCGGATTCATCCGCGTGGAATTATAAAAACTTTATTTTATTGTTTACATTTGTCAAATTATCAATAGCAAATGTCAAAATGACATGACATGACAAACCTTAGCAATCTTACTTTCTTGATGTTGGCAGCAACTTATGGTCTCTTTCCCACATTAGGGTTTTTATCCAAAAGATTTACCATCTAAGTTTGTAGCGTGAAAATATATAGCGGTTCGCGTGCGGATTCATCCGCGTGGAATTATAAAAACTTTATTTTATTGTTTACATTTGTCAAATTATCAATAGCAAATGTCAAAATGACATGACATGACAAACCTTAGCAATCTTACTTTCTTGATGTTGGCAGCAACTTATGGTCTCTTTCCCACATTAGGGTTTTTATCCAAAAGATTTACCACCTAAGTTTGTAGCGTGAAAATATATAGCCTAAAGCGTGACGTAAGTGTAGGGCTTTTTATTAAAAAAGGAGTTATTCAAAAATATGCTGTAATTGTTGACATCTTAGGCAATAAAGAAGTGTGTGTTTACGCTTTATTATATGAGTATAGATATAGAAGTATATATGAGTATAGACTAGTATATAGATTGCGTGGACGGAATCGCGACCGTTCGCCATTTTGGTAATTAAATTTTATGTTCTCTTTACTGTTAAGTGTATAAAATATAGGATGCCTAAAATAATAGCACTAACTCGTGACGTAATATCTTCGAAGTGATGTAGTAAATTATTTTTAAACGTGATAGATTTATGTTTTCAAAGTGTTACCGAATGATGGATCGCATTAAATTTTTATTATCTCTCATTTTAACGGGAAGTGTGTCAATTTTATAATGATTGTTTTTACCCATTTACTATAGTTTGTCTAAATAAGATTAGTTTGATAAATGACGCATATGAAGTATCGAATTCAATTTGTATGAAGGCAAATGCCGTTCTTAATACAGGTATCGTAGTGACGAAACAAACACGCAGCGAACAATTATGAACTATCGATATTCGGTTTAAATATTTATCGAACTCAACTAAAATTATTATTTTCTTATTAACTAATTTAGTGGACAATTCTAGTATTGATTATAGTGTAGAAAATTTAGCGATGACAGAAATAATAGCGAAATCAAATTCGATTACGTACGGCTGTAATAGTAATAAATATTTATTTACTCTCATTATTTGTAATGGTTCTGCAGGTCATTATTAATTAGACTAAACAGTGTTTTTTTTTTAATTCATAAGTTATAACTATGTATCTATCGATTCCAACTTCCATAAGAATAAAAATCGAAAATCGAAAAGCTTCAAGCTTGATTTTACTCAACCCATCCCTACTAAATTTGAGATGAATTGTCAAACTAATCTAAATTATTTAGACAAACTATAATAGATCTATCGAAACAATCTACAAAGGATTACATTTAGACATATAACTCTTTTCCTCGGTTCAACTTACAGAAAGAATTGCCTTGTTTCTACGAGACAAACTAAGTAGATGTGAATTGCGCAGATGGGTTAAAAATTAAAACAACTGGCAGTGGTAGAGCCCGCTTTAACATCTTCACACTGTAGGGCTCGCCAGCAATACCACGATCACAGAAGACAGGCGTGAAGTGGAAGCAATTCCGCGTACACTTTGACGAGTGCGGGCTTAATTTTTGTCCCTTTCATATTCCACCCTTTGTCATAAAAGATGGAAAGGAAATGTGGATTTTCCAGTGGAGGAGACGCATAAAGGGAAATATTCTCTTTATGTGCGTCTCCGTCATTTAAGGGTAGGCAACGCATCTGCAATTGCGGATGTCTATGGGCAGCGGTCACTTAGCCATTTGGGCGGATTTAGTTGCACGTTTGCTTGTTTGCCGCATTATAATGTGAAAAAAAATCTCGCAATTAGACCGACATTTTCGTACAGACACAATTAGGAGCTGCATTCTATAGTTTATTGTTTCGCGTCGTCTTAATAAGTCTTAGGGTTTGTCCCACCACTGGCTGATAGAGGCTCAGATAGCTTAAAAATGTCATGTATGGACATGTTATGCGACGAGACGATGGGGACATAAACCAGAAAGTGTTAAGATTGAATGTGGATGGCTACAAAGGAAGAGGAAGACCGAAGAAAGTATGGATTGTGTGAAAGAGGATATGCTTAAGAAAGGAGTGGATTCAGATATGGCTGATAGAGATGTATGGAAGCACATACTGTGCCGACCCTCCATAAGGGATAAGGGCAAGTTGATGATGATAGCTTAAAAATGACGTCACTGTCAGATAAGGGAACAAAATCCGACATTTCCATCACATATTTTACACGTTGTATTGTTATAAATTTACAATTTGGTGGAACAGGCCCTTAAACGTTCAAACGTGTGTAGGTAACATGTACATTTCTTTGGGATACACAATAAATTCGTCTGTCTCCGCTAATCCGGTTACTGTTGCTACATAAATAGACTCCCAGCACAGATAGATGTATAAACTTGTAAATACAGGATGTTCGGAAATTCAGAATAAATGTGATAGCTGTTTTTCAGTATATAATTTGTACGAAAACGATTTAAAGATATGCTGTGTTTGACATCCTATATAATACATATTTTTTTATCTCTTACTAGCGGTTCCCGTGCGACTTCATCCGCATAAAATTATGAAAATCTTATTATATTGTTTACATTTGTCAAATTATCAATTGCAAATGTCAAAATGATATGACGATGACAAACCATGGCAACCTTGCTTTCTTGATGTTGGCAGCAACTTATGGTCTCTTTCCCACATTAGGGATTTTATCCAAAATATTTACCCCGTAAGTTTAATGGCGTGAAAATATATAGCCTAAAGCATGACGTAAGTGTAGGGCTTTTTAAAAAAAAAAGAATTATTCAAAAATATGTTGTAATTGCTGACATCTTAGGTAACAAAGAAGTGTGTGTTTACGCTTTATTATAATAGTATAGATATAGATTGTACAAACAGAGACAACAATAATATATTGAAGTCTACGGCAACTATTAATTTTATTAGTCAAATTAAACACCCTGTATTTTTAACGATCGTATTACACAGGAAATGTGTACGCGATGAGTTGTCTCTAATTCTGTACAGAGATACTTTGTACAGGGTGTTTATTTTATTTCGTGGTGTAAATGTTTAGTTTTTGATTCGATTAATATGTGTTTTTTAAATCACACTGTATATTTCTTACGTAAACAATAGAAAGGAGAATTGTAATTTAAAAAAAAACAAAGCTAAGTAGCCTATGTGTTCTCCCAGACTATCTACATCTATACCAAATTTCATCGAAAACCGTTCAGCAGTTTAGACTACAAACTCTAACAAACATCCATCTATCCATCCATCAAAACTTTCGCATTTATAATATTAGTAGGATTAGTAGGATTGTACGTATGTTTTAGTATATAGTTATTTATTTATTGTGTATTTTGTTCTAGAACTTTGAGCCAGTTGCGGTACCGCTAAACCAGTATGGAAATTTTTACTCTGGAGACTCTTATATCGTGCTTAAGGTAAGAATATCAAACCAGAAAAATCTTTCAAATATTAAACAATGTTTTGCTTTCAATTTCGCGACTATCTCAACTAAGTAGTAGACTATCTAAGTAGCCTATGTGTTCTTCCAGACTATCTACATCTATACCAAATTTCATCGAAAACCGTTCAGCAGTTTAGACTACAAACTCTAACAAACATCCATCTATCCATCCATCAAAACTTTCGCATTTATAATATTAGTAGGATTGTACGTATGTTTTAGTATATAGTTATTTATTTATTGTGTATTTTGTTTAAGAACTTTGAGCCAGTTGCGGTACCGCTAAACCAGTATGGAAATTTTTACTCTGGAGACTCTTATATCGTGCTTAAGGTAAGAATATCAAACCAGAAAAATCTTTCAAATATTAAACAATGTTTTGCTTTCAATTTCGCGACTATCTCAACTTAGTAGTAGACTATCTAAGTAGCCTATGTGTTCTTCCAGACTATCGTCTACATCTATACCAAATTCCATCGAAATCCGTTCAGCCGTTTAGACTACAAACTCAAACATACATCCATCCATATAAACTTTCGCATTTATAATATTAGTATGATTGAAAGTCTTTAAAACGCTGTGGATGGATGGAGGATCGTGATTCTGCTCCACCAGATTTTAGTTGAAATACTAAAGTTACATATACTAAAATATCACGAATCAAATCTTTGTAGAAATCCTATTCTAAGCTTCTAGGGATTTGCAATTTGGTACCAGAGCGCCTTAAATAATTTTAATGACAATTGGGTACATTTTTAAGATAATAGATGGCGTTGTTATAAAACCGAATACGATTTATAAAACACGCCTCTTCGAGATTCCTATTTATATCTATACTAATAATATTATAATATTAGTATTATAAAGAGGAAAGATTTGTATTTTTGTATGTATTGAAATAACTCAAAAACTACTGGGACGATTTCCAAAATTCTTTCACCATTAAAATGCTATGTTATCAGTGAGTAACATAGGCTATTTTAACTATTTTTTAATTCCACGTGGACGAAGTCGCGAGCTACAGCTAGTAAATTATAAGATACTAGCTGTTGCTCGCGACTTCGCCTTCGTGAAATTAATAGATAATAAAAAACAGCCTATGTTACTCAGTGATAACGTAGCTTTTTAATGGTGAATCGACCCAGTAGTTTTTGAGTTATATTAATACATATAAAAATTCAAATCTTTCCTCTTTATAATATTAGTATAGATATAGATTAACTTTACGCAATCTAAACTCGACAGACAACCGGTACATCAAATCTATTCTGGAATATCCACTTCTGGCTGGGTTCACACACCAGTCAAGATGAGGCAGGGGCGGCCGCCATCTTGTCTGTCAATTTAGACGATGAACAGTTCCATGGAGATGCTGTACAGCATAGAGAAACTCAAGGACATGAGTCTAGACAGTTCTTGAGTTACTTCGAACCTGGTAAGTGATTGAAGACTTCATCCGCATAAAATTATAAAAAATTCAAATCTTTCCTCTTTATAATATTAGTAGGATTAGTAGGATTGTACGTATGTTTTAGTATATAGTTATTTATTTATTGTGTATTTTGTTCTAGAACTTTGAGCCAGTTGCGGTACCGCTAAACCAGTATGGAAATTTTTACTCTGGAGACTCTTATATCGTGCTTAAGGTAAGAATATCAAACCAGAAAAATCTTTCAAATATTAAACAATGTTTTGCTTTCAATTTCGCGACTATCTCAACTAAGTAGTAGACTATCTAAGTAGCCTATGTGTTCTTCCAGACTATCGTCTACATCTATACCAAATTCCATCGAAATCCGTTCAGCCGTTTAGACTACAAACTCTAACAAACATCCATCTATCCATCCATCAAAACTTTCGCATTTATAATATTAGTAGGATTAGTAGGATTGTACGTATGTTTTAGTATATAGTTATTTATTTATTGTGTATTTTGTTCTAGAACTTTGAGCCAGTTGCGGTACCGCTAAACCAGTATGGAAATTTTTACTCTGGAGACTCTTATATCGTGCTTAAGGTAAGAATATCAAACCAGAAAAATCTTTCAAATATTAAACAATGTTTTGCTTTCAATTTCGCGACTATCTCAACTAAGTAGTAGACTATCTAAGTAGCCTATGTGTTCTTCCAGACTATCGTCTACATCTATACCAAATTCCATCGAAATCCGTTCAGCCGTTTAGACTACAAACTCTAACAAACATCCATCTATCCATCCATCAAAACTTTCGCATTTATAATATTAGTATAGATATAGATTAACTTTACGCAATCTATACTCGACAGACAACTGGTACATCAAATCTATTCTGGAATATCCACTTCTGGCTGGGTTCACACACCAGTCAAGATGAGGCAGGGGCGGCCGCCATCTTGTCTGTCAATTTAGACGATGAACAGTTCCATGGAGATGCTGTACAGCATAGAGAAACCCAAGGACATGAGTCTAGACAGTTCTTGAGTTACTTTGAACCTGGTAAGTGATTGAAAACTAAATAAACAATGATCAGTAACAATAGATAGGAACAGTTTACAGTGGTAGAGCCCCGCTTTAACATCTTCGCACGAATGGCCCGGCTCGCCCGGTGTAATACCACGACCACACAGAAGACAGGCGTGAAGTGGGAGCAATTCCGCGTTTTGGTCTGATGAGTGTGGTGCCGGAGGCCCAATTTTAGTCCCTTTTCCGTCCCACCCTCTTCTTATTAGGAAAGGATTGGATGGGAAAGTGGATTGACGGTGGAGGAGACGTATGGGAAGGGGAAATGTCCTCTTTATGTGCGTCTCCTCCTCCGTGATTTAGGGTAGGCAACGCATCTGCAATTGCGGATGTCTATGGGCAGCGGTCGCTTCGCCTGTTGGCGGACTTAGGTAGCCGCTTGCTCGTTTGCCACTTTATAATATAAAAAAAAAAGTTTGAATGACTACTTTTGCTACGTTCTGAAACATTTGATGTTAATGGCAGTTATCAATTGTAGCTGTTTCCGTGCGGCTTCATCCGCATAAAATTATAAAAAATTCATTTTATTGTTCACATTTGTCAAATTATCAATTGCAAATGTCAAAGTTACCGTTACCATAACCTTGATTCTTTAATGTTGGCAGCTTGTAGTTTCGTCGCACATACAGGTTTTTTTCCAATTTAATAGCCTAAGTTTAATAGTGTGAAAATATATATCCTTAAGCGTGACATAATTATAGGGATTTGTTATAGAAAGAATTATTTTAAAATATGCCGTGATTGCTGACATCCTACGCCACGAAGTGTGTAAACACATTTATGAAATTAGTATAGAGTATAGATTAAGGAAAATGTCGAATTACAATCAATATAAGATGATATTGTTCTGAAGTTTTTAATATATGAAAAGCTAGTTGTTTCCATGCGACTTCATCCGCATAAAATTATAAAAATTTCATTTTATTGTTCACATTTGTCAAATTATCAATTGCAAATATCAAAATGACATGACAATACAAACCTTGGCAACCTTGCTTCCTTGATGTTGGCAACAACTTATGGTCTCTTTCCCACATTAGGGTTTTTATCCAAAATATTAACCCCTAAGTTTAACGGCGTGAAAATATATATCCTTAAGCGTGACGTAAGTGTAGGGCTTTTTATTAAACAAATAATTATTCAAAAATATGCTGTAATTGCTGACATCTTAGGCAACAAAGAAGTGTGTGTTTACGCGTTATATTAGTATAGATAGTATAGATGAGTGTCTTATTTGACCAAGTTACCTGGTGAAGATTTAAATCGATAACTATTTTACAGATCAAAAAAATATTTCTAGGAAAAAAACATCCGAAAAACGCAAGTATTCTTGCATGGAAAGGGTTTTTATCAATAATAATGGATATACAAATTATATTATTATTATATGAATGCTTAAAACGGGAAATATGTATCTGAAATTATGGAATGAATTTTGGGTATTAATATTTTTAAAGAAAATTTTCTTTGGATATTTTTTTTTATAAAATTATGCATGTGAGATTGAAAATGTTATATTTTGGATATAATTTCATATTATAGTTATAAATAATTATCTGTACTAATATTATAAAGAGGGATTTTTATTTATGTATGTATAAACTCAAAAACTACTATTTAGATTAGAAAGCTATTGTTATCTATAAATTTATAAAGAGGAAAGCTTTGTTTGATTGTAATGAAATAACTCAAAAACTACTGGGCCGAAAACAAAAATTCTTTCACCATTAAAAAGCTACGATATCAGTAAGATAGGGTAAGTAACATAGTGTGTAGTGTAGATGCTTTTAAAGTTCTCGCGGACGAAATAGTGAGCAACAGCTAGTCGTATATAAAAATAATAGACAAAGATAAGATTTAACTCTGCCTACCCTTGTTAAACGTAACTATTGTGACTTCTTCCTCGTGAAATTAAAAAAATAATAAAAAATATAGCCTATGTTAGTCATAACGTAGCTTTTTAATGATGAAAGAATTGAAATTGCCCCAGTAGTTTTAGAGTTTCAATACATACAAAAATACAAATCTTTCCTTGTTATAATATTAGTATAGATATAGATATATAAAATCAGTCAAGCAAGTGGGACTTCTAACAACAGCGGTCTTAAATTATTTTTAAGTCCATAATTTTAAATAAATAAATTTAATTTCAGCTATTAGATATATGGATGGAGGCCATGCTTCAGGTTTCAGTCACGTAACTATTAACCCTGGAGCAGAGAAAAGGTTGTTCCAAATTAAAGGAAGAAGGAATGTCCGCGTTAAGCAGGTATTACATTATAACGACAAACAGTGGTAGTGCCCGCTCAAACATCTTAGCACGAATAGGCCGGCACGCCCGGTGTAATACCACGACCACACAGACAGGCGTGAAATGGAAGCAATTCTATGTTTCGTCTGATGAGTGTGGTGCCGGAGGCCTAATTTAAGTCCCTTTTTCTTTACCACATTTTTCTTATAAGGAGAGGATGGGAAGGGGAAGTGGATTTGACGGTGAAGGAGATGCATAGGAAGGGGAAATATCCTCTTTATATGCGTCTCCTTCTCCGTCGAATAAGGGTAGGCAACGCATCTGCTATTGCGGATGTCTATGGGCAGCGGTCGCTTCGCCATTTTGGCGGATTCAGGTGGCCGCTTGGTCGTTTGCCACCTTATTTTATATAAAAAAAAAAGACCGCCAGGTACCATCCTCGCCATCTTGATGGCTGGCATTCGACAACAGTGCGCTTTTCGCGAAACTTTCTGCCGCACAGCCGCGAACGGTCTTTCCTCGGCGGTATTTCCAAAGCAATACGACTTAGGGCCCTTTAAGAAGCGAGCCTACAGCCTTAAAGGCCGGCAACGCATCTGTAGTTCTTCTGATGTGTCGTTGACCACCTCGGTGTTCTCGCCGCTTGTTTGACCCCTTCTATTATAAAAAAAATTGAAAAGAGCGTAATGAATTTCGCTTGTTTGTAAGTTTGTATGTTTGTAACGGTCTATAGCATGAAGTACTGAACAGATTTAGAAGAATGAGGTGTCGTTAGATTCGTCTTCTTCTGCAGTGTCATTGGTGATATCACATTAGCACGCAACATCTACAATTGCTGTGAGAAATGAAATAATAAAAAATAGTGAAAGCACCGAGTTCAAATCTTAATCATACTCATGGATGGATGGATGGATGGATGGATGTTTGTTAGAGTTTATAGCCTAAACGGCTGAACGGATTTTGATGAAATTTGGTATAGATGTAGAGGATAGTCTGGAAGAACACATAGGCTACTCACTTTTGTTTTTTTTAATTCCACGCGGACGGAGTCGCGGGCGAAAGCTAGTAATATATAAATGTGAATGTTTAGATGTTTGTTAGTATGTCATTCTAAACTGCTGAATAGATCTCAATGATTGTCTAAAGAGGATAGTCTGGAAGAACATATGGGCTACATTTTTTTTTTAATTCCCCCCGGACGAATTCGCAGGCGAAAGCTAATAGTCTATATCAGTATTTGTTACCTTTATAAGAACACTGGGAGAAATTTTCACGCCAACCCCCTTTTTTTTTTGTGACTGAATGGCCACTGTTTGCCTTGAAGAGGCATTTACAGATTCAGTGGACTTGAGGTGGCCGAGCTCAGGCGCTCAGCCTAAACCTCGTTTATGAGTAACTAAGCTCGAGGGCTCCCTCAGGAGCCTCGGCACGAGCCGTTACTTCGTTATTATTACCGGATTGGGAGGCCACCGAGCTCTTAGATCGCTTCGGTGGGCGCTCCATGGAGTGACTAGGCACAAGGGCCCCCGAGAGGGGACTTCGGCTTGGGCTGTCACTCAATAAACACGCCAACGCCGTTTTAGCACTTTTTGAAGTCGTAAACAGAATGAATGCTCGGTTCACATTTGGCCAAACTCTTGCAGGTGGAAGCATCAATATCTTCCATGAATAAGGGAGATTGTTTCATACTGGATGTCAATCACGATATATTTGTGTACGTTGGAGATGGCTCTAAAACTGTAGAAAGGCTAAAAGCGATAACTGTAGCTAACCAAATCAAAGATCAAGATCATAATGGAAGAGCTAATATTGAAATTATTGGTGAGTATATAAATATTCTATACACAATCTATATCTATACATATACATATAATAAAATTGGAGTGTCTGTGATATCAAAAGGAAAATTCCAGATTTCGGGAAGATATTTGCGTTGCTGATAACGAAAATCGCATTTTTTTTGTCTGTCTGTCTGTCTGTCCGCAAGCCGTTGTTCCGGGTAATCTCGGAAACGGCTGGGCCGATTTCGACCGGACTTTCACTGGAGGGTAGCTGACATAGACGGGCATGTTATAGGCGACATTTTTTTTTAAATCGCGCTGTCAAAATGGCGTAACGGGTGGTCCAACGCGCTAATAAAGTTTGCGGGCGACAGCTCGTTTAACTATAAAACCTGTAGCATGAATATTTTACCATCAATTGAATTCAGGTTGGTTGATAAGTTTGAATGGATAGATGTATGGATGGATGTTACGTAATCAAAATTACTGGATCTCGGTTTTTGTCACAAATGTAGAACATAGTCTAGAATAACATAGGCTACTTGTTTTTATTTTTTTTATTAATTAGCGGACATAATCGCGGGGGAAAACTAGTGTGTTTATTTTATGAAATAAGTAACTGAACTATACTTAATGATAAATTTGATTTTACAATCAAAATTGTTGATTTTAGACTTAAAATTTAATGATTTATAAAAGTGGGCCTAAAACCGTTCCTTGCGGGATTCCCTTCATTATATTGTTATTGCTTCAGATCCGTTCTCTCATGAAGGTGATTTGGAGAAGTTCTTCGAAGCTCTCGGCTCTGGTGATCAGGATTCAGTTCCTGATGCTGAAGAGGGTGGTGATGATGAAGTGAGTATGGAGTTTATAGTAATGGAAGAGTGTCAAACGCTTATAAGAAATCTTCAACAAAGAAAATTGTAAATTGCACCTTAAATATAAGAATAAAATACAAAAATAAGAAATAAAGGAATTGTTAATGTCTACGGTCTCTTACTTTTACTTTTCTTACTATATTGTTATATAAACTAGCTGTTGCCCTGCGGCTTCATCTGCATGAAATTATGAAAACTTTATTTTATTGTTTACATTTGTGAATTCAATTGCAAATGTCAATTCATTGCACAGACAACGAAGGCCTTTGACATTGGATAACAATTACCGTTACCATGGCAACCATGCTTCCTGTTAGCTTTTTTTGCCCCTTTCACGTATTACCTTGTTTTTTCCTGCTTTTTTAACTGTTCTTTTTTTTTTGTTTTTTAGGAGTTTGAAAGAGGAAGTACTAAAGAAGTAACTTTGAGTGAGATTTCGGACAGAACTGGACAATTGGAGATCAAGAAACTCGAAGGACCACTGAATAAAGAACTATTGGATACTCAGGTTTGTATTGAATCACGTTCCAACTTATTATGGTTTTATAATCTTAGGATTATGTTTTAATAACCAACTAGCTTTCGCCCGCGACTCCGTCCACGTGGAATTAAAAAAAACAAAAGTGAGTAGCCTGTGTTCTTCCAGAGTATCCTCTACATCTATACGAAATTTAATCGAAATTTGTTCAGCCGTTTAGGCTACAAACTCTAACAAACATCCATCTAAACTTTCGCATTTATAATATTAGTGTGATATAGATGTTAGATAGATTGGTAGGTCAATTAGATAACGCAAATAATAAAATTGTAACATAATGTATGTAGGGGTGACTCGTGGAAATAGACAGAACTCGTTGTTTTACTTCTATTTATAATATTTACAAGCTCTTCCAAAAAAAAAAAACATTTTTTTTATAATATAAGTTTGCAAACGAGCAAGCGGCCTGAATCCTCCGAAATGGAAAGCGACCGCTGCCCAGACATCCGCAATTGCTGCTGCCTACCCTTCATTGACGGAGGAGACGCACATAAAGACATTCCCCTTCATATGCGTCTCCTCCACCGTCAAATCTACTTTTCCTTCCCATTCTCTCCTATTAAGGAAAGGGAAAGGGACTAAAATAAAGCCTCCGGCACCACACTCATCAGACTGCATGCGGAATTGCTTCTACTTCACGCCTGTATGTGTGGTCGTCGTATTGCTGAGGGCGAGCCCTACAGTACGAAGATGTTAAAGCGGGCTCTACCACTTTTGAAATAACATCGTTTTCTGGTCGTTTTTTTTTCTACATCTAATTTTTTTAAAAAAACTTCAAAATGTAAACGTCGGAATAAATAATTAAAAAGAAAATCATACTAATATTATAAATGCGAAAGTTTAGATGGATGGATGGATGGACGTTTGTTAGAGTTTGTAGCCTAAACAGCTGAACGGATTTCAATGAAATTTGGTATAGATGTAGGGGATAGTCTGGAAGAACACATGCTACTCACTTTTGTTTTTTTTTAAGTTCACGCGGACGAAGTCGCGGGCGAAAGCTAATCTGTATATATTTTCGTTTTTAACCTCTTGCGACGCACTTTCTAATTAGAAACGGTTATAAATGCTTATGTTTTTGTAATTTTTTCAGGAATGTTACATTCTAGATACAGGAAGCAGTATTTACGTGTGGGTCGGCAAGAAATCTAATGGGACGGTAGGATTTTTTTTATTTCTAAGTCTATTTTTCGATTGTTTTTTTTTAGTAAATCATAGAAAAAATAAGAAAGTAACTATATCTAACATTAAAGTTTATTTAGTTTGATTTAAAACATTAAAAATGTGTTTAAAAAAATAAAAAAAATAAAACTGTTAAATCCTTATCCACACTACACTTAAACAAAGAAAAAAATGAAAAATATAACTAATTAAATGAAAAAAACAAATATTTAAAATCAGCGTTTTAATGCTGACTGGCCAATATGTTTTTAAATAATAGATTAAAATGAGAATTCAAATAATAATATAATTGCAAAATTTAATGTAATAAAAAAACAATTGACTCAATTAGATACACTACCTAATTTTTTAATTCAAACTAAACTTTGATGTTTAGTAACACTTTATTATATTACTAGCTTTCGCTCGCGACTCCGTCCGCGTGGTATTAAAAAAAACAAAAGTGAGTAGTCTATGTGTTCTTCCAGACTATCCTCTACATCTATACCAAATTTCATTGAAATCCGTTCAGCCGTTTAGGCTACAAACTCTAACAAACATCCATCTAAACTTTCGCATTTATAATATTAGTATGAAGTATGATAATGTACTTAAAATAAATATTTATTATTAATATTATAAAGAGGAAACATTTGTATTTTTGTATGTATTCGATTCACGCAAAAACTATTAGGCCGAATTTAAAAATTCTTTCCCCATTAGAAAGATGATTTATCTGTGAGTAACATTGGCTATATTTATTTTCACGCAAACGAAGTCGCGAGCAACAGCTAGTTATTGTAAAAATAAAAAAAAATTGTAATTTTGTTATGCACTTTTCCAGGAGAAGTCAGCTGCGATGGCTAAAGCTGAACAATACTTGAAAGCAAATAATTATCCAAATTGGGTAAGTAATATTAGATTTTTTATTTAATAATAATAATTAACTAATTTAATTAAAAAAAAAATATGCTAAAAAGAGACAAAAAAAGTAACAAAAATCAAATATTTTGGAAAAAAAAAAAAGGGACAAAATCTATCAGCCAATAGCAGCAAAGCATTTAAATTCTCAACCAATAGCAACCTTCGTTATTATTTACTTTGACATTTGCTAATAAAAGTTTTTCGAAATCTATATCTATACATATAATAAAATTGGAGTGTCTGTAATATCCAAAGAAAAATACCAGATTTCGGAAAGATGTATTTGCGTTGCTGATAACGAAAACCGCATTTTTTTTGTATGTCTGCCTGTCTGTCTGTCTGTCTGTCTGTCTGTCTGTCTGTCTATCTATCTGTCTGTCTGTCTGTCCGTCTGTCTGTCCGCAAGCCGCGTTTTTTCCTGATAATCTCCAAAACGGCTGACATAGACGGGCATATAGGCTACTTTTTTATCTTAATATTGCATGGACGAAGTCGCGGGCAACAGCTTGTATAAACAGTAAAATGTAGTTTTGATAATAAAAAGCCTTAGGAAATTTAGTTATATAATTTATTTCAGGTACATATTTCCAAGGTAACTGAGGGCGCTGAGGCGACCGCTTTCAGACAATATTTCGAAAATTGGAATTAAATCTCTCTAAAAATAGATTCCCACTGTCTAAAAACTTTTATTAAAACTAGCTTTCGCCCGCGATTCCATTCGCGTGGAATTAAAAAAAAACAAAATTGAATAACCTATGTGTTCTTCCAGACTATCCTCTACATCTATACCAAATTTCATCGAAATCCGTTCAGCAGTTTAGGATACAAACTCTAACAAACATCCATCTAATCTTTCGCATTTATAATATTAGTATAAAAGTATGATGTCATTTATCTATACTAATATTATAAAGAGGAAAGATTTTTATTTTTGTATGTATTGAAATAACTCAAAAACTACTGGGGCAATTTCAAAAAATCTTACACCATTAAAAAACTACGTTATCAGTAACATAGGCTATACTTTTTAATGTCACGTGAAGTCGGTAGCAACATCTAGTCTTTACTAATATTATAAGAAATATTTGTATTTTTGTATGTATTGAAATAACTCAAAAACTACTGGGACGATTTTAAAAATTCTTACACCATTAAAAAGCTACCTTTTTAGTAACATAGGCTATGATTTTTAATATTTTTTTAACAACGCGGACAGTCCCGAGCAACAGCTAGTTTTATATTAAAGTACTGTTAAATCTCACAACGTATTTATTTGGATTGTATGTTTTAATACAAGTTTAATGACAGTGGAAATTCTAACGAATCTCGATTTCGAAGCACAAATATTTTGCTTTTAATATTACTGTAGAAAACTTCTATACTTTGGGTAGAATTCAAAAGAAAAGAGAAATTATAACAAACTAGCTTTCGTTTTGTTTAAATTCCACGCGGACGGAGTCGCGGGCGAAAGCTAGTACATAAATATTATAAATAACATTTTCAGTGACGTGTGTAATCTCTCATTTCTATAGAATTCGACTACAAATCACGTTGCGTTTTATTTTTTTATTAAATTAAGGCTTATTCATATATAGCGTTTTGTTTTTTTAAATAATATTTAAAAAATGTTGATTTCTCCAGTATTTATATTCCTGTAATAAGTTAACCTTTTAAATACGATATTTTTGTATTAATATATAATTTGAATTTAAAATATTAACAATTTGAGATTTTTAGTTTCACAAATAATAAAAGTACTAATAAGTTTTCATGACATCCAGAATTTTATTGGTTTTAAAAATGGTTCCTTGTGCTTTGTTGCATTTAGATTTTTAACATTTTATAACTGTTTATTTTGTGATTTTTTTATATGTAAGTTTACTTGTTATATCTAAGTTTGTCAAATAAATCTATTTGAGAAATGCGAGTTTTATTTTCATATTTAAAAACCATCCTCTCATTATTTAATAATAAAAACGCCTGAGAAGAATTGCAGATATTTTTCGTCAGGCGCTTTTGACACAAAAACACTATTGTCTTGTAAATATATTTCAAAAGCTATAGACCTCGTTTAATTTACTTTTATTTGATAATTCTTATTAACTCACAAAAAGAGAAAATCTGGGCTTCTATTTCTTTTTATCTATTTAAAGCAAAACAACGGTAAATTGGTATTTTTGTAAAAAAACCACAATAATGTATCAAGATTCTGAAAACAATTGAAATAACTTGGAATTGCTTAATAAACATTACCGTTATCTATAAGAAATTGATAAGTATTTTATTAGCGGTCAGATCACTTTATAGCTACACTAGCTTTCGCCCGTGACTCCGTCCGCGTGGAGTTCAAAAAAACAAAAGTTAGTAGCCTATGTGTTCTTCCAGACTATCCTCTACGTCTATGCCAAATTTCATTGAGATCCGTTCAGCCGTTTAGGCTACAAACTCTAACAAACATCCATCCATCTAAACTTTGGCATTTATAATATTAGTAAGAAGTAAGATTTACACTACAAACTAGTTGTTGCTCGCGACTTTGCCCGCATGATATTAAAAAATATAGCCTAAGTTACTCACAAATAAAATTACCTTTCTAACAGTGAAAGAGGAAAGATTTGCATTTTTGTATATATTGAAATAACTTAAAAACGACTGGGCCGATTTCAAAAATTCTTTCACCATTAAAAGGCTATGTTATCACTGAGTAACATAGGCTATATTTTTTTATCCAATTCCACGCGGGTCGCGAGCAACAGCTAGTAATATAATAAAAGACAAATTAGATACTTAAAAAATTTATTACAAAAAAAATTACATTTATAATTTCATACTTAAATACAATTTGAGACAAGAATAAAAATTGTTCATAATATTTGTACATAGAAATATAGAAATTTCAAATAAATTATTGCTTTTCATATAATACATGTAAAACTGTAATTTATTACAAGAGATAGACTCTAACTTAAGAGGAAAGGAAGATAACTCTTTTCTTAAGAGGAAAGGAAGGGAATGGAACGTGGATTTGACGGTGGAGACGCATAGGAAGGGGAAATGTCCTCTTTATATGCCTCTCCTCCGTCAATGAAGGGTAGGCAATACTGCAATTGTGGGTGTCTATGGGCAGCGGTTGCCTTCCATTTCGGTGGATTCAGGCCGCTTCCTCGTTTGCCACCTTATATTATATAAAAAAAAGATCTAAAAATATCTGACTTGGTGGGCAAAATCAAACAAAAATGTAATATCTTCCTATCATGACAATATTACAAGATTCTTCTCATACTGTTTTGTCTTATCATATCTAATTTTGTAACAGAATTGAGATATCTCACAGAGCTAGATAAATTAGTCTAAGGGCAAGTCCCACCAAATTGTAAATTGATAACTATCCAACATGTAAAATATGTTTTTTTTTTTATAATATAAGGTGGCAAACGAACAAGCGGCCTGAATCCGTCATCTGACATTTCCCCTTCCTATGCGTCTCCACCGTCAAATCCACTTTCCCTTCCCATCCTTTCCTCTTAAGAAAATGGTGGAAAGGGAAAGGGACTAAAATTAGGCCTCCGGCACCACACTCAGCAGACGAAACGCGGAATTGCTTCCACTTCACGCCTGTGTCATAGGTGCGAAGATGTTAAAGCAGGCTCTACCACAGTTAAAATAAATAATTAAATAAATGAGATGGAAATATCGGATTTTGTTCCCTTATCTGAGTGACGTTATAAGCTATCTGAGACTATCAGCCAGTGGTGGGACATGCCCTAACTATTTTATAAAAAATATCTATAAAACAATGTCATAGATAAAAAAAAATATACAGTAAAATATTGTACATTTAAAAACATAAATATTTAAATTATTTACAATCAAATTCAATCAAAATGATCAATTTTGAACAATTATTGATTGATAAATTTTATTTTATAATAATCATATAAATATTATAAATGCGAAAGTTACGATGGATGGATGGATGTTTGTTAGCGTTTGTAGCCTAAACGGCTGAATGGATCTCCATGAAATTTGGCACAGGTTTAGAGCATAGTCTGAACACATAGGCTACTTACTTTGGTATTTTTTAATTCCACGCGGACGGAGTCGCGGGCAGAAGCTAGTACATACATAAGTAAAAACTTTGAAATAGGAGAAACTCTCAAAAGCAAGAGTCCTTAAGCAAAATAACCCTAACAAATAATCCTTAAGAAAATATCAAGGTCCCTTAATCCAGGTTTAACTGTAATTTATTTGTCTTATTAATATTATAAATGCGAAAGTTTGTATCCTAAACTGAACGGATCTCGCTGATTGTCTAATGTAGAGGATATTCTGGAACACATAGACTACTTTTGATTTGTAATTCCATGTAGACGAAATTGAAGAGCGTTGGTGGCTCAGTGGTTTAAGCACTTGAATTGTAATCTACAGGTCTTGGGTTCGAATTTTCGAATTTTCATATGTACATAATTTACCCGACGTTCTTACGGTGAAGGAAAACATCGTGATGCACATATCGGTGAAGAGATTCAAAGATATGTGTTAAGTCAACCAGTGCAGTGCAGCATGGTTGACTATGGCCTACTCACCCTAATTTAGGGTAGGCTCCGAGCCCTGAGGTGGGGACGTATAGTGAGCTGGTGATAAGACAAAGTTGCAGGCGATAGCTATTACATAAAGATGCTTTAATTTATTTAAGTGTAGTTTTGTTGCTATTAAATATTTCTATATGTGTAATTGACTTTGATTTGGCCCCTCTGGAAATTCGGAGACATGCTATTGGACTCTATAGTGTGTACCTTTGACTAAACTATCTCACAACTGTTTAGTCTTGCTTTGATTGCTATGAGCTTATATGGACACACTACTCAATTTTAGTTGTGCAACTAAACAGTTGAAGGCTGCGAAACAATCGACAAACACACAATTGTGCGATTGTTTAGTCAAAAGTGTGTGCATAAGTCTCGAGATCAGTGAAATAATCAAACAATATTATAATTTGATGTACAAGATGATGTTGGTTTCCGTAACTTCTCTTTAATGATATCGCAAGGTGATTTTGTACTGAAATCGAATCTCACAATGTTTGATTTGATTTTTTCTTTAATATATGGTGCTGGAACTGGCTTCAATCGTGAAGTTAACACTTTACCGAATGTCGAGCATTTTCCACATCTTACCTTTTGTTTTAATATATAAGACATATCTGTTATACAAGGTAATAAAGGTTCTGGTTCAATTGTTGGTAAATCTTCATCGAAATCGTTGAAATTTAATTCAAATATCGACTCTGAGGAACTGCTTTTGCTAATTTCTGGAAGTTTCGAAGGTCCACAAGGTGTCTGTAATGCTTTCATTAAATCGATAACGTAATCCTGATCGTCGATTTTCATTTCGTTCAGTTTTTCTTCCAACTTCTGTTTCTCCTCGAATTCTCGTTTCTCTTTAGCTTTTAACATGTTTGCAACTTGTTCTGATAGTTTGTCTAGTATTTGACTGTTGTTTTCACTTAATGTAGGAATTGGTAGTCGATTTGGAGAATGTAAAAAGGATTCCGATACACTTCCATTGTGGGAAAGTTTTATGTTTGGTATAGGTAAAGATTTTGTGTTAGACGAAGTCTCTTTTAAACTGGTCTGTGAAAGATGGCTATCGACTAACGCGAATAACGATGAATACACTTTTGATTCCATATTTACAGGATAATTATTTATTTTTACACTTTAAAACTAGAGAAAATATTTTGTTTTGATAACAAAGAAAGACGTAATACTTGACAGAGACAATTAATTTTGTTTATGATTTCTGATGACATTTGTTCGATGACGTTTTAGAATTGCCATAATACGAAAAAATTACCCAACATAACTTTTATTTACACGTAGAGAATTTATGTACCAAAATTTAAAAAAAACAATAAATACATACAGGTTAACTCAAGTTACTTAAGTTATTAAAATAACTACACAAAATGTAACTTCGAAGGGATTCGAACACCTCAGTTGAATTTAAATCGTATTTTTTAATTTAAATTATATCGCTAAAAAAATCTAAGCAATGTTTTTTGTTTTCATTCCATTTCAATGGAAATAACGTTCGATTACCTAAACAAACTGAATTACGCAGTAATTGAGAGAAAACATTTGTTTATCTCAAGTAAACAGTAACAGCAAAAATCCTGGAACAAGTATAACGAGTTCCAGTTAATCATATCGACCATTGACTTGTTTTCTTGACATTTGACCGTGTGACGAATGCCGAATGGCTAAAGACTTTGACTTTTAAGAGACAGGACTTAACGATCGCGCGTCCCCTATTGACATATAAAAAGTTGCATGCTTCCTTGTTTTGTGTTTTTTTGGTTACATTTATTAATCAGTATGTGTTAATAAAGACGTTTCAATCATTTGTATCTTACTTACCGCGAAAAGTAGCATAATTTTTTAAGTACAATAGTATCTTCGTCCGTTTTTGTATAGTCTAAGGCCATAGACCATTTTAGTCGTTTAAAATCAGTTGCACGGTCATTCCGTGGTACATAAGTTGTGTAACAAACAGACGGAATACGTTCTTTCCTCATTCAATTTAATTACGTGAGTAATTTCGATTTATTTATTTTATATACGCTTTCATTCCTCATGTTTGTGTTTTTTAAACATTCTATAAAATTCTACTTTAAGCCAGTTTGTTTTAAAAAAACATGATGTAAGACGGTGTTTTTAAAACTTTTTTTTATGAAGTAAGGTGTGCTACTTATGTTCTAATAGTCACAAAATTAGCTCTGAATATTTTTATTACTCTTTTTCACTAATTACAAGTTGTATTAACATAAAGTTTTACTTACGGCCAGCTATTTTTCAAATGTTGATGTTTTTTTGATATAAATATCTCTAATTGTCGAGTATTTAATGTGACTGATTATGTAAATATGCCTTTACAATTTGTTTTTTTTGTGAATTCATTACTTGTGAAATAATTTATCTTTATTTTAACGTACCTTCGTAACAAAAGAATTATTTTCTAAAATAACATCTATTTTAAGGTGTGCAACTTTGTCTAAACTATCGCACAACCGTTGTGCAATTGTCGATTGTTTCGTAGCCAATTCAACTGTTTAGTTGCATAAAATCGAGTTGTATGCGCACCGCCATGTAGGAATCATAGCGAGACTAAACAGTTTTCCGATAATTTAGTTAAAGGTGTCCGCGCGCTTTTATTATTTCAAATGATTTTATCGCGTTTCGATGAACGAAGGAAATTACTTGGGAGTAATCATTCCACGACTATAATCAAATTGACCTATGTCGTAACATTTCTTGATCTCCGATAAAACGTAAATAAAACGTACGTTTATCTATAAGTTTACACAGATTTTAATGAACAACTATTATAATAATTAAAATGAGTTTTACTGTTTACCAGTGACACAAATCTCAACAAAGGACCACCTTTGACTAAACTTTGCACAACTGCTTAGTCTCGCTTTGATTCCTATGAGCTTATATGGAGGTGTACTACTCGATGTTTAGTTGTGCAATTAAACAGTTGAAGGCTGCGAAACAATCGACAATCACAACAGTTGTGCGATAGTTTAGTCAAAGGTGAGGACTCTTAGCGTCTAGTACAACATAAATCCAACCACAATGTAATCTATAAATACACATCAATTCATTCTGCGTACAAACAACTTAACAATGCTATCATTGATTTGACTTAGTCATGCGAGTGACTAAGAAACTATGAAACATTTTTCACGGTTAGAAGTAAAAAAATATATATACTAAGTTCAAAACCACAGTAGTGATCTGGAAAACATTTCTTATATATGAAAGAATAGAGTAATTATTAAATAAACATGGGATCTAGTAAGAAAATGGGGTAGGAAGTAATTTCATTGACGAAATTCATTTGCCAACTTTATGCCTGATACAAATTCACCGACCTAATGAATACTTCCTCGCAAATTTTCGTGCTATACCCCCATTTGTTTATACTTTAACGTATTAATTGAAGTTATCGTTTCTTTACCATGTGTAGGTACTAATTTGGAATATGCCTTCATTTAATCAAAACAAATGAAGTTATGTTTGTAAACATTAGGAAGTTCTTTGTTTTTAAAAGGAAAATAATAACAGGAAAAAAATCTTAACCTTGTTACGGCCTAGTCAGTGTCGGTTAGTCACGTAACATCCGGCCAATGACCACACATATCTACTTACAGATACAAGGTGCGAAACTCTATATAACTATATACCAGCCGTCGATCGCGTTTTCTTGTGTGGATAAAATCTAAGTACCCTATACGTCTAGACTGTAATACATGTGTTGCTTTGATTCAAAACCGGTCAGGCATAGTTACATGGTACAATCGAGATAACTGTCGGTGTTCCCCCTTAAACAGTTGTCAGAATAACTAATTATTTTATGGCTATTACTTACGTCTATTATCTCGGTGCCGCCACCGAAAAAAATAGACGCGAGTAATAGCCGTAAAATAATTAGTTATAAAATGTCTCACGAAAGTTTAAATAATTTAGTTGTCAGAATGTTTTGTACGTATTGAAACGACAAACAATAACCAATAGAGCATTTTTAATGTGTTTGTATCTAAAAAGATCAGTCAGTGGTACAGCTAATATATTTTTATTATTATCTCGTCCTTTGCGCTGCTAACTTATTGAAGAGGCGGAGTTAGTCTCATTACAACGATCAAGGAAATTTTGTTTTGTTAAACAATGAATATGTTTTAATTACAGGATGAGATCTTTATTCGTATGGGGCCTGCTGGCCCTGTTTGTGTGTGTGCAGTCACGCACCACACATGTGCAACAGCCAATCACAGCGCAGATAACATCCCTAACAGACAAGGTAACATGACTATTTACTTCATTATACTTATATACTTATAATATTATAAATACGAAAGTTTAGATGGATGGATAGATGGATCTTTCTATGAGTTTGTAGCCTAAACGGCTGAACGAATCTGGATAAAAATTGCCATAGATGTAGAATATAGACTGGAAGTACATATAGGGTACTTACTTTTGTTTTTTTATTAGTTCACCGCGGAAGGAGTCGCGGGCAAAAGCTAGTGCTCTACATAGATGTAGTTACTACCTTTATAAAGTTTTGTTTTCTATTTCAGGATGCGCGTAGAAAGGCTAGTGTACATCCAGCATTCTCTAACGCAGGCAGGCAAGCTGGTGTTGAAGCGTGGAGGATCGTGGTAAGTTGTAAATGCTGCATTTAGTAATATGGTAGGTAAGAACGGGCGCACTTTGACGCACAAATCTTGTGCGATTGTCGATTGTTTCGCAGCCAATTCAACTATCTAGTTGCACAACTAAAAAACTAGTGTGCGCACCTGAATATAAATTCATAGTAATCAAAATAATACAAAACAAAGAGGTGCCCGCGCGTAGATAAGAAAGGAAAGCTGACATATAAAGAAGGAGTCAGAATTTCATAATATGGAAACACCACTAGAGTAACTTTATATTCTGTTTCAGGACTTCAACCCGGTTGCCGTAGCGCAAAATGACATCGGTAAATTCCATAAAGGAGATTCATATATTGTTCTTAAGGTAATAAATAGCATTATCCACTTTGATTACTAATTCCCTTTATTCGGCCCACAATAGATTTACTGTCGAAACTATATTTAAACTAACTTTCATCCGCGAATCATTACGTGTGGAATTAAAAAAATCAAATGTAACCTATGTATTTTTCAGACTATCTACATCTAACAATCATGGAGATCCGTTCAGCAGTTTAAGCCACAAACAAACATCCATCTAAACTTTCAAATTCATGTTAGTAAAATTCAATTCCAGACGACAGCTGACAAAAAGAACAATCTATCCTGGGATATATACTACTGGATAGGTAGTGAGTCCACACAAGACGAGTCGGGTGCTGCGGCCATATTGACTGTAGGGTTGGATGATAAATTCAACGGTGCTGCGGTACAGCACAGAGAGACGTTAGGACACGAGAGTCAGCAGTTCCAATCTTTATTCAGACCAGGTACAGAATAAATTCAAGTAATGTTTTAAAAGGACTTTTACTGCGCGCATACCTTTGACTAAAACTACCACACAACTGTTTAGTATCGCTTTGATTCCTATGTATTGATGTACAGTTGAATTGGCTGCAAAAAATCGACAATCGGACAACTGTTGTGCGATAGTTTAGTCAAAGGTGTGCGCCCGCTCTTAGTGGACTGTTTCATTCGAATCTAAGACTTGAAATCCTGTAATTACTCTAGCGCTCTGCACTTAATCTAGCGATAAGAAGGACGGTCCATTGGCCATTCGAAACTTACACTCTAAATATCATGTCTAAGGTCATATTAATATTATGAAGGTGTAAATCAACATAATACATTCTTATTTTCAGCTATCAAGTATCTCGACGGTGGGGCTACGTCTGGCTTTAACCATGTTGTGACTAACCCTGGTGCGGAAAAACGATTGTTCCATATCAAAGGAAAGAAGAATATTCGTGTTAGACAGGTTCGTTTTCTATTAAGTAATTATCAACTTCAATTGAATATTATCTACATCATTTTCATTCAGACATTGTAAGAATATGCTTTACAATAGTCAGATTTTCAGGATTCAAACCCACGAACACGTTATAGAATGTAAAATCGCAGAAATC
Organism: Papilio protenor; assembly: GCA_029286645.1. Lineage (NCBI taxonomy): Eukaryota > Metazoa > Arthropoda > Insecta > Lepidoptera > Papilionidae > Papilio > Papilio protenor. The sequence continues at coordinate 919,591 of JAGSMZ010000041.1, read as the reverse complement.
CGTGTTTCACTTTCAGAATAATTATCTTGTTCCTTACAGCAAGACATCATTTTCTTGTGAGCGCTGTGTACCTGTCATCTGTATGTTCTTCTGCTTTTTTGTTTTTCATTGTCTACAGTATATTAATTTAGTTGTGAACTTTAAACATGCAATTGGTGTACCTTTCCAACAAATAAATAAATAATTAAGACATACTTCTCTTACAAATAGCCAATTAGATAGCATTGTGTTGCCCAAACAATTTGATAATAATAAAAAGCAATTTCCCATGTATCACTGGCCAATATTTCGTAGACCCATTTAAATTTGCGTCCTATTGTTTGTTCTGCGTTATCTACACGTAAAAATGTTTAAGAGATTGTAACTTTCCACACTGATAGATTCCCCGACAGTACCCTATTAGTTCATTTTTTTTTTAAATAAAATAATTAGTAGATTTTTGTTAATTTACTAATATTTCCTTTAAACATTCCAACTAAGCTCTAGGCTTGTGCCAGGATATGGTTCACGACAATAGTCGAATGGCGGAATTCGAACCCTCGACCGCAAGATCGGTAGTCCGTACCCCAAAGCATTAGGCTATTGGCGCTTGAAGTCATAATGAGTCGTGTTTCAGGTGGACCCACTAATCGCTTCAATGAATAAAGGCGACTGCTTCGTATTAGATATAAATAATGATATTTATGTATACGTGGGCGATAGTGCTAACCATAAGGAACGTCTGAAGGCGATATCATTCGCTAACCAGGTTAGAGATCAGGATCACAACGGCAGAGGAAGGGTCGATATCGTTGGTGAGTAATTTAGATTAAACTGTTTTAAGATTTTTCAATATTTTAAGTTTACTGCGTTCTAAGAATATTAAATTAACACGTTCACTGCGTAACATTCCAATATCGGCCAGACGCGGTACTTAAGTTGGTGCGGACGAAAAAACTATGTCCCTCTCGCTATCGAAACGATTATCTCAGGTGTACACATCTACATAAAATGTATACATTATGTTTCCATAAAGTTATAGCAATTTTATCTATCCTAGTGCTGGTGGGTCTAGAAAGACCTGGCACTGACGGAAATATCATAGGGGGCGCATTTTGGCCCGCCACCGCACCAGATGAAGAATTATCATTTTACTTGCCGCAGTAAACGTGTTAAAGACATTAATTTACTCTTAACACTTCCCAACCTTTTTTTATAAGGAAAATGGAGGAGACGCATAGGAAAGGAAATATCCTTTTTATGTGCATCTCCGTCAATTAAGGGTAGGCAACCTGCAATTTCATGTCTATAGGCATTCGTTTCGCCTTTTCGTTGAATTTCGCTTGCTCGTTTGTCTTCTATAATATAAAAAATCTTCCAGATCAATACTCAAGTGATACTGACGTCCAGAAATACTTCAGCGCCTTAGGTTCAGGAACAAGGGATATAGTACCAGAAGCTAGTGCCGGTGGTGATGATCAGGTGAGTTAATTTTTAATTCTAAATTAACTACTTAATAATTTAAAGCTTTCTTATATATAAATACTGTAGGTCGCGACTTCGACTTCTATGTTACTCTTTTTTTTTATAATATAGGGTGGCAAACGAGCAAGCGACCACCCGAATCCGCCAAAATGACGAAGCGACCGCTGCCCATAGACATCCGCAATTGCAGATGCGTTGCCTACCCTTAATCGACGGAGGAGGAGACGCACATAAAGAGGATATTTCCGTTTCCTATGCGTCTCCTCCGCTGTCCAATCCACTTTCCCTTCCCATCATTTCTCATAAGAAAAAGGGTGGGAAGGAAAAGGGACGAAAGTTGGGCCTCCGGCACCACACTCATCAGACGAAACGCGGAATTGCTCCCACTTCACGCCTGTCTTCTGTGTGGTCGTGGTATTACATCGGGCGAGTCGACCCATTCGTGCGAAGATGTTAAAGCGGGCTCTACCACTGTCAAAATATACTCACAGATAACGTAGCTTTTTTATGGTGAAAGAATTATTGAAATCGAATCAGTAGTTTTTGAATTATTCCAATATATACAATATAGATGTAAAAGAGCTAGATACATAGACAGTAAAATTGAGTAGTCGCTGGCATGCCAGTTAATGGCACGTGTCGGATACTGGCGAAAATGCTAGAATATTCTCAACAACATACGTGATTAAACATGTCTGTCTAGATTATTTTCAATTAAAATGTCTTACAAAAACAATATTTTAAGCCCCTTCGTGTTTGTTTTATTAATATAGTTAAGTTTATCTTCTTATTAATTCTAGACTTTCGAAAGAAGCGAAGAAGATGCGGTTTCTTTATCTGAGATATCTGACAGCAAGGGATCTTTGGTCGCCACTCCCCTACGCAAGCCATTCAGACAAGAAAACTTAAAACCACAAGTAAGGCAATCTATAATGTAAATATTAATTTAATAAAAAAAATTAATTAACTAACTTTATCTTTAAGATATTTCATAATTCGGTTAGCTTACTATCTCCCGACATTCGGGGAATTTTTTTATTATGGTAGCCCCGAAAACCTTTCCCGAAAATTCCCGGAAATGCTATACTTTCTTAAAAATTTATAAAATAATCAACGGAGTTGTTTTTATGTTAATTTATTAATTTCCTAATTAAGTTTTACATTATTTTCGCTGACACTAAAATATTTTGCATTTCAGGAAGCTTATATCTTGGACACTGTTAGTGGCAGTATTTACGTTTGGCTGGGAAGACAAGCTACAAAACGGGTGAGTTAATAAAAAGAAAAATATTATCCTTCTCTGTCACACCTGAGATTTTCGTACATTTTCCTTCTCACTGTAGTTAAAATATTAATACTCAGTCTTATAGGAGCATTAATTGTTAAAAAGTGTATGATATTTGACACATTTAGCAACAATATAATTAATTATAATAGAGAAATTATGAAAATAATATTTGAAGGATGTCTAAAAACATTCCCGCCCAAAATGTTCTTAATATCAAAGTGAAATTTACTTTTTTTTTCAGGAAAAGACAGAAGCGATGTCAAAAGCACAACAGTTGTTGAGATCTAAAAATTACCCGTCATGGGTAAGATAATTTTAAATAGATTTTAATTTAAATTTGGTACAGATTTCTAATAAATTTACTTTTACAATTGACTTATTCTGAATAGTAGGAGGAAGGGAACAATGTTTTTTTTTCTGTCAGGTGCAAGTGACAAGGATTCCCCAAGGCACGGAGCCAGCGGCGTTCAAACAATACTTCGCGACATGGCAGGACGCTGGCATGTCACACAGCCGACTTGTGAGATCGGTTCACGGTAAGTACAAAGAAAAGGTGACAAGAAAAAACTTTATTTGTGACTTTATTATTTGAATTATAGCGACATAAAGATGTAAAATTGTTAACCTGGGGGCGCTACAATCGCTTTCGAATATATCATACCTTATACTAATCATATTAATATTATAATTGCGAAAGTTTAGATGGATGGATGGATGGATGTTTGTTAGAGTTTGTAGCCTAAACGGCTGAACGGATTTCGATGAAATTTGGTATAGATGTAAAGGATAGTCTGACAGAACACATAGGCTACTCACTTTGGTTTTGTTAAATTCCTCACGGACGGAGTCGCGGGCGAAAGCCAGTTTATTATATTCCATACCGCAATATAACAGGGTTTTTATCGCTGCCATGGCTAAAACATTGTTAATAAACTTTCATGTTTTAAAGTAAGGAAATAAAATTTGTATTTTACATATTGTTACTTGTGGTTAATGCTGTGGGTTATAAGTACGTGGGATTCAATTGTTTTTTTGTTTGCCCATTGATATTTTTAATTGTATTTATTTTATGCATGTGTTCTGGGAATATGAAGTACAAAAACAATTTTAAGCATGGAATTCACGGCGATCATGTTTCATTATCTTTATGTAAGGGTTTAATATTTATTGTCTGTTTATTTCAGAAACATCTTAGGGTAATTTGAAGAAGAAAAAAATACGGCGTCTTATCCCAGTCATGATGTATTTTTATATATTTTTTAAAGCTTTACGACATTTTTTATAATGTTAAAACTAATAGCATGGAAAATACTCATTTTATAAATAATATAATTTTTCTAATGCTGATTAAATAAGAAAATAAATAAATATTATATCTGGAAGTTGTTTTATTTATTTAAAAGTATGGGCAATGACTGCTTATGGACATATTGGTGATAGCTTAATGCTGCGTTTACGCATGCGGAAATGCATCTTGCATGGTGGTGTCTAGCTGAAATAAATACAATTAGAAAAAATAAATCAATACTTGAGACACTATGAACGATACGTTTCATAAGTTTTCATTAATGATTCTTTTCACTCAATTTAAATCAATGATATTTTACTAGAGTAGTTTTATATTAAAATATAAAAAAAACATTAACGTAATTAAATACAAACATTTTCTTTAAATAATTTTGAAATAAAATTGTCATTGACGCTTGGCTGTATGAGTATAGAACTTTTGCCTTATGAAAAAAAAACTAAACGAAACGTCAATGGTGTTTGACACAAATGTCAATTCTTAAATTGATATAAAAAATTCAAATTGCTATTTACTTTTTTAATTTTAATCGATGGGGATCACTATTCATTAAAAGAGAGATAGATAATTACATATAAAATTAGTTTTTAAACTGTATAAATCGCAAACGACAGTTATATCACTGTTCTGCTCTGTTTAAAAGAGATAAGCATATTAATCTATCATTTGTACTGTACAATCAATAATTTCAGCCAAAACAACAATGAATGAAAACTGGATTCAACCGAAACTCTACAAAGGCGTAGTCAAATCAGAAACTGTTATGATATTCGAGGAAATACCTAATTTTCAACAAACTGTAAGTATCTGCTTATTAATTCATTTTCGTAATTAAATTAAGTTTAATAAAACATTTAAATGAAAGACAGATGGATAGCGTGAAAGGTGACATGATCAAGAAGGGAGTGACTGAGATGACGTATGATAGAGTTATGTGGAGGACAAAAACCTGTTGCGCCCTATAGTAGTATAAGGAGGAAGATGATGAAGTTCTCGCCATGGGCAACTCAACTAAACTTAAGGTTACACTATACAATAGTGGATAATGCCGAAAATTCATAATTTGTAATCATAATCTTGTTTGTATGTTACAGGATCTAAGACAGGATTCCGTGTTTGTACTAGACATGGGCGATGAGTTATTTGTGTGGGTAGGAGAAGATGTCTCCGACTTAGAAAGGAAAGTGACATTTAATATACATGTAAGGAATAGAATATTTTTATAATATAATATTCTTCTCCGATCCCCCATTTTATCTGTTTAATACTTGAATTTGTAATAGCTGATGCTCGTGACTTCGCCCTTGTGAAATTTAAAAAAAATTATAAAAAACATAGCCAATGTTACTCACAGATAAATTACCTTTCTAACAGTGAAAGAATTTTTAAAATCGGCCCAGTAGTTTTTGAGTTATTTCATTACATACAAAAACAGAAATCTTTCCTCTTCATAATATTAGTATAGACTAGCTTTCGCCCGCCACTCCGTCTGCGTGGAATTAAAAAAAACAAAAGCAAGTAGCTTATGCGCTCTTCCAGACTATGCTCCACTCTACATCTATGCAAAATTTCATCGAGATCCGTTCAGCCGTTTAGGCTACAAACTCTAACAAACATCCATCTAAACTTTCGCATTTATAATATCAAGTATGATAATGGACTTATTGAACTTTTCAGTCTCATCTAATACCGTTAAAGGCTAATTTTAGTAAGAATTGGTATGTTATAATGACGAAACAAGGACTCGAACCTGAATCTTTTAAGAAATCATTCGGTATATGGCAACCAGAGTTACTTGAGGTGAGTTTCTAATAGTATCATTAAATTATTTTTTAATAAAACATTTAAATGAAGAGATGGATAGCGTGAAAGGTGACATGATCAAGAAGGGAGTGACTGAGATGACGTATGATAGAGTTATGTGGAGGACAAAAACCTGTTGCGCCCTATAGTAGTATAAGGAGGAAGATGATGAAGTTCTCGCCATGGGCAACTCAACTAAACTTAAGGTTACACTATACAATAGTGGATAATGCCGAAAATTCATAATTTGTAATCATAATCTTGTTTGTATGTTACAGGATCTAAGACAGGATTCCGTGTTTGTACTAGACATGGGCGATGAGTTATTTGTGTGGGTAGGAGAAGATGTCTCCGACTTAGAAAGGAAAGTGACATTTAATATACATGTAAGGAATAGAATATTTTTATAATTTTATGCGGATGAAGTCGCATGGTAACAGCTAGTCTTTAATAAAAAAACTTTTTTAACCCTTCAACGGTCATATGGAGTTACTATGGTGGGAAATATATTCCCTCTACCTCATCATCAACTTGCCCTTATCCCTTACGGAGGGTCGGCACAGTATGTGCTGCTCCATACATCTCTATCAGCCATATCTGAATCCACTCCTTTCTTAAGCATATCCTCTTTCACACAATCCATACTTTCTTCGGTCTTCCTCTTCCTTTGTAGCCTAAATATATTCCCTCTACCTGTCAGATTCTATTCTCTATTGCATGCTCTTCACGCGCCCGATCCATTCTATTACTCTAAACTCTAATTATATACAATAATTTATTTTTGTTAGTATTTCAAATAAAAAGCTGCGAAAGTTTTTATATTTATTACAAAAATTTTTTTTTTTTTTATAACGTATAATCTAATTTTATTTTTTTATGAAAATCATTGAAAAAAATAAAATAAAAGATACCATGGTGGTGAAAATATCACGTCTAACTTATAAGGGTTCATAAACCATCTGTTCCCGTGCGGATGCAAATGATGTATTATTATATAAAAAAAATATTTTTTTTTCATGTGCTCTGTTATATTAGTATAGATAAATATTTTATGTAATGACAAATAATGAAATTTTCTTACAGAAATTAATAAAAAATGACATAGAAGAAAAATATGATGCATTGAATTTCAACGAAATAGATGACTAAAATAGGAATACAATAGAAATAAGAAATTATAAATGTATAAACAATATTCACTTTATAAGTAAACAGACTAGCTGTTGCTCGCGACTTAGCCCACTTGAAATTAAAAAATATAGCCTATGTTACTCACTGATAAAATAGCTTTTTAATGGTGAAAGAATTTTTGAAATCGTCCCAGTAGTTTTTGAGTTATTACAATTACAAATCAAATCTTTCCTCTTTATAATATTAGTATAGATATATTAAACTACTGGGCCGATTATAAAAAATATTTCATTATTAGAAAGGTTATCTGTGAGTAACATAGGCTATGTTTTTTATTATTTTTTAATTTCACGCGGGCAAAGTCGCGAGCAACAGCTAGTCTGTATTTCTACAGTTGAAATAATATTTTATAGCATTTAGATAATTGTTCATAGATTTTTTATTACACAGAGTAAAAAAAATCCTAGGAATATTACAAAAATTCCAAATAAATGTGTTATATATTTTTTACAAAGAATTTAGTTTATTGTAATATATGTAAAAATCTATTTTAATACAATTTTCATATAAATAAATGTACCATAGAATTAATGCATTTTGTTTTTTAAGGTTTAAAATATTTTATTAAATATTATATATTGTTTCCAGCTGTTAAGCAAAGATTAAAAATTATTTACTTTTAGATATTTGGGCATATATTTTTATTTAGCGTTTATTGGTAATATTTATTGTAATTTGTTGAATAAACTTACGTGAAACGGAACGTCCCACATGTCAAATCCGCCATCTTGATTTTAACAGAACAAAAACAATAGCATTGATAATAAATCAATTTCATTAATAGTTTTCGTAGTGTATAAATTAAAGGCTTTTTGTCTATTTTTTATCAATAAAATATGAAATTCGGTAAAATATTCACATATGAGTTCGATATATCACTCTATCACTATTAGGCTCTCTAGAATATATGCGTCTTACTTTGGAACTGTCAATTGCAAGAGGAAAGTTCAGATATTTCTATCTCTGTCGCACTTTAGTATTCTCGTATGTTCCGTCTCGCTCTTAAATGCTATACTAATTTTAGAAAGATTTTTATATAAATATTTGTTGAAATCATATTCTGTATAAGTATTGTGTTCTTTTTATGTACAATAAATATGTTATAAATCTTCGTTTTATTTACCTTTTTTAACGTATTGAAGTTTTATTTTAGTAACCGTAGTAAATAAAAACATAATTCGATTTTAATTGACTTTGGCGGCGATCGCTAACCACGCCCTAAACCAGAGGTTCCCAACTTCGGGCCCGCGGGCAGTATGGCGCGGAATGATTCGACATAGACTGATTTTCTTAGATATGAATTAAAAAGATGGATTATTTTATTTATTTTAATTACTTGTAGACCTAAGGAATTTGATTTTCAAGGATTGGATAGTAACCTTATTTGGTGAGTAAATTAATTTTTTTCATTAATAAAAGAGTAGCTTTCGCCCGCGACTCCGTCCGCGTGTAATTAAAAAAAACAAAAATGAGTAGCCTATGTGTTCTTCCAGACTATCCTCTACATCTATACCAAATTTCATCGAGATCCGTTCAGCCGTTTAGGCTACAAACTCTAACAAACATCCATCTAAACTTTCACATTTATAATATTCATAAGATACTATGATAAAATGTATTCTTACTTTGTAATCATACTTCATACTGATATTATAAATGCGAAAGTTTAGATGGATGTTTGTTAGAGTTTGTAGCCTAAACGGCTGAACGGATTTCGATGAAATTTGGTATAGATGTAGAGGATAGTCTGGAAGAACACATAGGCTACTCACTTTTGTTTTTTTTAATTCCTCGCGGACGTAGTCGCGGGCGAAAGCTAGTAATATATATTTTTCAATGTCAAATTCCGATGTCTACTCGAGGTCATTAAAGACTTGTGTTATTTCCTTAAACATTTTTGCCTTAACTTTGCCTTATATTTTATTTAAAAAGAAACTAGCTTATGTCCAAGACTATCGTAGAATTATATTACTAATATTATAAATGCGAAAGTTTAGATGTATGTTAGTTTGTATCCTAAACTGTTGAACGAATCTTGCTTGTCATAATTTTATGGTCTGGTAGAACACAGGCTACTTTTGATCCTGGAAATAGTTACGATTTAAATGGGATACGTTAATTATGTTTTATCATGTTTACTCGATAATTCTGACTTTGTTTGATATCTGTGCCAAATTTCAATAAGATATGTTGAACCGTTGCAGAATGATCGAGTAAACATTAAAAAACTAAATTAACCAATCCCACGGGAACCGTAACTATTCCCGGGATAAAAAGTAGCCTATGTGTTCTTCCAGACTATGCTCTAAACCTGTGCCAAATTTCATGGATATCCGTTCAGCCGTTTAGGCTACAAACGCTAACAAACATCCATCCATCCATCGTAACTTTCGGATTTATAATATTTATATGATACTAGCTTTCGCCCGCGACTCCGTCCGCTTGAAATTAAAAAAAAAAAAACAAAAGTAAGTGGCCTATGTGTTCTTCCAGACTATGCTCTACATCTATACCAAATTTCATCAAAATCCGTTCAGCCGTTTAGGCTACAAACTAACAAACATCCACCCAACTAAACTTTCGCATTTATAATATTAGTGTGATGATATGATAGGTTAACTTGCATTTTAGCTGTCAATGGTCACTTTACTCTAAATTCGTTTCTTCGTTCATCTGTTGGCATAAGAAAGATTTTACGCGAATAAAGTTGTGGTCTAAAACTAGTTTTTGTTGAAATATAAACTACAATATTATCATGCTTTTTGTTAGTCCAACATACAGGTTTGTTGTAGGAGGTTGGAAAGGAAATATATTTTTTATTTACAAAACTAAATTGTTACAAGATTGAGTACTGTTCTTTATTTATTTTAATTACTTGTAGACCTAAGGAATTTGATTTTCAAGGATTGGATAGTAACCTTATTTGGTGAGTAAATAAATTTTTTACATTATTAAAAGACTAGCTTTCGCCCGCGACTCCGTCCGCGTGGAATTAAAAAAAAAAACAAAAGTGAGTAGCCTATGTGTTCTTCCAGACTATCCTCTACATCTGTACCAAATTTCATCGAAATCCGTTCAGTAGTTTAAGCTACAAACTCTAACAAACATCCATCCATCTAAACTTTCACATTTATAATATTAGTAAGAAATAAGATTTATTTGAAACTAGCTGTGCCCGTGCGGCTTCATCTACATGGACTTATAGAAACTTTATTTTATTGTTTACATTTGTCAAATTCTCAATTGCAAATGTCCTTAATGTTGGGAGCTTGTAGTTTATGGTTCCTTTACATGAAGGTTTTTTCCAAATTATTTACCTTATGTTTAATAGCGTTAATATAGCCTAAAGCGTGTAAGTGTAGGGCTTTTTATTAAGGAAAGAATTATTCAAAAATATGCTGTGTAATATAGGAAAACATCGTGATGCAATCTGCACATATCGGCGAAGAGATTCAAAGATATGTGTGAAGTCAACCAACCCGCAGTGCAACGTGGTTGACTATGGCCTAGTCACCCCTAACTTAGGGTAGGTTAGCCCCTCAGTGGGGACGTATAGTGAGCTGGTGATGATGCTGTGATTGACATCCTACGCCACGAAGTAGTGTGTTTACGCTTTATCTATATCTATACTAATATAATAAAGCGTAAACACACACTTCTTTGTTGCCTAAGATGTAAATATTTTGGATAAAAACCCTAATGTGGGAAAGAGACTATAAGTTGCTGCCAACATCAAGGAAGCAAGATTGCTAAGGTTTGTCATGTCATGTCATTTTGACATTTGCTATTGATAATTTAACAAATGTAAACAATAAAATGAAATTTTTATAATTTCATGCGAATGAAGTCGCATGGGAACAGTATAGTATTACTCGTAGTATAGATAGATATAGAAGTATAGATTATTCATTCTTCTCGTGATCTTGTGATAGAAAATGTTGGATAACCACAATAAAGATGTAACGATATAAAATTATCCTGTTTAAACCGGTTGGAAAACGTTATTATTGAAAAAATATAACGAGTTATTTTTCTGTGTATTTATCCTCCTTTGTATTTAATATATGTTAATTTAAAAGAATTATCTTAGATCCTGAGTTGGAATACATACCAGGGCTTTTTTTGGATTTTTATATAACTATACAGTCTTGGAAATCAGCGGTATAGCACTTGAAAAATTGCCTTGTTTGCAACGAAAACTTCGCCTCTTACAAATAACTAATTAGATAGCATCAAACGAAGGGATCATCATCACTAGCTCATTATACCCCACTGAGGGGGAGCCTTTTTTTTTTTTGCCGAAGGGGAATGCGTTACGCATACTCCGCGCCTCGGGGTAGGCACGAGAGTTATGTGGGACTCTCCCCATAATGGGGCATACATCACTAAACCCCTCCGTTCCCTCCTGGCCATTATGTGGGACGCCACGACTGAGGGGGAGCCTACCCTTAGTTAGGGTTAGGCCATAGTCAACCTGCACTGCGGGTAGACATTTTTTTTTAAATATTAGTAGATTTCTGTTAATTTAACCATTCCTTTAACCATACCAACTAAGCTCTAGGCTTGTGCTAGGATATGGTTCACGACAATAGTCGAATGACGGGATTCGAACCCTCGACCGCAAGATCGGTACTCCGTACCCCAACCATTAGGCTATTGGCGCTTCACTTCACACATATCTTTGAATTTCTTCACCGATATGTACATCTTGATGTTTTCCTTCACCGTAAGAACGTCGAAATTATGTACATATGAAAATTCGAAAATCACAGGTACAGCGGGATTCGAACCCAATACCTGTAGATTACAAGTCAAGTGCTTAAATCACTGAGCCACCGAAGCTTGAAATGAAGGGGAATAAATTAGCTGCGTATCACTAACAGACTTGTTCGTAGATATTTATAAGCTGTGTATTGATTTTTGTTCCGCGTCTCGTTTCAAAATGTTCAAGCGATTGTAATTTAAAGTTGGAACACTGGACAGTTTCTCTGATTTTTTTTATAATATAAGGTGGCAAACGAGCAAGCGGCCTGAATCCGCCAAAAAGGAGAAGCGACCACTGCCCATAGACATTCGCAATAGCAGATGCGTTGCCTATACTTAATCGACGAAGGAGGAGACGCACATGAAGAGGATAGATTCCCTTCCTATGCGTCTCTTCCACCGTCAAATCCACTTTCCCATCCAATCCTTTCCTTATAAGAAAAGGGTGGAAAGGAAAAGGGACTAAAATTAGGCCTCCGGCACCACACTCATCAGACAAAACGCGGAATAGCTTCCACTTCACGCCTGTCTGTGTAGTCTTGGTATTACTGGGGGCGACCCATTCGTGCGAAGATGTTAAAGCAGACTCTACCACTTTGATAACTAAACTGTTATTTTATTTATATTGTTACAGAAAAATAATAAAAAAATCAATAAATATGAAATACGTGGCTGTAATTACATTACTCCTATGGGTACAGAATATCTACTGCCAAGTTAGAGGTAATTTTCTTATGTATATATTTTTTTAAATTACAATGAAAACATATTTTTGATTGTCTAGCTTTTGCTCGAAACTTTGTCCGCGTGGAAAAAAAGTAGTTAGTCTAATCTATGACAAACAACGAGATCCGTTCAGCAGTTTAGGCTACAAACTCTAACAAACATCCATCCAACTTTAATATAAAATGTTAGTAAAATTTGAATAACACTCTTTTACAAAAGAATGTAAAATAAAGCAATTTGGAATGTTATGGAAACACAATAAAACTTCTAGCTACGAGCTATCATAAGTCACAATTTTGAGATACATTCTTATTATTTTAAGTTTTTTTAAATTAACTTGACAAATACTTGGAGCGAGCGCACACTTTTGACTCAATCGCACAACTGTTTAGTCTCGCTTTAATTCCTATAAGCTTATATATACACTACTCCATGTTTAGTGCAACTAAACAGTTGACTGCGAAACAATCGACAATCACAACAGTTGTGAAAAGTGTGCGCCCGCTTTTATTCTGTTTATAAAAGTAACGTTAGAAAGATTAAGGGCCTGTCCTACCAAATTGTAAATTGTCTGCTAATCCGACGTGTAAAATGTGATGGAAATATCGGATTTTGTTACCTTATCTGACAGTGACGTCTTTAAGCTATCTGAATCTATCAGCCAGTAGTGAGACTGGCCCTAAGTAGTTTTTGTTTCTTATATGTTTATATTTCATGCTTTAAATGGTTTAAAAGATTTTTGTTTTCGTACCATAGTTCACGTAGGAGTCGAAATGACAGCTACTCTTTGACCATAGATTAACGAATTTTTTTTTCACAGAAGGTCAAAATTGTGTTGACAAGACGAGTAAGAAAGCAGGACGATGTTTACAGCCGCAAAATTGTCATTCCGCAAATGATAATTTTTTGTAAGTCATCAATTGATCTATACTTCTATATCTATATGTATATCTATATCTATCTGTATCTATATCTATACTATCTATACTTCTATACTAATAAAATAAAGCGTAAACACACACTTCTTTGTTGCCTAAGATGTCAGCAATTACAGCATATTTTCGAATAACTCTGTTTTTAATAAAAAGCCCTACACTTGCAATACGCTTTAGGCTATATATTTTCACACTATTAAACCGAGCGGGTTAATAAATTGGAAAACAATCACTGGGGAAAGGGACTATAAATTTCGAACTACCAACATTAAGGAAGCAAGGTTATTATGGTAACGGTAATTTTGACATTTGCAATTGAGAATTTGACAAATGTAAACAATAAAATAAAGCTTTCACACAATCCATACATGTTTTCCATAATTTCTTGTAACAGATTATGGTGTTTAAAAGCTACTGGGCCGATTTTAAAAATTCTTTCACCATCAGAAAGGTAATTTATCTGTGAGTAACATAGGCTATATATTATTATTACTAATGTTTAGGAACTATTAATAAACAGCGTGTTTCTGGACGGCGTTAAAAAATTACTAAACTTTAACTTTTCTCGGCTTACTCTGCCTAATCCGTTAGAGGTAGTTATATAAAAATAATGTATCAAAGAATTGTAGATCTCAAAACTTTCTACAAAAAAGTCCGCGATAGCATATATCTATCTTTAACGGTTTTCCTACAATAACCACTTTTTTGTTTACAAAATGAATTAAACGCACGCTATTTGCAGCGTTCTTTTATTAGTTTCAATATTAATCCTTATCCAAATAAATGCGTTTGTTATCAGGAGAATTTAATGTAGATTAAAATTGGTCTTTACAGTTTTACATTTTATTGGACTAATAGTTTGAAGATATCGCGAAACACCAATAAAAGAAAAAAAAAAAAAAAAAAAAAAAAAAAAAAAAAAAAAAAAAAAAAAAAAAAAAAAAAAAAAAAAAAAAAAAAAAAAAAAAAAAAAAAAAAAAAAAAAAAAAAAAAAAAAAAAAAAAAAAAAAAAAAAAAAAAAAAAAAAAAAAAAAAAAAAAAAAAAAAAAAAAAAAAAAAAAAAAAAAAAAAAAAAAAAAAAAAAAAAAAAAAAAAAAAAAAAAAAAAAAAAAAAAAAAAAAAAAAAAAAAAAAAAAAAAAAAAAAAAAAAAAAAAAAAAAAAAAAAAAAAAAAAAAAAAAAAAAAAAAAAAAAAAAAAAAAAAAAAAAAAAAAAAAAAAAAAAAAAAAAAAAAAAAAAAAAAAAAAAAAAAAAAAAAAAAAAAAAAAAAAAAAAAAAAAAAAAAAAAAAAAAAAAAAAAAAAAAAAAAAAAAAAAAAAAAAAAAAAAAAAAAAAAAAAAAAAAAAAAAAAAAAAAAAAAAAAAAAAAAAAAAAAAAAAAAAAAAAAAAAAAAAAAAAAAAAAAAAAAAAAAAAAAAAAAAAAAAAAAAAAAAAAAAAAAAAAAAAAAAAAAAAAAAAAAAAAAAAAAAAAAAAAAAAAAAAAAAAAAAAAAAAAAAAAAAAAAAAAAAAAAAAAAAAAAAAAAAAAAAAAAAAAAAAAAAAAAAAAAAAAAAAAAAAAAAAAAAAAAAAAAAAAAAAAAAAAAAAAAAAAAAAAAAAAAAAAAAAAAAAAAAAAAAAAAAAAAAAAAAAAAAAAAAAAAAAAAAAAAAAAAAAAAAAAAAAAAAAAAAAAAAAAAAAAAAAAAAAAAAAAAAAAAAAAAAAAAAAAAAAAAAAAAAAAAAAAAAAAAAAAAAAAAAAAAAAAAAAAAAAAAAAAAAAAAAAAAAAAAAAAAAAAAAAAAAAAAAAAAAAAAAAAAAAAAAAAAAAAAAAAAAAAAAAAAAAAAAAAAAAAAAAAAAAAAAAAAAAAAAAAAAAAAAAAAAAAAAAAAAAAAAAAAAAAAAAAAAAAAAAAAAAAAAAAAAAAAAAAAAAAAAAAAAAAAAAAAAAAAAAAAAAAAAAAAAAAAAAAAAAAAAAAAAAAAAAAAAAAAAAAAAAAAAAAAAAAAAAAAAAAAAAAAAAAAAAAAAAAAAAAAAAAAAAAAAAAAAAAAAAAAAAAAAAAAAAAAAAAAAAAAAAAAAAAAAAAAAAAAAAAAAAAAAAAAAAAAAAAAAAAAAAAAAAAAAAAAAAAAAAAAAAAAAAAAAAAAAAAAAAAAAAAAAAAAAAAAAAAAAAAAAAAAAAAAAAAAAAAAAAAAAAAAAAAAAAAAAAAAAAAAAAAAAAAAAAAAAAAAAAAAAAAAAAAAAAAAAAAAAAAAAAAAAAAAAAAAAAAAAAAAAAAAAAAAAAAAAAAAAAAAAAAAAAAAAAAAAAAAAAAAAAAAAAAAAAAAAAAAAAAAAAAAAAAAAAAAAAAAAAAAAAAAAAAAAAAAAAAAAAAAAAAAAAAAAAAAAAAAAAAAAAAAAAAAAAAAAAAAAAAAAAAAAAAAAAAAAAAAAAAAAAAAAAAAAAAAAAAAAAAAAAAAAAAAAAAAAAAAAAAAAAAAAAAAAAAAAAAAAAAAAAAAAGTCAATGAAGGGTAGGCAACGCTGCATTGCGGATGTTTGGCAGCGGTCGCTTTCCATTTCGGAGGATTCAGGCCGCTTGCTCGTTTGCTAACTTATATTATAAAAAAAATAAAAAACGTTTAGTTGTGTAACTAAACAGTTGAATTGCGAAACAATCGACAATCACAACAGTTGTGAGATAGTTTAGTCAAAGGTGTACGCTCTAAGGATTCAACCGGGGTAGGGGACTTTTTATATCGTGGTTACGTGAAAACTTATGCGTAGAATAAAAAAAGTAAGTAGCCTGTGTTCTTCCAGATATTCTACACGTATGACAATCATCGAGATCCGTTCAATTTAGGATACGAACTATAACATACATTTAAACTAATATAAAGAGGAAAGATTTGTATGTTTGTATGTATTGAAATACCTCAAAAACTACTGGGACGATTATAAAATTTCACCGTTAGAAAGGTAATTTATCTGTGAGTAACATAGGGTATATATTTTTTATTTCACTCGAACGAATTCGCGAGCAACAGCTAGTTTATAATATTGGTGAGATAGTAAGATTACTTTTATCACAACAATAATAAATTTATTAATAAATCAAAATTAAAAATAGATCATTTTTCTATACTATATAATCACACTAATATTATAAATGCGAAAGTTTAGATGGATGGTTGGATGGATGGATGTTTGTTAAGTTTGTAGCCTAAACTGCTGAACGAATATCGATGAAATTTGGCATAGACGTAGAGGATAGTCAGGAAGAACACATAGGCTACTTACTTTTGTTTTTTTTAAATACCACGCAGACGGAGTCGCGGGCGAAAGCTAGTAGGCTATAATTTTTATTATTTTTTAACTCCATTTAGACGCTAGAAGACGCACGAGCAAGCTAGTCATAAATTTAAAAAAATAATAAATAAATAAAACACTATTTATTGACCAAAAAATCACAAGAAAGAAAAATAAAAATTTACAGAACATATTAATGAGACAAAAACAAAAAAAATAACTCTTGGCCAAAAGGAGAAGGCTCAGCTGATGCGCTCTTCAGCTTATCACTGAAGGCCGCGCTGGTTTTCAGCCTCCCCTTTACTGCTAGTATTTAATGTTTTCTTTTTATTTCCAGCAAACAGCCAAATCGGCAAGGTGACACCAAGGCGCCTAAACTACGTCAATTAGAAAGAGTTAGCGAAAGAAGTAGGTAATTTTAAAATTACCTTATTCACTTATAAATAAAAACATTTACATACAAAAATCAATAAAACACTTGTATTTAAACTTTCGTGAGACATTTTATAACTAACTAGCTGTTCCCATGCGACTTCACCCGCATAAAATAATATTCATTTTATTGTTTACATTTCTCAAATTATCAATAGCAAATGTCAAAATGACATGACATGACAAACCTTAGCAATCTTCCTTTCTTGATTGGCAGCAACTTATGGTCTCTTTCCCATATTAGGGTTTTTATCCAAAATATTTACCCCCTAAGTTTAATAGCGTAAAAATATATAGCCTAAAGCGTGACGAAGTGTAGGGCTTTTTATTAAAAAAAGAATTATTAAAAAATATGCTGTTATTGCTGAGATCTTAGGCAACAAAGAAGTGTGTGTTTACGCTTTATTATAATAGTATAGATTATTTTATGGCTCTTACTCTACGCTACGCTCTTACTCGCCTCTGAGGCGAGGCGCGACGCGACCGCGACACAACCCCATTAACCCTCGCCCTGAAGAAGGACCCCCGCAGGGTCTGAAACTGTCGGTGCCGTCACCGGAAAAAGTATACGTGAGTAAGTGCCGTAAAATAATTAGTTATAAAACACTTGTATTTTGATTGGTATAAGACAGACTATGAAATACGAACATTTTTTCACCGGTAACTTCTCTGAAAGGTAATATATCAGTCAAGTTTAGTGCCGTGTTGTGTTGACATGTAATAAAACATTTGACTAAATTATAATAAGCTCCATATCTATATCTATACTTCTATACTAATATTATAAAGAGGAAAGATTTGTATTTTTGTATTTTTGTATGTATTGAAATAACTCAAAAACTACTGGGCCGATTTTAAAAATTCTTTCACCATCAGAAAGGTAATTTATCTGTGAGTAACATAGGCTATATTTTTTTATTATTTTTAATTTTCACGCGGTTGAAGTCGCGAGCAACAGCTAGTTTTGTTATAAAATAAACTAAACCAATCTCACAAACCAAATATAAAAATTTTACTAAATTATAATAAGCTCCATATCTATATCTATATCTATATCTATATCTATATCTATATCTATATCTATATCTATATCTATATCTATATCTATATCTATATCTATATCTATATCTATATCTATATCTATATCTATATCTATATCTATATCTATATCTATATCTATATCTATATCTATATCTATATCTATATCTATATCTATATCTATATCTATATCTATATCTATATCTATATCTATATCTATATCTATATCTATATCTATATCTATATCTATATCTATATCTATATCTATATCTATATCTATATCTATATCTATATCTATATCTATATCTATATCTATATCTATATCTATATCTATATCTATATCTATATCTATATCTATATCTATATCTATATCTATATCTATATCTATATCTATATCTATATCTATATCTATATCTATATCTATATCTATATCTATATCTATATCTATATCTATATCTATATCTATATCTATATCTATATCTATATCTATATCTATATCTATATCTATATCTATATCTATATCTATATCTATATCTATATCTATATCTATATCTATATCTATATCTATATCTATATCTATATCTATACTAATATTATAAAGAGGAAAACTTTGTATTTTTGTATTTTTGTATGTATTGAAATAACTCATAAACTACTGGGCCGATTTTAAAAATTCTTTCACCATCAGAAAGGTAATTTATCTGTGAGTAACATAGGCTATATTTATTTATTATTTTTAATTTTCACGCGGTCGAAGTCGCGAGCAACAGCTAGTTTTGTTATAAAATAAACTAAACCAATCTCACAAACCAAATATAAAAATTTAAATATGACTAGCTTTCGCCCGCGACTCCGTCCGCGTGGTATTAAAAAAAAACAAAACCAAGTAGCCTATGTGTTCTTCCAGTCTATGTCAAATTTCATTGAGATCCGTTCAGCAGTTTAGGCTACAAACTCTAACAAACATCCATCCATCCATCTAAATTTTCACATCTATATCTATACTATCTATATCTATATCTATATCTATACTATCTATATCTATACTATCTATATCTATATCTATATCTATACTATCTATATCTATATCTATACTAATATTATAAAGAGGAAAACTCTGTATTTTTGTATGTATTGAAATAACTCAAAAACTACTGCGCCGATTTTAAAAATTATTTCACCATCAGAAAGGTAATTTAGATAAATTACCTTACCTACTTACTTACCTACCTCACAGATGTGAGTAACATAGGCTATATTTTATTATGACTAATGTTTAGGAACTATTAATAAACAGCGTGTTTCTGGACGCCGGCGTTAAAAACTCACTAAACTTTAACTTTTCTCGGCTTACGCTGTCTAAACCGTTAGAGGTATAGCTAGTTTATAATCTATATCTATACTATCTATATCTATATCTATATCTATATCTATACTAATATTATAAAGAGGAAAACTTTGTATTTTTGTATTTTTGTATGTATTGAAATAACTCAAAAACTACTGCGCCGATTTTAAAAATTCTTTCACCATCAGAAAGGTAATTTATCTGTGAGTAACATAGGCTATATTTTATTATTACTAATGTTCAGGAACTATTAATAAACAGCGTGTTTCTGGACGCCGGCGTTAAAAACTCACTAAACTTTAACTTTTCTCGGCTTACGCTGTCTAAACCGTTAGAGGTATATAATAATAATGTATGAAAGAATTGTAGATCTTAAAAAGTTCTACAGAAAAGTGCGCGATAGCATATATCTATCTTTAACGGTTTTCTTACAATAACCACTTTAGTGTTTACAAAATGAATTTAAAAATCCAACGCTATTTGCAGCGTTCTTTTATTGGTTTCAATATTAATCCTTATCCAAATAAATGCGTTTGTTATCAGGAGAATTTAATGGAGAATAAAATTGTCATTTACAGTATTAAAATTGGACTAATAGTTTAGAAGATATCGCGAACACAAACAATAAGGGTAACCGAAAAATCAGGTTACAAGCTACCGGACTTAGAAATTTGGAATCTTGCATCGGTAGATTTCTGTTATTACGTAGATTACTACTAAGTTAATACTTTTGGTAATAGGTTGAAAAAAAGGGCGAACGTAATAGGTTATATTTGTAATTTCACGCGGGCGAAGTCGCGAGCAACGGCTCGTATTTTTATATAATAATATAGTATGATTTAGTGACATCTATTGAAAATTAATTTAAATAAAATTATATTGACATATTTCGAGGATCTATCAATAGATAGCGTTAGTAATATGTGAGAAATATATCAAGTGAAGTGTCTATGCTTCCTCTATATATAATACTAGCTGTTGCTCGCGACTTCGCCCGCGTGAAATTACAAATATAACCTATTACGTTCGCCCGTTTTTTCAACCTTTTACCAAAAGTATTATCTTAGTAGTAATCTACGTAATAACAGAAATCTACCGATGCAAGGTTCCAAATTTCTAAGCCCGGTAGCTTGTAAGCTGATTTTTCGGTTACCCTTATTGTTTGTGTTCGCGATATCTTCTAAACTACGAGTATTAGTCCAATTTAAATACTGTGAAGAACAATTTTATTCTCCATAAAATTCTCCTGATAACAAACGCTTTTATTTGGATAACGATTAATATTGAAACCAATAAAAGAACGCTGCAAATAGCTTAAGGTTTTTAATTCATTTTGTAAACAAAAAAGTGGTTATTGTAAGAAAACCGTTAAAGATAGATATATGCTATTGCGGACTTTTCTGTAGAACTTTTTGAGATCTATAATTCTTTGATACATCATTTTTATATACCTCTAACGGTTTAGGCAGCGTAAGCCGAGAAAAGTTATAGTTTAGTGATTTTTTAACGTTGTTTATTAATAGTTCCTAAACATTAATAATAATAAAATATAGCCTATGTTACTCACAGATAAATTACCTTTCTAACGGTGAAAGAATTTTTAAAATCGGCCAAGTAGTTTTTGAGTTATTTCAATACATACAAAAATACAAAGTTTTCCTCTTTATAATATTAGTATAGACGAGCCGTTGCTCGCGACTTCGCCCGCGTGAAATTACAAATATAACTATAACGTTCCGCCCCTGTTTTGAAATAATGAACCCGAGACCACTTCTTTCACCTACTATTACCAAAAGTATTAACTTAGTAGTAATCTACGTAATAACAGAAATCTACCGATGCAAGATTCCAAATTTCTAAGCCCGGTAGCTTGAAAGCTGATTTTTCGGTTACGCTTATTGTTTGTGTTCGCGATATCTTCTAAACTATTAGTCCAATTTAAATACTGTAAAGAACAATTTTATTCTACATGAAATTCTCCTGATAACAAACGCATTTATTTGGATAAGGATTAATATTGAAACCAATAAAAGAACGCTGCAAATAGCGTAAGGTTTTTAATTCATTTTGTAAACAAAAAAGTGGTTATTGTAAGAAAACCGTTAAAGATAGATATATGCTATCGCGGACTTTTCTGTAGAACTTTTTGCGATCTACAATTCTTTCATACATCATTTTTATATACCTCTAACGGTTTAGGCAGCGTAAGCCGAGAAAAGTTAAAGTTTAGTGAATTTTTAACGCCGGCGTCCAGAAACACGCTGTTTATTAATAGTTCCTAAACATTAGTAATAATAAAATATAGCCTATGTTACTCACAGATAAATTACCTTTCCGATGGTGAAAGAATTTTTAAAATCGGCCCAGTAGTTTTTGAGTTATTTCAATACATACAAAAATACAAAAATACAAAAATACAAAAATACAAAGTTTTCCTCTTTATAATATTAGTATAGATATAGATATAGAAGTATAGATATATTTTGGAATCTCTTTGTTTAACTAATATACAAATTAAATACTAGCTTTCGCCAGCGACTCCGTTCGCGTAGGAAAAAATAAAAACAAAAATAAGTAGCCTATGTGTTCTTTCATAATGTCCTCTTCGTCTACGATAAATTTCATTGAGATCCTTTCAGCCGTTTGGGCTACAAACTCTGACAAACATCCATCCATCTAAATCGCATTTATAATATTAGTAAGATTTACGTTGTATATTTTCAGAATGTAAAGAATATAACAAAAATGTTAAATCAGTTCGTGGGCTCCAAGTTACATATGTTTACGGAGGAAGTAACGCGAGTCCGAGAGAATATCCGCATATGGTAATATATCTTTAGCCTAAAAACGCGCACATCTTTGACTAAACTATCCCACAACTGTTTAGTCTCGCTTTGATTCCTATGAGCTTATGATGCGAATAGTTGAGGCTGCGAAACAATCGACAATCACAACTGTTGTGCGATAGTTTAGTCAAAGGGCACACTCAGAGTCTAAATAAAATGGTATTTTGTAAGAAATAATGATTTAAAAATATGCTATGATAGACATTATAAAGAAGTGTGTGTTTTTACTTTATTAACGTAAACGCACCTAATAACGACCCATCGACTATCATTTACCTACGTTTCGTTAAAGTTATACAAGTGGTTATTTTGGAAATAAATGTAGATTCATTTGTAACAAATGTTCATCTCTTATTTGTGTCTGTAACTAAAAGATTTAAAGAATAATTACTCAATTCGTCCGTTGACATTGACATGTTACATTTTCCATACAGTGGCGATTTCGATCACGTAAGTACTCGAATACGAAGGCCTTTGATTAGATTACAATTACCGTTACCAGCAATCTGGCTTTCTAGATGTCAGCTTGTAGTTTTTGTCTCTTTACCGTATGAAGTTTTTTGCCAAATTACTGTAGAACCTCGATAAGATGTCCATGGGCGTTTACCACCTTGGTATTCTCGCCGCTCGTTTGCCCCCTTTTTTATATAAAAAAAAATAGTTAAAGTACAAGGGAAACTCAAAATATTAATAGTATGTATGTACCCTTGTTCCTATTTTTACTCGAATGCGTCAGAAATGTTGGTAGATACTGTAATGGAAATAATCATATTTAATTACTAGCTGTTCGCGTGCGGTTTCATCCGCGTGAAATTATAAAAACGTTATTTTATTGTTTACATTTGTCAAATTATCAATAACAAATGTCAAAATGACATGTCGTGACAAACCTTAGCAATCTTTCTTTCTTGATGTTGGCAGCAACTTATGGTCTCTTTCTCACATAGAATTATTCAAAAATATGCTGTAATTGCTGACATCTTAGGCAACAAAGAAGTGTGTGTTTACGCTTTATTGTAATAGTATAGATATAGATACACATTGTACATTGCAGGTTTAGTTTACTTAAAAAGTCTGTGATTTTCTTTTGTTTTAAACAATTCACAGTTTCTAAATCGATTTGATTTTCAATGACAAATAGAGAGGAGAATACATTATCTTTTATGTTGTTACATTGCTCTATAAATGATCGTGCGAGCAATAAATACCGAAACCTTTTGTTTTGCACATTCGTTCAAAATGACTAATTGACAAACAATTTTATGTTGTAGAGGTTGTGGGAATATTTCTTTAAGTTACTGAGGGCGAATACAGAGATTTCTTCTTTAAGTTATAGAGGTTCTTAAGTTACCGAGGTTTGAGTTATCGAGGTTCTACTGTATGTAATATACTGTATGAGGCCTAATTTTAGTCCCTTTCCTTTTCCACCCTTTTCTTAAGAGGAAAGGATAGGAAGGAAAAGTGGATTTGACGGTGGAGTAGACGCATAGGAAGGGGAACTGCCCTCTTTATATGCGTCTCCTCCTCCGTCAATTAAGGGTAGGCAACGCATCTGCATGTCTATGGGCAGCGGTCGCTTTCCATTTCGGTGGATTCAGGTGGCCATTTGCTCGTTTGCCACCATGTACTTTGTAAGTTTAATAGCGTTAAAAAAATTTATAACCGAAAAGGTCTCGTAACTATAGAGCTATTAAAAAATATTCAAATATACTCGTACTGTGATATTCTACATAACTGTGTGTTTACGCTTTATTATATTAGTGTAGATATAGATAAATTACATAGGTTTATGGTTTGTGTTTTAGGGTGCCATCGCTTGGCGCAATTTCGACGGAAAATACAACTTTGGTTGTGGTGGAAGTGTCATTAGTCCGCGTTTTATACTAACGGCCGGTCACTGCGCTTTTAAAGCGAAAGCCGTCAATCCTGTACCGGTTATTGTACGTGTGGGGAATATTGATTTGTACCCTAAATCGAAAAATTTATATATTGATGTAAGTAAATTTAATTTATTATTATCACGCATCTTATATTAATATTATAAATGCGAAAGTTTAGATGGATGTTTGTTAGAGTTTGTAGCCTAAACGGCTGAAGGGATTTCGATGATTTGGTATAGATGTAAAGGATAGTCAGGAAGAACATATAGGCTACTCACTTTTTTTAAATCCCACGCGGACGGAGTCGCGGGCGAAAGCTAGTATTATATATGAGCTGTTCCCGTGCGGCTTCATCCGCATAACATTAAAAAAACTAATTTTATTGTTTACATTTGTAGAATTCTCAATTGCAAATGTCACAATTACCATTACCATAATAAACTTGCTTCCTTAATGGTCTCTTTCCCATGTTAATGGTTTTTTTACCTCCTAAGTTTAATAGCGTGAAAAATATAGTCTAAAGCGTGTCGTAAGTGTAGAGCTTTTTATTAAAGAAAGAATTATTCAAAAATATGCTGTGATTGCTGACATCCTATGCCACTAATTAGTGTGTTTACGCTTTATTATATCAGTGTACACTAGCTTACGCCCGCGACTCGGTCTGGAAATGTCGTTGTGGTAAAAAAAACAAAAGTAAGTAGTCTATGTGTTCCAGACTATTTACATGTATGACAATCATCGAGATCCCTTCAGCAGTTTACCATACAAACTATAACATCCATCTAAACTATATTCCAGGCGAAGATCAAATCCATACACAAACATCCAGACTATAATCCTCCATCACGCTACAACGATATCGCACTTGTGGAGCTGACAGAATCTTTGAAATTCTCTGATGATGTACGACCTGCATGTCTCTGGACGAAGCCTGGCTTCGATGAGTTCAAAAGTGTTACAGCAACGGGCTGGGGTGTTACTGAAAGTAAGTTTAAATATAATAGTGGTAGTGCCCGCTTTAACATCTTAGCACGAATGGGCCGGCTCGCCCCCAGCAATACCACGACCACACAGAACACAGGCGAGAAGTGGAAGCAATTCCGCGTTTCGTCAGATGAGTGTGGTGCCGGAGGCCTAATTTAAGTCCCTTTCTCAATACCACCCTTTTCTTATAAGGAGAGGATGGGAAGAGGAAGTGGATTTAACGGCGGAGGAGATGCATAGGAATGGGAAGTGTCCTCTTTATGTGCGTCTCCTCCTCCGTCGGATAAGGGTAGACAACGCATCTGCAATTGCGGATGTCTATGGGCAGCGGTCGCTTCGCCATTTTGTGGGTTTTAGGTGGCCGAGTGCTCTTTTGCCACCTTATGTTATAAAAAAAAAAAAACAACCGTAACTTACAGGGGTAGGGATAGGGACAGAGACCATTTTTTATGTGACGGCGCTATGTCATCCTCTTTTTTCTTTATAATATAAGGTGACGAATCCACCGAAATAGAAAGTGACCGCTGCCCATAAACATCCGCGATTGCAGATGCGTTGCCTACCCTTCATTGACCGAGGAGACGCACATAAAGAGGATATTTCCCCTTCCGATGCGTCTCCTCCACCTTCAAATCCACTTTTCCTTCCCATCCTTTCCTCTTAAAAAAAGGGTGGAAAGGGAAAGGGACTAAAATTAGGCCTCCGGTACCACTCTCATCAGACGAAACGCGGAATTTCTTCCACTTCACGCCTGTTTTCTGTGTGGTTGTGGTATTACACCGGGCGAAGCGACTCATTCGTGCGAAGATGTTAAAGTGGGCTCTACCACTATCCTCTCGTTCCTGCTAACAATTTTTGGGTCAGGGGATCAGGTGTTCTTTTATTTTTTTACTAACTGTTGCTCGCGATTTCGCCCGCGAGAAATTAAAACTTTTCCTATGTTACAGATTACCTTTCTAATGGTGAAAGAATTTTTGAAATCTGTCCAGTAGTTTTTGAGTTATTTCAATACATACAAAAATACAAATCTTTCCTCTTTATTATATTAGTATATACTAGCTGTTCCAGTGCGGCTTTATCCGCATGTAATTATAAAAACTTTATTTTATTGTTTACATTTGTCAAATTCTCAATTGCAAATGTCAAAATTACCGTTACCATAACCTTGCTTCCTTGATGTAGCTTGTAATTTATGGTCCCTTTCCCACATGAAGATTATTTCCAATATATTTACCACCTTAGTTATAGCATTAAAAATATAGCCTGAAGCGTGTAAGTGTAGGGCTTTTTATTAAAGATAGAATTATTCAAAAATATACTGTGATTGCTGACATCCTACATAACTGTAGTTTGTCTAAATAATTTAGATTAGTTTGATAAATGACGCATATGAAGTATCGAATTGAATTTGTACGAAGGCAAATGCCATACTTAATATACAGGTATCGTAGTGACGAAACAAACACGCAGCGAACAATTTTGAACTATCGATATTTGGTTTAAATAATTATCGAACTCGACTAAAATTATTATTTTCTTATTAACTAATTTAGAGGACAATTCTAGTGTAGAGAATTTAGCGATGACAGAAATAATAGCGAAATCCAATTTAATTACGTACGGCTGTAGTAATAAACATTTATTTACTCTCATTATTTGTTATGGTCTTTATTAATTTGAGAAAACAGTGTTTTTTTTATTTCATAAGTTATAACTATGAATTTATCGATTCAAACTTCTATAAGAATAAAAATCCAAAATCGATAAGATTCATGCCTGATTTTACACAACCCATCTCTACTAAATTTGAAGTGAATTGTCAAACTAATCTAAATTATTTAGACACACTATAAGAAGTGTGTTTACGCATTATATTAGTATGTCGCAATCAGAAGAAGAAATCAATTTGAATTTAAGTCATAATTAGAACACAAGCGCTGCCAAGCGACTTTCGAACTTAGATCATTCTGAAAATAGGGATCGTTGCGAGAACATTGTTTGAACGATATGAGCTTGGTAGATCGATGATATCCTGACTGTATTGTGAATGTATTCCTTGAATCCGACTTTACCCATGGATGTGGGCGGTGATCTCGAGTAGTAGTCATTCTGATATCGTGCTAGCTCAAGCCGATAAGTATATATATCAGTAAAACTGTTGTAAATGAGACCTGCTTTGTGTATCAGAGGATGCATTGTAAGACTGGCTGGTTACAGTAGTTTAAAATGTGACATGTATTTTATATTTGAATATAGAGAGTTGTTCGATATAGAGAGAAGAACAATGTTATATTGAGTAAAAAATAATAACTTATTTTTTATATACACATGTTGTATTATATTGATTTAAATGTAAATAAATAATTAACATTATTTATTATACGTTATTTGTGTGCTGGCTGAAGCAAATTCCTATCAAAAACAAATACTTTCTATATTTATAATAATACGGTTAATTTTTAGACACAACATCAACGTCGGATATTTTACAAAATGTGGTATTGAACCTATACAGTAACCAACAATGTGACATAATAACTCCCAGGAACAGATATTGGAATGGTTTTGCTCCGACACAGATGTGTGCGGGGGAACTTGCTGGAGGGAAAGATACTTGTAATGTAAGTGACAGACAAGAAACCGACAAGGATATACACAAAAGACATTCAAAAAATATAAAGAGACTTTTTTTATATTGTTAAGGTGGCAAACGAGCTGTCAGCTGAAACCGCTGAAATGGCGAAGCGACAGCTCATAGACTTGTAGGTCTATATTGTAGTTGTGTCGATTTTACCCCATTTTATCTATTATTGCTCGCGACTTCGACCGCGTGGAATTAAAAAATATAGCCTATGTTATTTACAGATAAATTACCTTTATAACGGTGAAAGATTTTTTAAAATCGGCCCAGTAGTTTTTGAGTTATTTCAATTCATACAAAAATATTATACAAATATCTATATCTATATCTATATCTATATCTATACTAATATATATTAGTATAGATATAGATATACTAGTTTTCACTCCCGAATTCGTCCCCGTGGAATAACCAAAAAGCAAAATTAACTAAGTTATGTGTGACTATCCTCTACATTAGACAATTATCTATTATTTTAAATGTAAAGGTTTAGATGTATGTTTGTTAGTTAGTATCCTAAACTGAACAGATCTCGATGATTGTCATACATGTAGAGAATAGTCTGGAAGATTTACTTTTGATTTTTTTTATTTCACACAGACGGAATTGCGGGGGAAAGCTAATAAGATAGTAATTATAACTTAATATTTCCAGGGTGATTCTGGAGCTCCAATCCAAGTAATGCCAACACCAGGGTTAAGAGTATATTACATAATGGGTCTGACCTCATTTGGTGGTCGTTGTGCTAAAAAAGGGATGCCAGCGGTCTACACTAGGGTTTCCAGTTATGTTGACTGGATTGAAGATGTCGTTTGGCCTAACGAATAATATTTACGTTGAGAATTGTTTCGATTTATAATCTAGCGAAGATATTCAAATAAGCATAATTTTTCACATTTAACGCCATCTATTGATATATCCTCAAAAACATGTCGATATGATTATATTAAATTGCCAATAGATGTCGTTAAACAATTATTTTTTTTAATACTAATAATATTTTTTTACAGAAAATACCGATGAAAATTTTAGTTCACTCTTATCTATATATTTCTTAGTTATTTTGGAACTTGTAAGTTACTAGCTTGTGCCCGCGACTTCGTCTGTTTAAAACAAAAACAAAAGTGAGTACCCTATGTGTTCTTCCAGAATATTCTCTACATCTATACCAAATTTTATCGAAATCCATTCAGCAGTTTAGACTACATACTAACATCCATCCATCTAAACTTTCGCATTTATAATGTTAGTATGATTCATTATTTGTAAGAGGTTTCGTCTCCGTACAAGGAAAGGAGGAGTTTTGTTGACTGGAACATCCAAATTTCCATATCTATCACTTTAGTATATATACGATATTAAAAAATTATAAACAATCTTTGTTTTTTATTTTTAAACGCGTTATCTTCAATCTATACGAATATAATAAAGCGTAAACACACACTTCTTTGTTGCCTAAGATGTCAGCAATTACAGCATATTTTTGAATAACTCATTTTTAATAAAAAGCCCTACACTTACGTCACGCTTTAGGCGCATATTTTCACGCAATTGAACTTAGGGGGTAAATATTTTGGATAAAAACCCTAATGTGGGAAAGAGACCATAAGTTGCTTCCAACATCAAAAAAGTAAGGTTGCCATGGTTTGTCATGTCATGTCATTTTGACATTTGCTATTGATAATTTGAAAAATGTAAACAATAAAATGAAATTTTTATAATTTTATGCGGATGAAGTCGCATGAGAACAGCTAGTTAATAAATATTATAATTATAAATATTGATGAATGTTAAAATAAACAATTACATGTAACTATATCGATGATTTTATTAACTAGCTGTTGCCCACGACTTCGTTTAAAAGTTTAAAATTTCAAAACATACGTTCCTTTTTTCAACCTTTACAGGATAAAGAAGGAAGCCTAAAACAACTAAACCTTTCTTAGCACGTATTAACTTAGTAATAATCTACGTAATAACAGAAATCTACTGATGCATTCCAAATTTCTAACCCCGGTAGCTTGTGCGCTGATTTCGGTTACCCTGATTGTTTGTTCGCGATATCTTCTAAACTATTAGTCCGATTTAAATACTGTAAAAGACAATTTTATTGTTTACTGGCTGTTGCTCGCGACTTCGCCCTCTTGAAAAAAATATAGCCTATATTACTTAGTGATAACGTAGCTTTTTAATGGTGTACGAATCATTGAAATCGGCCCAGTAGTTTTTGAGTTATTTCAATACATACAAAAATACAAATTTTCCTGTTTATATTAGTAAAGATATATGACCGTCTGACCCTGCATTGATAGTGTGAAGGTAATTAAGATGTTGCCACCCTATAAATATTATCCGCTATATAGGGAAATTTTATAAAAATTAATAATCATCTTTAGAGCATATCTTTGACTAAACTATCGCACAACTGTTTAGTCTCGCTTTGATTCCTGTGAGCTTATATTGAGCGTACACTACTTGATGTTTAGTTGTGCGAAACAATCGACAATCAGAACAGTTGTGCGAAGAATTTTATATATAAGGATATATTAAAAATAGTATGTTTTCTAATTTCACAGAGTATCTATGTCACACAAGAGATAAAAATGAATATAGAAACATGCTTTCCTTGACTCTAATATTTAATCTATATCTATACTATTATAATAAAGCGTAAACACACACTTCTTTGTTGCCTAAGATGTCAGCAATTACAGCATATTTTTGAATTATTCTTTTTTTAATAAAATACCCTACACTCACGTCATGCTTTAGGCTATATATTTTCACGCCATTAAACTTAGGGGGTAAATATTTTGGATAAAAACCCAATAATGTGGGAAAGAGACAAGAAAGCAAGATTGCTAAGGTTTGTGATGTCATGTCATTCTGACATTTGCTATTGATAATTTGACAAATGTAAACAATAAAATAAAGTTTTTCTAATTTCACGCGGATGAATCCGCACGCGAACAGCTAGTTAATATTAAAATGAAAGATATAAAAACCAAAACCGACTTCCAAACAAAATACACTAAAAACAAAATATACTAAAAACAAAATCTCAAAAAAACAGTACACTAAAAAGTAACGAAATAATTTCTTGAAAATAGTAAACCTCCCTTATTGTAGCTGTTATGTCTATATTGTACAATTATTATCACTTTGATGTCGGTGTCAGCCGAGGTATATGCAGTGATATTTCTACGTAAGGTTTTCTACATTTTACCATAACAATTGACAATTGAAAGTATAGTAACGTTTTTAGTAATGACTGACACCGACTTCAAAGTAATAATAATTGTACAATATAGACATAACAGCTACAATAAGGGAGGTTTACTATTTTCAAGAAATTATTTCGTTACTTTTTAGTGTACTGTTTTTTTGAGAAGATTTTGTTTTTAGTATATTTTGTTTTTAGTGTATTTTGTTTGGAAGTCGGTTTTGGTTTTTATTAAAAAGTTTATTTATTTCTCGATTTTTAGTGAATCTAGACATCGCAGTATGATAATCACTAGCTTTCAAACAAATAATGAGTTATCTAAATCGATTATCTAAGAAATTAAGTAAACAACTAATACATCGTTGCGATCATTCACTCATAATTCGGTGCGGCCGCGCGCCGTTGTTGCCCGTGAGTTTTAATATTTTGATAACTTCTAGAATCTTGCACAGAATTACATACTGTAAAAGGCAATTACGATCTACATATAATACTCTATCGTGAAAACATATTTATTTGGATAAGGATTCATACCAAATAAGAATAAAAGCGTTTTAAATAAAGTCGATTGCACTTATTTGACGGTTTTCTCGAAACAAACGGTTATTGTGCGACAACCTGAAGAGATAGATATATGCTATCGCAGACTTTAATTCAGCTAATTGAATGACCTACAATTCTTTCATACATCATTTTTATGTAGGTCTTATAGTTTAGGCTACGTAAGCCAAGAAAGCAAACTTTGTTACAAGTTGGTATTTTTTTCTGCGACTCGTAATTTGCTATTTATGATATCTCCTAAACTATTTATCGGAATTACACAGTTCCAAGGGTATTTATAATCTACATTAAATTCTCTTGATGATGGACACATTTATTTTGATAAGGATTTATACCGAACACGAGTAATAGCGTCGAAAGTGGGGTATAGATTTTGATCGAAATTTTAATGAAAAAGTGGTTATTGTGCGACAACCTTAATAGATAGATATATGCTATCGCTGACTTTTATTTAGCAAATTTAAAGGGCTACAATTCTTCCATACATAATTTTTGTGTAAGTCTTATAGTTTAGGCTACGGAAGCATAGAAAGCAAAAAAGACACCAAATTTCGTCACGCAATTTTGAGCTAAACTATTTAACTACGCCGTAGTCTTTGACTCCAAAAATCAAACAAAAAAATGGGACCCACCTGCAAGCACTACCTATCGGATAAAAAAAGAATTTTCAAAATCGGTCTACCAGGGGCGGAGTTATGCCGTAACACACATAAAAAAAAAAAAAAAAAAATAAAAAAAAAAAAAAAATATATGGACGAATTGAGTACCTCCTTCTTTGGGAAGTCGGTCAAAAATAGGGGGAAAAATAACCTGGCAACAATTAACATATAACTGGTTGTTACAGTTAATATAAACAGTTGGTAATGTACTTTTGATACGAAAATATGATTTATTTCGTCTGTTGTTTAATACTTTTGTTTGACAAAACAAGAGGACACATCCAAGGTCGTTTTGGAATACAAGAAGTGTTCCAATGGAAGCAAATGACATACGATTTCAATGGACATTTATGTGAGTGTTTTTAATTATTAACAACTAGATTTCCGCGAATCCCTCTGCGTGAAATTACAAAAAAAAAGTGACCTATGAGTTCTTCAAGACTATTCTTTACATCTATGTCAAATTTCGTTGCGATCCGTTCAGCAGTTTAGACAACTAAGGGCCTGTCCCGCTTGTAAATTGGCTAACAATCCAACGTGTAAAATTAGTGGTAATATCGAATTTTATTACCTTATCTGACAGTTTTTAAGCTGAGCCTCTATCAGCTGGTGGTAAGACAGGCCCTAACTCTAACAAATATCCATCCATCTAAACTTTCGCATTTATAATATTAGTAAGATGTTATCTAACTCAGTAAGCGTTATGAAAGAATTATGTTTAGACTTATATAAACTCTAAACCGGTTTGAAATATCGCTTACTTGAATAGTTGGAGTTCAGTGACCCAATATCTAAACTACCTACCTAGGGCAGATCCAGCTTTAGTGCCAGGGGGGAGTCACATAGTCGTGGTCAAGTCAAGAGCTTGACAAAATATCTATACTTCTATACTATTATAATAAAGCGTAAACTACACTTCTTTGTTGCCTAAGATGTCAGCAATTACAACATATTTTTGAATAATTCTTTTTTTAATAAAAAGCCCTACACTTACGTCATGCTTTAGGCTATATATTTTCACGCCATTAAACTTAGGGTGTATATTTTTTGGATAAAAACCCTAATGTGGGAAAGAGACCATAAGTTGCTGCCAACATCAAGAAAGAAAGATTGCTAAGGTTTGTCATGTCATTTTGACATTTGCTATTGATAATTTGACAAATGTAAACAATAAAACAAAGTTTTTATAATTTCATGCGGATGAATCCGCACGCGAACAGCTAGTGTAAATATATTTTGTCAAGCTCTTGACCAACCAGCTCAGGGCGGGGTCATGACCCCCATGACCCCCCTGGATCCGCCGTTGCTACCAACTCACGCGAAGTCCCACAATTGTAGCTCAGACACGATCTGTCCAGTGATTAGCTCAAGTACACCTCTATATCCAATACAAATGATAACGAAGTAACAGCCCGAGCCGAAGCTCCTGAAGGAGCCCTCGAGCTTAGTTACTCATAAACGAGGTTTAGGCTGAGCGCCACTTCGACCACTTCATGCTCGGTGGAGCTGTAAATGCCTCTTCAAGGCAAACAGTGACAAGGTCAAAAAAAATATCGATGAAATTTGGTATATACGTAGAGGATAGTCTGGAAGAACACATAGGCTACTCGTTTTTTTAATTCCATGCGGACGGAGTTGCGGGCGAAAGCTAGTTTACTATGTGTGTGGCAGTGCACCCGCCAAGGCGAGCACGGCCAAACACTAATTTCTCGAAGCGTTTCATGGCCCTTTAGATATCCTTGTAACTTTGTTGTGGATAAAGATAGAAGGTTGAAATTTTGAACATATTTAGATATACCGGTATTCATTATATTGGCAAAATATCTTTTAATTATGTCCAGTAGTTTACAAATTATAGCTAGTTGAATTCTTCAATTTGTTTACACAGTTGCGTGTCTAATTGTAATTTTTAGACACTTCCAATGATGCTACAAACTTGGAATTTACAATTTAGTCGGCGTTTTGTCTATAGATTCGAGAAAAACTGAAAAATCTTGATATTGATAATTAAAAAAACAAAATACACTAAAAACAAAATCTTCTCAAAAAAACAGTACACTAAAAAGTAACGAAATAATTTCTTGAAAATAGTAAACCTCCCTTATTGTAGCTGTTATGTCTATATTGTACAATTATCATTACTTTGATGTCGGTGTCAGCCGAGGTATATGCAGTGATATTTCTACGTAAGGTTTTCTACATTTTTACCATAACAATTGACAATTGAAAGTATAGTAACGTTTTTAGTAATGACTGACACCGACTTCAAAGTAATAATAATTGTACAATATAGACATAACAGCTACAATAAGGGAGGTTTACTATTTTCAAGAAATTATTTCGTTACTTTTTAGTGTACTGTTTTTTTGAGAAGATTTTGTTTTTAGTGTATTTTGTTTTTAGTGTATTTTGTTTGGAAGTCGGTTTTGTTTTTTATTAAAAAGTTTATTTATTTCCCGATTTTTAGTGAATCTAGACATCGCAGTATGATAATCACTAGCTTTCAAACAAATAATGAGTTATCTAAATCGATTATCTAAGAAATTAAGTAAACAACTAATACATCGTTGCGATCATTCACTCATAATTCGGTGCGGCCGCGCGCCCGTGTTGCCCGTGAGTTTTAATATTTTGATAACTTCTAGAATCTTGCACAGAATTACATACTGTAAAAGGCAATTACGATCTACATATAATACTCTATCGTGAAAACATATTTATTTGGATAAGGATTCATACCAAATAAGAATAAAAGCGTTTTAAATAAAGTCGATTGCACTTATTTGACGGTTTTCTCGAAACAAACGGTTATTGTGCGACAACCTTAAGAGATAGATATATGCTATCGCAGACTTTAATTCAGCTAATTGAATGACCTACAATTCTTTCATACATCATTTTTATGTAGGTCTTATAGTTTAGGCTACGTAAGCCAAGAAAGCAAACTTTGTTACAAGTTGGTATTTTTTTCTGCGACTCGTAATTTGCTATTTATGATATCTCCTAACTATTGATCGGAATTACACAGTTCCAAGGGTATTTATAATCTACATTAAATTCTCTTGATGATGGACACATTTATTTTGATAAGGATTCATACCGAACACGAGTAATAGCGTTGAAAGTGGGGTATAGATTTTGATCGAAATTTTAATGAAAAAAGTGGTTATTGTGCGACAACCTTAATAGATAGATATATGCTATCGCTGACTTTTATTTAGCAAATTTAAAGGGCTACAATTCTTCCATACATAATTTTTGTGTAAGTCTTATAGTTTAGGCTACGTAAGCATAGAAAGCAAAAAAGACACCAAATTTCGTCACGCAATTTTGAGCTAAACTATTTAACTACGCCGTAGTCCTTGACTCCAAAAATCAAAAAAAAAAATGGGACCCACCTGCAAGCACTACCTCTCGGATAAAAAAAGCATTTTCAAAATCGGTCTACCAGGGGCGGAGTTATGCCGTAACACACATAAAAAAAAAAAAAAAAAAAAAAAAAAAAAAAAAAAAAAAAAAAAAACATATGGACGAATTGAGTACCTCCTTCTTTTGGGAAGTCGGTCAAAAAATATATAGTTTGGTCAAGGGTCCGCATCCCGTCATTAGACTATTTAAACCATATCCTAGCAAGCCTAGATCTTAGTTAGAATGTTAAAGGAAACAGTAAACTAGATTCCGCGCGCGACTCCGTCCGCGTGGAATTAAAAAATACAAAGTGAGCAGCCTGTGTTCTTCCAGACTATCCCCTACATCATACTAATATTATAAATGCGAAAGTTTAGATGGATGGATGGATGTTTGTTAGAGTTTGTAGCCTAAACGGCTGAACGGATTTCAATGAAATTTGGTATAGATGTAGAGGATAGTCTGGAAGAACACATAGGCTACTCACTTTTGTTTTTTTTTTAATTCCACGCGGACGGAGTCGCGGGCGAAAGCTAGTATGCCATATTTATTCGAGATCCGTTCAGCAGTTTAGGCTACAAAGTCTAACAAACATCAATCCACCCATCTAAACCAGTGTATATCAAACTTATTTCTTTTACCGCCCCCTTTGAAAATCAATGATCTTTCAGCGCCCCCCATTTTTATACAATTTTAGTGAAATTTAAAATACTATATAAAATAAATGAAATTACAAATTATGCATCGCGCCCCTAACCCATATCAACGCCCCCAATTTATTCTAGGGCCCAATAACGCCCCTCTCTAGGTTTCAAACGCCCCCAAGGGGGTTATCGCCCACTTTGAGAAGCACAGATCTAAACTATCGCATTTGTAATATTAGTAAGATTAACAAAAATCTACTAAGTATTAAAAAAGGGCCCAATTTTATTCCTTTTCCCGTTCCACCCTTTTCTTATAAGGAAAGGATTGGATGGGAAAGTGGATTTGACGGTGAAGGAGACGCATAGGAAGGGGAAATATCCTCTTTATGTGCGTCTTCTCCTCCGTTGATTTAGGGTAGGCAACGCATCTGCAATTGCAATCTATGGGCAGCGGTCGCTTCGCCATTTCGGTGGATTCAGGCCGCTTGCTCGTTTGCCACCTGATTGTATAAAAAAAAGCACGTCTGGTATAAAAGGTCAATGGAGTACAGTCAGTGTCATTCGAGGTTATCAACTTTGTATTTCATTTTCAGACGAATCAAGTTCAGATAGCGAGCTACAAACGAACACACAAAATATCACAGATGCTGAGAAATTCTTCATACAATACAATAATGTACCGATTGGTATGGAAGTGTATGGGAACAGAGTGTTCATTACTGTACCAAGAAGGAGGCATGGTATGGACAAAAAACCAAGAGCACACCTTTGACTAAACTATCGCACAATTGTTGTGATTGTTTCGCTATTCAACTGTTTAATTGCACAACTAAACATCCTGTTTGTGCACCTCCATGTAAGATTATTGGAATCAAAGCGTGACTAAACAGTTGTGCGATGGTTTAGTCAATTGTGCGGTCTTATCTATATCTATCTATCTATACATATAATAAAATAGGAGTGTCTGTTTGTAATATCAAAAGAAAAATTCCAGATTTCGGGAAGGTGATGTATTTGCGTTGCTGATAACGAAAATCGCATTTAATTTTTTTGTCTGTCTGTCCGCAAGCCGCGTTTGTTCCAGCTAATCTCCGAAACGGCTGGGCCGATATCGACCGGACTTTCACTGAAAGATAGCTGACATAGACCCGCATATTATAGGCTACTTTTTTATTTCCGCGCTGTCGAAATAGGGTAACGGGTAGTCCAAATACTAACGAAGTTTGCGGGCGACAGCTCGTTTTAAAATAAACTTCTAACTTTCAGGTATTCCATCGACTTTAAACTATGTTAAAATATCGAGTGGTAAATCGCCAGCTTTGAACCCATATCCTGATACTAAAAGTAGGAATAAATTCATTTCTGTATATCGTCCGAGAGTCGATGTGTGTGGAAGGCTGTGGATGGTAGACACTGGACATTTAGAAGTACCAGGTATGTTATACAAGCACATATGTACATCTCGTACCTCATTGAGGTTTCGGAGCCTATTATGAGTTAAGGCGAGGTTATGGCAAATTGCGCATCTTTGGAAGCATAGAACAGGATTTCTACAAAGATTTGATTCGTGATATTTTAGTATGTGTAACTTCAGTCCTTTAACTAAAGCCTCGTGGAACAGAATCACGATTGGACAAACTTTTCTCGATAGATTTATTTTTTGAAAATGTGCCTAATTCTGTAAAGATCACCATATATCTGCAATACAACAACGAAAGTAAAAACTCGAAGTGGTTTATTTGATACACGAGTACTTTATCTTCGGTTAACCCGAAGCTTTTTGCAATACATTGATTAGTTAATTTTTAATCGAATTTAATTAAAATGAGCTCCCAAAACCATTCGGATTTCGCGTCAGTCCGCCCGCGGGCGTCGATGGAAGCGGACCTGTGCTCGTCGCTCCGGCGAAACCCCCTGCGCGTCCCGCATTTATGTGACCACGTGAGTGACGGAAAGGGCGATAGTCTGTCCGATAGCTCGCACTCTTTTTATCAAGCCCGAACGTAAAAACACTGATCTATATAAAATGGAACTTCCCACAATACAGAAAGCGCCACGCGAATGGAATATAAATATTAATTATTTTATTTATTTTATTAAAACTTACATATTTCTATTTAATTAAATTTATAATGAATCGGAAAATAAGCTTTTTCATTAAATAATATTTTCCAAATTCGTAAGCGATTCTTTAAGTATAAACGGACGATTTTGTCACAAAACAGTATTATCTATATTATAGTGTGTCTAAATAATTTAGATTAGTTTGACAATTCATTTCAAATTTAGTAGGGATGGGTTGTGTAAAATCAGTCATGAATCTTATCAATATCGATTTTTATTCTTATAGAAGTTGGAATCGACAGATTTATTGTTATAACTAATGAAATAAAAAAAACGCTGTTTTCTCAAATTAATAATAACCATAACAATTAGTGAGAGTAAATAAATGTTTATTACTACTACAGCCGTTTTGTTATTTATATAGTTCGTATGTTTTCTAATACCCGACGTGGACGAAGTCGCGGGCAACAGCTAGTTATAAATAAACTTAATGTAAAAATCTAAATCGGAGTCGGGCGGCGTTCGATGTTAAGGACACGGCCGCGAAGACCGACGATAGTGATGGGACTCGAGTTGCTTTTCACTCGAGTGACTCGAGTAAGTTTTACATTACTCGGACTCGAGTGAAATTTTTGCCAACTCGAGTTTCAAGTGACTCGAGTCGACTCGAATTACGAGTGACTCGTAACCATTAGAGTGGTTATACCGAGCCGAGTAAGAAATTCTGACAGCAATTTCAGTTTTTTTTTAATACATTGTTTCTGTTCTTTTGTTGACTTATTTAAACTTCATTTAAGTTAATTTTAAAGCATATTTATTATTATCTAAATTGTGTAAGAACATAATAAAACTGTTCATATTTTGATCTCATGAAAATCCTCGTTACAATAAATTAAATTGGAAACTTTTTAGTATTACATTATAATATTTCAATTCGACTGATAGTTTATATAAGAGGTTTCTTGGTTACGTAGACAGGTTAAGTTTAAACGAAAATTTTATTTAATTAATATTTTTATCGTTTTGTTTAGATTTTTTGAGTAGCTTTTAAAAAATAATATTCTATGTTAAATTAATATTGTTTTATTCGCTTTAAAATTTTGGTTATTCGAGTTTTATATTCCGAGTGACTCAAGTCAATAAAAATCACTCGAGTCCTATCTTCACTCGAGTGGCATTCGAGTGAGAAAGTTACCAGTACCGAGTGACTCGAGTGAAAAAAAGTCACTCGAGTCCCATCACTAACCGACGAGAATCGACTCACGCGATCTAACCGTGCGGTGCACCCCGCTCATTGTTTGCGCGCGCCTACTTCTTCCCCCCAAAAAACGCAAATTGTCCCGAACACAGCCCCTTAACCCTTAGAGCCTCTTTGACTAAACTATCGCACAACTGTTTAGTCTCATTTTGATTCATTCCAATCCTGTAATAATAACGAAGTAACGGCCCGAGCCGAGGCTTCTGAGGGAGCCTTCGAGCTTAGTTACTCATAGAGGTTTAGGCTAAGCGCCATCTGCGCTCGGCCACATCAAGCCTGGTGAATCTGTAAATTCCTCAAGGCAAACAGTGGCCATTCAGTCACAAATAAAATTGATTCCTATGAGCTTATATGGACACACTACTCGATGTTTAGTTGTGCTAACAGTTGGCTGCGAAACAATCGAAACAACCTACTAAGGGTTGACTTCATCTATGCGATCATATGGTTCTATAAGACCTGCAAATTAAAAATGGAGTGAAAAATCCACGCTATTCTAGTAACATTGTTAGAAAAATGTAGACTAATATATTTCTATTGGTTGCCTATATTTTTTGACCGACTTCCCAAAAGAAGAAGGTACTCAATTCGCCTGTATGTTTTTTTTTTTCATAATTACTCCAACGCTTCTTATGTTAAAATGTCTAATATTGGCAATTCAGTGTAAATACTTTAAAAACTACATTCGCTTGTACGTCTCTAGTTACCACTGATTTCCACAATTGTACACAACAAAGCAGTTATTTGAGCAAATTAACCTATGCTTGAATTTATCGTTTTTTTTTCAGGTGAAAGGAAACAAATTCAGCCACCGGCGATAATTGTATATGATTTGAAAACTGACGAGGAAATAGTCAGATATGAGTTGAAATCAACTGATTTGGTCAACGAAAGATCATCCGCAGGTTAGACATAAGTAAATTGGTTAAGTTTATTACATTAATGACTCTCAAATGTAATGAAATAATCGATAAAGTACTGATAAATAGGTTAAGATACGAAATACGAAATGACTGACTGTGTTTTGTTTCCTATGAAACTTGGGTTCCGAATTTGAACCACAGGACGTGACCAAACAACCAGAAACAAACGAGCAAACGACTTCTACAGAACAAAGCAAGGAATAACCACCAAATCACCCAAAAACCCGCTACTAACCTGAGACTAGATCTGTGGCGAGACGTTCGTAACATGTGCAATACAGTACGGTCTCACCACAACGCCATCTATTAGGGCGATGCGAAAACGACGCCAACAGAGTGTATTAGAGGAAGTTTGAGAGTAGCCTCAGTGGTAGAGAAGGTAAGGAGTAAAAGGTTAGCATGGGAGTATGTTATGAAGGATGAATCGCATGTAACAAGGACGTTAGTTATGAGTATACACCGGTAGAGGTAGACATAGAAAGAGATGACAGGATTGCGTGACAAGTGACATGAAAGGCAGTGGCTGTGATGACGGATGATAGAGTAAGATAAAGGGGTGGAAGAATATGAACCGATAGAGTACTAAAACAAGTCTATACTAGATATTGACTTAACTTCTTACGTTTGGATGTATGGAAGTTTATGAATGAAAGATTCTGGATGAATACACAGACTACCTACCTATTTTCTTTATACAAGAAGTCTTACTTCAAAACAAACCTCAACATCGCGTTCTAAGACACAAGTAGCGCCATCTAGATACTTTTCAGGTCTAACCTCAATTACCGTGGACGTAGATAAGAAGTCATGTGATGATGCGTACGCTTATATCAATGATCTAGCGACCGAGGGTATGGTTGTATTCTCTCTCAAGAACATGGACAGCTGGAGAATAAATCATAGGAGCTTCGTCCACGATGAGAATGCTATGAATTTCACAGCTGCAGGTAATCACATAACTGGAATTTAAAAAAATAATTAAATTCCTAAATATGAAATAGCGCCATCTATTTTAAAAAAAATAATTAAATTCCTAAATATGAAATAGCGCCATCTATTTTAAAACAAATAAAATCACATTTCAATAAATGGTTGGATGTTTGTTAGAGTTTGTAGCCTAAACTCTTGAATGGATCTCGAAGAAATTTGGTTTAGACGTAGAGGATAGTCTGAAATACTCACTTTTGTTATTTTTTTAATTCTACGTGGACAGTGTCTCGGGCGAAAGCTAGTGGAATATACATGCATCTCGTTTCCTTTAATAATAGGTTTATTAATAGATAATCTCTTTATTCTATTCCAGGATACGTTATTAATTGGAAAGATGGATTATTCAGCATTACGCTAACTGATCCTGACATCAAAGGGAAGAGGAAGGCTTTCTACCATCCGCTCGTCTCCACACAAGAGTTTGCTATCGATACCGAATTCCTTAAAAACAATAAGTTTCCGGAACGTAGTAATACTGTGAGCATAACATTTTATTATATTATAAGGTAGCAAACGAGCAAGTAGCCTGAATCCGCCGAAATGCCGAACTTCCCATAGACATCCGCAATAGCAGCATTGCCTTAAATCTACGCAGACGCTCATGAAGAGGATATTTCCCCTTCCTATGCGTCTTTACAGTCGAATTCACTTTTCCTACCCATCCATTCTGTATAGGAAACGGGTGGAAAGGGAAATGGACTAATTTAATTAATTATCCTTATTCCAATCTAAATTCCATTTTTCATATGTGAGAATGAATCAAAAAAGAGATTAAAAAATATATAAAGGAAGCACAATTGACATTTTACTGGAGACATTTTTTAACATAGTCACCAACGCCATCTATTAATATATCCTCAAAACATGACAATATAATTAATTTTATTTAAATGAATTGCCAATAGATGTCACTAAATGTTGTAAAAAAAGGTTATTCAAAAATAAGCTGTGTTGCTGACATCCTTCGCCACAAAGTAGTGTGTGTTTACGCTTAATTATTTTATATTAGTATAGATAGATTAGAGGATATGCTTAAGAAAGGAGTGGATTCAGATATGACGGCTGATAGAGACGTATGGAAGAGCAGCACATACTGTGCCGACCCTCCGTAAGGGATAAGGGCAAGTTGATGATGATTAGTATAGATAGATTTGTATATGACTGACCGCCATTAAATTTGAAATTCCTCTGTTTACAAATACATTTTACTTGTTTTTCAGTATTTCGGTGAACGTGGCAATAATACGCAAAGCGGTTCACACGACTACCACACACCTTCTAGAGTAATCTTCTACGCTAATGTCGCACAAGACGCCATCTTATGTTGGAATATCGACACTGAAATGACACCAGAAAATGTTGGCATCGTCGCACAGGATCATAAAAAACTTGCCTACATTTCTGGTAAGATAACTAGATGGCGTTACTAGTAACTCGCTGTTATGTTTTGTTTGTGTATTGAGATGTTTTTGTCTTGTTTTTTTTTCTAGATTTAAAAATAGTCGGAGATGAAGTATATGTTCTGGTGAATCAGATACCGAAGTTTATTTACTCTAGATTTGATATCAATGAGTATAATTTTTTCATCCATAGGTAAGTTAACTGTATAGATATAGTTGAATATATTAGCGTAAACGAAAGCGGTTATTTTACCGACTTCTCCAAAAAATGGTCTCAATTCGTCTGTATGTTTTTTATGTGTTACGGCTTAACTCCGCCCCTGTTAGACCGATTTTGAAAATTCTTTTTTTATCCGAAAGGTAGTGCTTGCAGGTTCCATTTTTGGAGTCAAAGACTACAGTGTAGTTAAATAGTGTAGCTCAAAATCGCACGAAAATTGGGCTATCTTTTGCTTTCTTTTCTATCATCAATTTTAACCCTTAAGTCGACGGAGTTTTATTGTAGTAAAAAAATATTATATCTAACACACTACAATTAAAATCACACGTCATTTTCTTTAAACTAATTCAGTAGATTTAAAGTTATTTAAAAAAAGTTAATATTGAAAGATACAATAACGGACATAATACCTTTCTATGTAAAATTACGGCAAACAAGTTAAATTACAAATTAACGGTTGAAACATTGAAGATTGAACAATTCAGAGTTCGTAGAATCAACGCCCATCCCTATAAGTTGCTTATTTAATAGACTAACTGTAGTGTATATGAGGGTATTCCTACATAATGTACCGTCCGCTTACTAATAATAAATCAGTCCAGTACCAACCGCCGTTTCATTCACACCCCTACATTACATTGGCGACGAGGATTGTTTTTAAATAGTGAACCCGCAAAATTTTTCGCGAGGAGGACGTCCTAATATCGTTTTGTGTGCTGTGATTGTGCGACCTGTGTGCGTTACGACGTTCGTAACACCAAGGGTGTGGCAGCATGACGAAGAAAGATGTGGTCATGGGCGACCGCAAAAAGGACGGTAGAACAAACGGCGGTTGGTACTGGACTGATTTATTATTAGTAAGCGGACGGTACATTATGTAGGAATACCCTCATATACACTACACTAACTTTTTTTTTGTTTGATTTATTTTTGTATTTTTTGTTTCTGACTTTTTTTTAAATGCCAAATAACTTCGTTAGCGCGGATTTAAAAGTCATCTATCACAT
This sequence comes from Papilio protenor, assembly GCA_029286645.1. NCBI lineage: Eukaryota > Metazoa > Arthropoda > Insecta > Lepidoptera > Papilionidae > Papilio > Papilio protenor. The sequence continues at coordinate 875,326 of JAGSMZ010000041.1, read as the reverse complement.
TCCCGCCTGCATCTACCTTCTACCAGCTATCTTTCAAAGTCCCGTCCAAATCGGTCCACCCGTTCCAGAGATAGCTCCGGTCGCCATTTTGACAGCGCGAAAAGTAGCCTATAATATGCCCGTCTATGTCAGCTACCCTTCAGTGAAAGTCCGATCGAAATCGGCCCAGCCGTTTCGGAGATTACCCGGAACAAACGCGGCTTGCGGACAGACAGACAGACAAAAATTTTTTAAATGCGATTTTCGTAATCAGCAACGCAAATACATCATCTTCCCGAAATCTGGATTTTTTTCTTTTGATATTACAAACAGACACTCCAATTTTATTATATGTATTTATTAACATGTTATGTATAAATGTTTTAGTTGAAATAAATTAAAAAAAAAAAAAAAAAAAAAAGGAAAAGAAATTTATTTTGTGTTTTATTTCCAGGTATCGTGTTTTTGATTTATTTTTGTATTTTTGTATTTTTGTATTTTTGTATTTTTGTATTTTTGTATTTTTGTATGTATTGAAATAACTCAAAAACTACTGGGCCGATTTTAAAAATTCTTTCACCATCGGAAAGGTAATTTATATGTGAGTAACATAGGCTATATTATATTATTACTAATGTTTAGGAACTATTAATAAACAGCGTATTTCTGGACGCCGGCGTTAAAAATTCACTAAACTTTAACTTTTCTCGGCTTACGCTGCCTAAACCGTTAGAGGTATATAAAAATGACGTATGAAAGAATTGTAGATCTCAAAAAGTTCTACAGAAAGGCCGCGATAGCATATATCTATCTTTAACGGTTTTCTTACAATAACCACTTTTTTGTTTACAAAATGAATTAAAAACCTTTCTATGTAAAATTACGGCAAACAAGTTAAATTACAAATTAACGGTTGAAACATTGAAGATTGAACAATTCAGAGTTCGTAGAATCAACGCCCATCCCTATAAGTTGCTTATTTAATAGACTAACTGTAGTGTATATGAGGGTATTCCTACATAATGTACCGTCCGCTTACTAATAATAAATCAGTCCAGTACCAACCGCCGTTTGATTCACACCCCTACATTACATTGACGACGAGGATTGTTTTTAAATAGCGAACCCGCAAAATTTTTCGCGAGGAGGACGTCCTAATATCGTTTTGTGTGCTGTGATTGTGCGACCTGTGTGCGTTACGACGTTCGTAACACCAAGGGTGTGGCAGCATGACGAAGAAAGATGTGGTCATGGGCGACCGCAAAAAGGACGGTAGAACAAACGGCGGTTGGTACTGGACTGATTTATTATTAGTAAGCGGACGGTACATTATGTAGGAATACCCTCATATACACTACACTAACTTTTTTTTTGTTTGATTTATTTTTGTATTTTTGTATTTTTGTATTTTTGTATGTATTGAAATAACTCAAAAACTACTGGGCCGATTTTAAAAATTCTTTCACCATCGGAAAGGTAATTTATATGTGAGTAACATAGGCTATATTATATTATTACTAATGTTTAGGAACTATTAATAAACAGCGTGTTTCTGGACGCCGGCGTTAAAAATTCACTAAACTTTAACTTTTCTCGGCTTACGCTGCCTAAACCGTTAGAGGTATATAAAAATGATGTATGAAAGAATTGTAGATCTCAAAAAGTTCTACAGAAAGTCCGCGATAGCATATATCTATCTTTAACGGTTTTCTTACAATAACCACTTTTTTGTTTACAAAATGAATTAAAAACTTTGTATTTTTGTATTTTTGTATTTTTGTATTTTTGTATTTTTGTATTTTTGTATTTTTGTATTTTTGTATTTTTGTATTTTTGTATTTTTGTATTTTTGTATTTTTGTATTTTTGTATTTTTGTATTTTTGTATTTTTGTATTTTTGTATTTTTGTATTTTTGTATTTTTGTATTTTTGTATTTTTGTATTTTTGTATTTTTGTATTTTTGTATTTTTGTATTTTTGTATTTTTGTATTTTTGTATTTTTGTATTTTTGTATTTTTGTATTTTTGTATTTTTGTATTTTTGTATTTTTGTATTTTTGTATTTTTGTATTTTTGTATTTTTGTATTTTTGTATTTTTGTATTTTTGTATTTTTGTATTTTTGTATTTTTGTATTTTTGTATTTTTGTATTTTTGTATTTTTGTATTTTTGTATTTTTGTATTTTTGTATTTTTGTATTTTTGTATTTTTGTATTTTTGTATTTTTGTATTTTTGTATTTTTGTATTTTTGTATTTTTGTATTTTTGTATTTTTGTATTTTTGTATTTTTGTATTTTTGTATTTTTGTATTTTTGTATTTTTGTATTTTTGTATTTTTGTATTTTTGTATTTTTGTATTTTTGTATTTTTGTATTTTTGTATTTTTGTATTTTTGTATTTTTGTATTTTTGTATTTTTGTATTTTTGTATTTTTGTATTTTTGTATTTTTGTATTTTTGTATTTTTGTATTTTTGTATTTTTGTATTTTTGTATTTTTGTATTTTTGTATTTTTGTATTTTTGTATTTTTGTATTTTTGTATTTTTGTATTTTTGTATTTTTGTATTTTTGTATGTATTGAAATAACTCAAAAACTACTGGGCCGATTTTAAAAATTCTTTCACCATCGGAAAGGTAATTTATATGTGAGTAACATAGGCTATATTATATTATTACTAATGTTTAGGAACTATTAATAAACAGCGTGTTTCTGGACGCCGGCGTTAAAAATTCACTAAACTTTAACTTTTCTCGGCTTACGCTGCCTAAACCGTTAGAGGTATATAAAAATGATGTATGAAAGAATTGTAGATCTCAAAAAGTTCTACAGAAAAGTCCGCGATAGCATATATCTATCTTTAACGGTTTTCTTACAATAACCACTTTTTTGTTTACAAAATGAATTAAAAACCTTACGCTATTTGCAGCGTTCTTTTATTGGTTTCAATATTAATCCTTATCCAAATAAATGTGTTTGTTAAGTTAATACTTTTGGTAATAGTAGGTTGAAAGAAGTCGGTCAAAAAAGGGCGAACGTAATAGGTTATATTTGTAATTTCACGCGGGCGAAGTCGCGAGCAACGGCTCGTATTATATATATTTATGTTTGTTTATATTATATAAGAGCAGCACATACTGTGCCGACCCTCCATAAGGGATAAGGGCAAGTTGATGATGATGATGATAAGCTTCGAAATCGCTGTTTTTCTAAGGATTTTTAAATAATCTTAATTCAAATAAATATAGATATATCGCACATCACTAGTCAAAATGTGTTAAATACGTGACAAATACCCAAACAAAATGATGCAAATATTTCTCATGTACTAGTATAGTTACGACTGCAAATATTTAAAGATTTGAAAACACGTTTGTAGTAAATATTACTGCATTATTTTGCATAGCAAATATTTAAAGTAGTCGTGTATAAATCACCTTCGAACCTGCTCAAAAGTTCATACTAAGAGCGTGCACCTTTGACTAAACAATCGCACAACTGTTGTGATTGTCGATTGTTTCGCAGCCTTCAACTGTTTAGTTACACAACTAATCGAGTAGTGTGTCCATATAAGCGTATAGGAATCAAAGCAAGACTAAACAGTTGCGATAGTTTAATCAATAATGTGCGCATAATGTTAAACCGTTAACAGCTGACGGTTCAAAGCGTTGTGAGTCGCAATTCACAGTTCGATATCAAATCGTAGCTCTTTTCAAGTACAAACTGTGTTTCTTCAGACGTGTTAACCATGAACTGTCTGCAGGGTTTAAGAGTTATCCATGACTAATCTATATCTATACTATTATAATAAAGCGTAAACACACACTTCTTTGTTGCCTAAGATGTCAGCAATTACAGCATATTTTTGTATAATTCTTTTTTTAATAAAAAGCCCTATACTTACGTCATGCTTTAGGCTATATATTTTCACGCCATTAAACTTAGAGCGTAAATATTTTGGATAAAAACCCTAATGTGGGAAAGAGACCATAAGTTGCTGCCAACATCAAGAAAGAAAGATTGCTAAGGTTTGTCATGTTATGTCACGTCATTTTGACATTTGTATTTGACAAATGTAAACAATAAAATAGAGTTTTTATATTTTCACGCGGATGAATCCGCACGCGAACAGCTAGTATCAAGATATTTTATTAATATTATAAACTAGCTTTCGCCCGCGTCTCTGTCTGCATGATAATAAAAATACAAACGTAAGTAGCCTATGTATTCTTTTAGACTATACTCTACATCTATGCCATATTTCATCCAGATCCGTTCAGCAGTTTAAGCTACAAACTCTAACAAGTTTAGATGGATGTTTGTTAGAGTTTGTAGCCTTAACTGCTGAACGGATCTTGATGAAATTAGGCATAGATGTAGAGTATAGTCTGGAAGAACAGATAGCCTACTTACTTTTATACCGTATTGTGACTTACTATCACGTTATCTCTTTTGATTGTGAGAGATAAAAAGAGATAGATATATGTTTGTCTGTAGTTTTTTAATAGCTCATTGAAACAATTTCACATGATATAAGTGAACACTTTTCTTTTGTTTTCATCTTGAATGCCCGTTTATTGTATTAATGGAAAGAATTACCAACTCCACGGCATTGTTACTTGTATAGCTGTTGCATGCAACTTCGTCTGCGTGGAATTAAAATTCCTGCAAACATCAACCTTTTAGTAAAGTTTCTTTAAAATCAGTCCAACAACTCAACTTAGAGACCACATATGAAATTGATGTAATTCGCTGTAAAATAGTCTAATATTGTTTGGATATTAATATTTTATTGACCGACTTCCCAAAAGAAGGAGGTACTCAATTCGTCTGTATGTTTTTTTTATGTGTGTTAGGGTATAACGCCGACGCTAGTGGACCGATTTTGATAATTCTTTTTTTATCCGAAAGGTAGTGCTTGCAGGTGGGTCCCATTTTTTTTATACAAAATAGATCAACTACCACTTTCAAAATGACGGTTCAGAAAAAAAATTAAAAATATGTTTCTTGTTTCCTTTTTCGTTCTTTATCTTTTGTATATAAAGGTTTTCTTGTTAGTTGATTTTCGAAAAAAGGCCTATTTATGTACAACTCCTTTACTATTCAGGATGTTCTGTCAAACTTAAAAACATCGATATCGATAGTATTTTTATCGAACAGCAGCACATCACTAAATCGTCGCTCACTCTAGTACATAAATGAAGACGTGCTATTATAATTTATATCACTTCAAAGTTCTCGTCTTAGATAATTACAGATGTTGTGTATTTTTTATATGAATGTTCAGTTTTATGTTAAATTCTATAAATAGTCAAAAGACGACGAAAATAAGCATTTGTGAGTATTTATTTAATTTAATAATTAATCTATTTTATCTACTTTATCTATAAAATTGTGATGTTTACATTTTCTTTATTTAAAAATCGTTTGTGGTTGCTATTTAAAATGTCTAATTTTCTATCTACCTACTACCTTTCCCCCACTCTTCGGAATTGAAAAAGACTAAGGGCCTGTACTGACTGATAGACTCAGATAGCTTAATGACGTCACTGTCAGAAGGTAACAAGATCCGATATTTCCATCACATTATACGTTGGATTGTTATCAGACAATTTACAATTTGGTGGGACTTGCCCTTAGTATGTAGCCTATTTGTTCTTGCTGACTGTGTTCTACGTCTGTGTCAACACAAGTAGTTTAGGCTACAAACATCCATCCATCCAAACTGTCGCATTTCTAAGTATGGTTAATAATTTTTCCTAACAAATTAATTTGTCATCAATTAAATTCTATTTTATATTATTTTTTAACTGTGAATTCACACTTTTGCATATCGTAAATCAAATTTATTTGCTCTAATATATTCTTCGTATGATTCTTATGTTGATAAACATCTTTATAATGTTTTAGCTGTTATAATCAAGGCTAAGCATATAAAAAGCGTTTAGACACAAATCACAATACGTATTCAAGTTTTCCTGCTTCACAATTCGCAACAGTTTTGCATAACTAAATAACTGTTTATAAAAACAGCAGTTAAAAGGTTAAAGCACTTAAAAACCGTTATTTTATTCAAACAAAAATATAATATATTAGCTTTCGCTCGCGACTCCGTCCGTGGAATTAAAAAAAACGAAAGTAGCCTATGTGTTCTTCCAGACTATCCTCTACATCTTTACCAAACTTCATTGAAATCCGTTCAGCTGTTTAGGCTACAAACTCTAACAAACATCCATCTAAACTTTCACTTTTATAATATTAGTAAGATAAAGTAACGATATTTTTAACCGACTTCCCAAAAGAAGGAGGTACTCAATTCGTCTGTATGTTTTTTTTTGTGTGTTACGGCATAACTCCGCCGCTAGTGGACCGATTTTGATAATTCATTTTTGTTATTTAAATTTCTACTTAAATAATAATATTGCATGAAGCTAAAATGCATTAAAAGATAATAATTATTATTCTCAATTGTTTATTTGCATTCGTAAAAAAATATTTTCTTTTCCACAGATTAAAAATAGCATAAACATTAACCCTTTACCAACCGTTGAATAAAAATGTGGATGAAATTGCATATATTATTTTCACTACAAATATTATTATTGTTAAATACTGAAGTTATATCACAGAGGCAACTTGGGAAATTTCAAGAAATATTTGCATGGAAACAACTTACATACAACATTGGCGGGAACTTGGGTGAGTTGTCAACTAGAGATGTCAAAATATCGATAAAAAATTTCGATATTATCTATATCTATACATAACTATAACAAAATTGGAGTGTCTGTTTGTAATAGCAAAAGATGATGTATTTGCTTTGATGATAATGAAAATTGTATTTATTTTTTTTTTGTCTGTCTGTCATGTCTGACCGTCCGTAAGCCGCGTTTGTTCCGGGTAATCTCTGAAACAGCTGGGCCGATTTCGACCGGACTTTCACTGAAGGGTAGCTGACATTGATAGGCATATTATAGGGTTTTTTTAATTCTGCGCTGTCAAAATGGCGTAACGGGTTGTCCAAATTTGCGCTAAGGATGTTTGCGGGCGACAGCTAGTTATAAATAATTACCATTCGAGCACATCACTTATGTTCATGGATCTAAGTATTTACAAAGCCAAGGTCAAGTTAGACACGATAAGTTATGTATTTGAATGGTTAGTTTCTAATCATAACATTGTGCAAAACATTTTTTACCTCTACTTTTTGGAATAGAATGAAAAGGGACAACTATACTTTTGTACAAGTGTTCCAGTAAGCGGAAAAAATTATAGCATAGACTAGCTTTCGCCCGCGACTCCGGCCGCGATAATACATAAGTAGCCTATGTGTTCTTCCAGATTATAAGCTCCATTTTTGATATAATAAACTAAACATTGTTACAAAATAATATGTACACATTTTAATATCATTTAGCGACATCTATTGGCAATTAATTTAAATACAATTCATTATAGTTCATGTTTTGAGGATCTATCAATAGATGGCGTTAGTAATTTGTGAAAATGCCTCAAGTGAATTGTCAACTATGCCTACTCTATATATTGTTTGAATCTCTTTGTACTGAACAGAATGACTTAACATTTATGCATTTTTAACGCATTCATCATTATTATGCAATATTTTAAAGGTCATCATTATTCAATGTCATAAGGAAATAAACAAGCAAACGGCTATATGAATTCGCCAAAATGAGCAAGCCACCACTGTGTAGATTTTAGCTAAACCATTTTAACGATTAAGAGCGCGCACACCTTTGACTAAACTATCGCACAACTGTTTAGTCGCGCTTTGATTCCTATGCGCTTATATGGAGTACACACTACACGATTTTTAGTTGTACAACTACACAGTTAAATTGGCTGCGAATCAATTGACAATCATAACAGTTGTGCGATAGTTTAGTCAAAGGTGTGCACCTCTTATGTGTAATTTGACTGGTATTTTGTTATTTGTAATTCTGTCTTTCTTTTCTTTGTTTTATTTTTTAATACTATTTATATTTTCATAGTACTGCAAGATAGATTCGCCGACGATGTGTCGGACGCTAGAAGCAAAAGGGAGTCAGATATTGTCTTTTTTGATAATGAAGAGGATACGAGGGAATGGAACCAGGGTATGTGACATATATACTGATATTATAAAGAGGAAAGATTTGTTTTTTGTTTAAATTTCAATAACTCAAAAACTACTGGGCTGATTTCAAAAATTCTTTCACCATAAAAAGCTACGTTATCACTGCGCTGTTAAAGCGGGCTCTACCACTGCCAAAGCTGTTAAAGCGTGCGCACACATTTCACCAAACTATCGAACAACTGTTGTGCGATTGTCGATTGTTTCGCACTGTTTAGTTGCACAACTAAAATTCGAGTAGAGGTATCCATAGGAATCAAAGCGAGACTAAACAGTTGTGCGATAGTTTAGTCAAAAGTTACGCAGTTAATGTAATTTATTTTGCTACAGGTCCTCCTGAACCTCCGCCGGAAAATACCAAAGGCACCACAACGATTAAACCAGTTGGTAAGCTTACTTTTATAAAAAATATTGCTAGCTCATTGGTCCAAATTTTCAATCCATACTAATATAAAGCGTGAACACACTTATGTAGGATGCAATCAAACTGTACACAATTTCGACTCATATGATTCCAGATGAAGAAGGCAGATTTTTCGTGCAGTACAACAATGTACCGATGGGTGTTGAACGAGTTGGTGAAAGATTGTTTGTAACCGTACCACGGAGGAGATATGGTATGTAATTTTGGACAATAACATATAATCTATAAGTATGTTAAAGAGATTCAATAAATATGTAGAGTAGACATAATTGATACTTCACTTGGAACATTTTTCTAACGCCATCTATTGATAGATCCTCAAAACATGTCAATATAATTAATTGTATTTAAATTAATTGCCAATAGATGTCACTAAATAAAATTTAAATGTTTTTATTTTAATCTGTGATAATGTTTAGTTTATTTTATAACAAAAGATTCTTGTAATTTAGTAAAATGTTTTATTACATGTCAATACAACACAAGACTGCACTAAACTTGACAACTGATATAGTACCTTTCTGAGAAAGTACCGGTGAAAAAATTTTGTTCACTCCCGTCTATATATTATTTAAATGTCTTTGATCGTATGGTACTTTTTTGACTAATACATATATCTTTGAATTTCCAGGAATACCATCAACATTAAACTATATAGACCTTACTAAGGACTTGAACACTAGATCCCCAGGTCTTAGACCGTATCCTAGTATACGAAGATCTAGAGATTTGACATCTGTGTATAGAACTAGAGCTGATGAATGTGGAAGACTATGGATGGTTGATACTGGCTTACTTGAAATACCAGGTAATTTTTTATGTATGTTTGTGACAGCCTACAGACTAAACTACTGAACCTATTTTGATAAATAAGGTATCATTAGATTCGTCTTCTTCTTCAGAGTGTCATAGGGTATATTATAATGGCACAAAAGATATATTAAAGACGTGATAAGTGAAATAAAAAAACATTAGAAACTAATGTGTTCAAATCTCACAAGCCTTAACTCTTTTTCATTGCTTATACTTGTTTTTTTTTTGTCTAATCTATACTCTATACTTAATCTATATCTATATCTATACTATATACTATATACTATACTATATTATTATAATAAAGCGTAAACACACACTTCTTTGTTGCCTAAGAAGTCAGCAATTACAGCATATTTTTTAATAATTCTTTTTTTAATAAAAAAGCCATACACTTGCGTCACGCTTTAGGCTATATATTTTCGCGCCATTAAACTTAGGGGGTAAATATTTTGGATAAAAACCCTAATGTGGGAAAGAGACCATAAGTTGCTGCCAACATCAAGGAAGCAAGGTTGCCATGGTTTGTCATCATGTCATGTCATTTTGACATTTGTAATTGATAATTTGACACATGTAAACAATAAAATAGAGTTTTCATAATTTTATGCGGATGAAATCGCGTGGGAACAGCTAGTTATTAACAAATAGTATTATTACAGGCTCGCCTCAACAAGTTCAACAACCAGCGATAGTAATATACGATTTAAGGACAGACCAACAGATATTGAGATATCCATTCAAGAGTACTGATATTCCAGCCGCTAATACACCTACAGGTTAATAAAACTCTTAAATAATTAAAAGCAAAACAATGTAAAGAGACAAATAATACATATCACGACTAAAACATCATGAAATAACTAGTTTTTTTCGAAAGACAAGAAAACATGCTTTAACGTCACTTATATCAATTGAATAATTTCACAAAATCTTTTTGATTTGCAAATATTTCTACTTCTTACTTTTATAAACTAGCTTTCACCCACGACACCGATCGCGTGTAATTAAAAAAAACACAAAAAAGTAGTGTAGATGTTCTTCCAGACTATCCTCTATATGTATGACAATCATCGAGATCCATTCAGTAATTTAGGATACAAACTAACAAATATACATCTAAACATTCACATCTTACTAATATTATAAATGCGAAAGTACTGGCTAAAAGCTTCTACGAAATAAAATAGTGTAATGGCCGTCTAAGTGTGTACAATGAGATAATTTTGACGTAAATAATATCAGCTAGGGTCAAAATACTTGTTTAAAAGTATTTTTAAGGTTATGCAGTAATTATTATTGTTTTGTAGGTCTAGCGTCAATAACCATAGATATAACAGGCGATTGCAGCGACGCCTATGCATATGTCCCGGATCTAACGACTTTCGGTTTAATTGTTTATTCTTTGAAAAATAACGACAGTTGGCGTCTCACTCACAACTATTTCTATCTCTCACCAACAGCTGGGAACTTTAGGATCGCTGGTATGTATAAAATGGATCAATATTTCTAATCTTTAATACGTTGGAATCAAAGACATTTAAATAATATATAGACTGTAATCAATTTTTTTCACCGGTACTTTCTCTAAAAGGTACTATATCAATTTTAATAAGCTCCATCTATTGATATAAAATAAAATGTTAACATTTAAATATTATTTAGCGACATCTATTGGCAATTAATTTAATTACAATTATTTTGAAATGGTTTTGAGGTTCTATCAATAGATAGCATTAGTAATATATGAAAAATTATTCAAGTGAAGTGTCAATTATTCCTTCTCTATATATTTTTTGAATCTCTTTGGTTGGAATATAATGCGATAATCAACGAACTATTTACTTGTTAATTTGGTCATTTCAGGTCAAAGGTTCCAATGGAGTGATGGAATATTCAGCGTTACATTAACACAGCCTGGTAGAAACGGCTGCAGAACTGCATATTTCCATCCGTTGTCAAGTTTTGCAGAGTTTTCCGTATCTACTTGTGTGTTGAAGAATTCAACTGCAAGCTCTGATGGTAATTTCTGGTCCGCCTTTTCTGTGAGTTGTTTATAATTAAATTTTCTATACTAATATAATAAAACGTTAACACACTTTGTTATGTAGGATGTCAATCACAGAATATTTTAGAATGATAGTTTAATATAATACTTAAACACGCTATAGGCTATATATTTTCACAACATTTAATTTAACCCTTACTTATATTATAAAGAGGAAAGATTTGTATTTTGTATGTATTGAGATAGCTCTAATACTACTAGACCGATTTAATAAAATCAGATATAGGTATAAAGAACTAGCTGATCCCGTGCGGCTTCATCCGTATGGAATTATAAAAAAAACTTTATTTTATTGTTTACATTTGTGAATTCAATTGCACGTATCAAAATTCAAATGCACAGACCACAAAGGCCTTTGACATTGGATAACAATTGCCGTTACCAGCAATCTTGTTTCCTTGATGTTAGCTGGCAGATTTTTGTCCTATTCCCGCATGACGATTTTTCCAAATTACTTACTACCTAAGTTAAATAGCGTTAAATATATAGCCTAAAGTATGTCGTAAGTGTAGAGCTATTTATTAAAGAAAGAATTATTCAAAAATATACTGTGATTGCTGACATACTACATAACAAAGTAGTGTGTTTACGCTTTATTATATTAAGTTTAGATACAATGAGTCAGTTATATCGATAAATCCAAAACATTAAAATTCGTTATTTAGGAAGTGGGAGTCCGCGGTGAAGACAGCCAGTGTACTATGCACGGTTACCATGGCAACACTGGAGTGGTGTTCTTCGCTGAAGTCGGCAGGGACGCGGTGTCTTGCTGGCATTCCGCTCGTCAACTGACTCCTACTAATGTTGTGATATTAGCTCAGCATCCGCAAAAAATGAGCTACCCTTCCGGTAAGTAATGCAATATTTAAGAAACCTGTAACTTCTTTGAAAGGTATGTTAGTTGTCAAGGTTACGCCACCTCGTGGACTTGTATTGACATGTAATAATTTAGTGACATCTATTGGCAACACCCACGACACGCTTTTGGCTTTTGAAGATATATTCACGCTATTAATCTTAGGGAGTAAATGATTTGGATAAAACCATCATGCAAAAAAGGATATCAAAGAAGGAAGGTTACCATGGTAACGGTAATTGTTATCCAATGTCAAAGGCTTTCGTTGTCATTTGTGCATTTGAATTTTGCATGGAAGTACTACTAGAACATCATAGAATAAAGTTTTTATAGTTTCATGTAGACTAAGCCGCTCGGGAAGTTCGTTTTATTTATTTAATGGTTTATTTTCATGTTTACTAGATCTCCATGTTACGAATGATGAGGTTTGGGTGATGGCGAATACATTACCAAGATTCGGTTATTCCACACTGGATACGAATGAATACAATTTTTACATATACAGGTAAATAATCTGTTTTTGACAAAAAAAACATTTAAGAACTATATTGACTAGAAATAGGGAACAACATTTTTCACCGGCAACTTTGAAATGTACATTTTACAGAATCATAATAAGCTCCATCTTTTGTTATAAAAAAATATATGATAATATATGATGTGGTTTTGAGGATTTATGTATAGATGGCGTTAGTGATTACGTGAAAAATATTTCTATTGAAGTGTCAACTATGCTTTCTCCATATATTTTTTGAATCCTTTGAACACAAATAAGTTTTGAATTTTCATTGGTGATTTTTTTCTTTTTTCAGAGGTCAAGTCAAAGATTTGATAAGAGGCACGGCGTGTGACAATCAAATGTAAAATAAATGAATAAATTAATGAGTTTGTATGTTTTATTTCTGTACGATAGTAATATATGACAAAGGAGTTATTAAAAATAATTAAAAGCCTAATGACTTTATTTGTGCTTATAGTGCAATTCGTCTCTACCTTTAAAAAACAATCATGAGTTTATGGTTCTTGTGTCACAACATTTGACATTGACATAAGTTTGTTTACCACTAAAATTAAATCACCTTCAGCCTAAATTAAACGTAATTTTAAATAAAATCAACTGTTTATAAGAACTTTAATAAATGAAATAAGTATAAATTAGCTTTATAAAGTGTTTTTAACATTAGACGTAGTAAAAACAAAAATGGATGAATTTCTTGCGACAACTTCTAATAAATTGGTAAGGAATAATTAATATTTTTTAGTGTTTTAACGATAGATGTTATGTGAACCCACGATGATATGCAAAAAAACATAATGTATGTAACATATTCCCATCTTTACCGCTATCAAGGGAAAAAGGTAGTGAAAATCAAGTAAAGGCTATTTTGTAAACTAGACGAGGCATTGTGGGGCCCTACCTTGAAAATACCAAAAAATAATATAAATCATAATTAAATCGTCTGTTCATAGTTACAAAACTTGTAGCCTAGATAGATATCAAAACTTTTGCAAGCATACACCTACAAGCTTTCACCCGCGACTCCGTCTGCGTGGAATTAAAAAAACTAAAGTGAATAGCCTATGTGTTCTTCCAGACTATCCTCTACATCTATACCAAATTTCATCGAAATCCGTTCAGCCGTTTAGGCTACAAACTCTAACAAACATCCATCTTAACTTTCGCATTTATAATATTTGTATGATTTATCAAGTGACAGGGAATCCCCGTTTGTAGCCTATCTCAAAACTTTAGCTTCTGCCATATAAACAGCTAATAATGGCCTTAACATTACTATTTAACAGTGGTAGAGCCCGCATTAACATCTTCGCACAAAGTGAAATACCACGACCACACAGAAAACAGGCGTGAAGTGGAAGCAACTCCGCGTTTCGTCTGATGAGTGTGGTGCCGGAGGCCTAATTTTAGTCCCTTTCCCTTTCCACCCTTTTCTTAAGAGGAAAGGATGGAAAGGAAAAGTGGATTTGACTGTGGAGGAGACGCTAGCGAGAGCGAAAGGGAAGAGGGAGGGGGGTTGAGAAGAAGACGGAAAGGAACGCGGAGGAAACCGCCTAAAATATGCATTGCGGATGTTTATGGGCAGCAGTCGCTTTCCATTTCGGTGGATTCAGGTGGCCGCTTGCTCGTTTGCCACCTTATATTATAAAAAAAAAAATATTTAATGAAATATTTTAGTGATGTTTCTCTGTATTTCTTCAGAAAACAAACAATTATGTAGATTTAACAATTGTATTGGGTAACGAAAGTTGTGATCTCGACTCCGCTGTGAGCGCTTTAGTTTATGCTATGTTTTTAAACTGGCAATACGAAAGGATCAAATGCAAAGTGTGCACAAGAGATAAACGAGTAGACCACAAAGATAGTATATTTGTACCAATACTTGATGTTAATAGAGAAGATTATAGTTTGAAAACCGAAGTGGCTTATTGTTTGAAAGAAAACAATGTTAATGATGAACATTTAGTTTTCAGGTAAGTGTGATTTTTTCTACTTTTATAGAGTAGTTTTATTGCTGAATACTTATATCTTTACCTTACCAATATTATAAACTAGTTGTCGCCCTTGACTCCGTCCGTGTGCAATTAAAAAAACAAGTGATTAGCCTATGTGTTCTTCCAGACTATCCTCTACATCTATACCAAATTTCATTGAAGTCCGTTCAGCCGTTTAGGCTACAAACTCTAACAAACATCCATCCTCCTTTTTTTTTTTTTTTTTTTGTTGTCGCGGGGATTGCCTTTACGCACTGGGCGAGTCAGTGATGCGCGGCAGCAGGGACGGTTTCGTGTGGGACTCCCGGCCTTATTTCGGCCGGACTACCCACTAAACCCCGCGGTGTTCTCCTTCGCCCAACCGGGCCGTGGCATCTACGTTAGTTTATCCACGACCCGGCTAGGGGGAGCCCCTTGGTAGGGGCTCAACACGTGTAGGGAGGGGTCAGATGTTAAACCCCTCCCATCACCCTATGATGATGGCCCCCTCGGAACACAAGAGGGAGGCACATCCGCCACAATCGGCGCGACAGGTCCCCCGACCCGTCGCGCGTGGCCCTCTCAGTTCAGCTGAAGGGCCGCAGCATATATCGCACGCCGGCGGCCCCTCGCTGGAGCCCTGCGGGGCGGCAGCGTTTCGCCGGCACGTTCGCGCTCCCGCAGGGCCTCTCTTTTAGCCACCATCACCTCGCGTGCAAACGAGGCGACGGCGAACATCCATCCATCTAAACTTTTATATTTTATGTAATATTTTATAGTATTAGTATGAGAAAGTTGAGATGTTAGTGAGAGTTTGTATCCTAATTTTTTTTTATTTTTATTTTATTCCATTTCAATATGATACCTATACATGACGACATTGATAACGACGACATATTCAGAGTTATCAATGTCGTCATGTATGGGTTTTTATCATATTCAAATGGAATAAAATAAAAAAAAAAAACATTTAATGAAATATTTTAGTGATGTTTCTCTGTATTTCTTCAGAAAACAAACAATTATGTAGATTTAACAATTGTATTGGGTAACGAAAGTTGTGATCTCGACTCCGCTGTGAGCGCTTTAGTTTATGCTATGTTTTTAAACTGGCAATACGAAAGGATCAAATGCAAAGTGTGTACAAGAGATAAACGAGTAGACCACAAAGATAGTATATTTGTACCAATACTTGATGTTAATAGAGAAGATTATAGTTTGAAAACCGAAGTGGCTTATTGTTTGAAAGAAAACAATGTTAATGAAGAACATTTAGTTTTCAGGTAAGTGTGATTTTTTCTACTTTTATAGAGTAGTTTTATTGCTGAATACTTATATCTTTACCTTACCAATATTATAAACTAGTTGTCGCCCTTGACTCCGTCCGTGTGCAATTAAAAAAACAAGTGATTAGCCTATGTGTTCTTCCAGACTATCCTCCACATCTATGCCAAATGTCATCGAAATCCGTTCAGCCGTTTAGGCTACAAACTCTAACAAACATCCATCCTCCTTTTTTTTTTTTTTTTTTTTTTGTTGTCGCGGGGATTGCCTTTACGAACGCACGGGCCGTCCGTGCTGCGGAGGCAGCAGGGACGGTTTCGTGTGGGACTCCCGGCCTTATTTCGGCCGGACTACCCACTAAACCCCGCGGTGTTCTCCTTCGCCCAACCGGGCCGTGGCATCTACGTTAGTTTATCCACGACCCGGCTAGGGGGAGCCCCTTGGTAGGGGCTCAACACGTGTAGGGAGGGGTCAGATGTTAAACCCCTCCCATCACCCTATGATGATGGCCCCCTCGGAACACAAGAGGGAGGCACATCCGCCACAATCGGCGCGACAGGTCCCCCGACCCGTCGCGCGTGGCCCTCTCAGTTCAGCTGAAGGGCCGCAGCATATATCGCACGCCGGCGGCCCCTCGCTGGAGCCCTGCGGGGCGGCAGCGTTTCGCCGGCACGTTCGCGCTCCCGCAGGGCCTCTCTTTTAGCCACCATCACCTCGCGTGCAAACGAGGCGACGGCGAACATCCATCCATCTAAACTTTTATATTTTATGTAATATTTTATAGTATTAGTATGAGAAAGTTGAGATGTTAGTGAGAGTTTGTATCCTAATTTTTTTTTATTTTTATTTTATTCCATTTCAATATGATACCTATACATGACGACATTGATAACGACGACATATTCAGGTTTCCAATGTCGTCAGATGGGTATCATATTCAAATGGAATAAAATAAAAAAAAACTGCTATTGGAATTTATGGCAATAGCTGGCATACTTTTTTTTTTTTTTAAATAAAACTTGCATGATAATGGTACAATTTTATTCAATAACAGCTGACATGTTTCATATGAAGTAGTTGACATTTTACTGGCTTGATCAAAGCCAGTAGCTGCCATTTAATACATTGTTTTACTGTCATGTACTTATTGAGTGTGAGTGTCGATGGCTCAGTGGTTTAAGCACTTGACTTGTAATCTACAGGTCTTGGGTTCGAATCCTGCTGTACCTGTGATTTTCGATTTTTCATCTTACTAATATAATAAATGTGAAAGTTTAGATGGATGGATGGATGGATGGATGGATGGATGGATGGATGGATGGATGGATGGATGGATGGATGGATGGATGGATGGATGGATGGATGGATGGATGGATGGATGGATGGATGGATGGATGGATGTTTGTTAGAGTTTGTAACTTAAACGGCTGAACGGATTTCGATGAAATTTGGTACAGATGTAGACGATAGTCTGGAAGAACACATAGGCTACTCGCTTTTGTTTTTTTTTAATTCCACGCGGACGGAGTCGCGGGAGAAAGCTAGTATGTACATAATTTACCCGACGTTCTTACGGTGAAGAAAAACTTCGTGATGCACATATCGGTGAAGAAATTCAAAGATATGTGTGAAGTCAACCCGCAGTGCAGGTTGACTATGGTCTAGTCAAACTAAGGGTAGGCTCCCCCTCGGTGGGGATATATGAGCTGGTGATGACTTATTAATCATTCCTTTCAGAGATGATATCGACATGAAAAATCTCTTAACAGATAAAACTAAAATAATATTAGTCGATCATCATATTTTAGCTAAAAAATATGATTTTTTAATACCATATGTGACAGAAATAATCGATCATAGACCAAGAGATAAGGAATGGAGTTACAAAGACGATACTCGTAGTACTATAGAAAGTGTGGGATCTTGTACTACTTTGATTTGTCAGAGAATAAAAGATTTAAGTTCCTTAATGAGTAAGGATTTAGAATTCTTTACAACATATCCAGTTTGTTGTAGCTTACTATATTGTGAGTATTATATAATCTATGCTATCTATACTTCTATACTATTATAATAAAGCGTAAACACACACTTCTTTGTTGCCTAAGATGTCAGCAATTACAGTATATTTTGAATAATTCTTTTTTTAATGAAAAGACCTACACTTACGTCACGCTTTAGGCTATATATTTTCACGCCATTAAACTTAGGGGGTAAATATTTTGGATAAAAATCCTAATGTGGGAAAGAGACCATAAGTTGCTGCCAACATCAAGGAAGCAAGATTGCCATTTTATAATTTTATGCGGATGAAGTCGCATGGGAACTGCCAGTCTTACTAATATTACAAACTAGCTTTCGCCCACGACTCCGTCCGCATGGAATTGAAAAAAACAAAAGTGAGTAGCCTATGTGTTCTTCCAGACTATCCTCTACATCTATACCAAATTTCATTGAAATCCGTACAGCCGTTTAGGTTACATACTCTAACAAACATCCATCCTCCTTTTTTTTTTTTTTTTTTTTTTGTTGTCGCGGGGATTGCCTTTACGAACGCACGGGCCGTCCGTGCTGCGGAGGCAGCAGGGACGGTTTCGTGTGGGACTCCCGGCCTTATTTCGGCCGGACTACCCACTAAACCCCGCGGTGTTCTCCTTCGCCCAACCGGGCCGTGGCATCTACGTTAGTTTATCCACGACCCGGCTAGGGGAGCCCCTTGGTAGGGGCTCAACACGTGTAGGGAGGGGTCAGATGTTAAACCCCTCCCATCACCCTATGATGATGGCCCCCTCGGAACACAAGAGGGAGGCACATCCGCCACAATCGGCGCGACAGGTCCCCCGACCCGTCGCGCGTGGCCCTCTCAGTTCAGCTGAAGGGCCGCAGCATATATCGCACGCCGGCGGCCCCTCGCTGGAGCCCTGCGGGGCGGCAGCGTTTCGCCGGCACGTTCGCGCTCCCGCAGGGCCTCTCTTTTAGCCACCATCACCTCGCGTGCAAACGAGGCGACGGCGAACATCCATCCATCTAAACTTTTATATTTTATGTAATATTTTATAGTATTAGTATGAGAAAGTTGAGATGTTAGTGAGAGTTTGTATCCTAATTTTTTTTTATTTTTATTTTATTCCATTTCAATATGATACCTATACATGACGACATTGATAACGACGACATATTCAGGTTTCCAATGTCGTCAGATGGGTATCATATTCAAATGGAATAAAATAAAAAAAAACTGCTATTGGAATTTATGGCAATAGCTGGCATACTTTTTTTTTTTTTTTTTAAATAAAACTTGCATGATAATGGTACAATTTTATTCAATAACAGCTGACATGTTTTATATGAAGTAGTTGACATTTTACTGGCTTGATCAAAGCCAGTAGCTGCCATTTAATACATTGTTTTACTGTCATGTACTTATTGAGTGTGAGTGTCGGTGGCTCAGTGGTTTAAGCACTTGACTTGTAATCTACAGGTCTTGGGTTCCAATCTTGCTGTAGCTGTGATTTTCGATTTTTCATCTTACTAATATAATAAATGTGAAAGTTTAGATGGATGGATGGATGGATGTTTGTTAGAGTTTGTAACTTAAACGGCTGAACGGATTTCGATGAAATTTGGTGCAGATGTAGAGGATAGTCTGGAAGAACACATAGGCTACTCACTTTTGTTTTTTTTTAATTCCACGCGGACGGAGTCGCGGGAGAAAGCTAGTATGTACATAATTTACCCGACGTTCGTACGGTGAAGGAAAACATCGTGATGCACAAATCTGTGGAAATTCAAAGATATGTGAAGTCAACCCGCAGTGCAGGTTGACTATGGTCTAGTCAAACTTAGGGTAGGCTCCCCCTCGGTCGGGATATAATGAGCTGGTGATGACTTATTATTCATTCCTTTCAGAGATGATATCGACATGAAAAATCTCTTAACAGATAAAACTAAAATAATATTAGTCGATCATCATATTTTAGCTAAAAAATATGATTTTTTAATACCATATGTGACAGAAATAATCGATCATAGACCAAGAGATAAGGAATGGAGTTACAAAGACGATACTCGTAGTACTATAGAAAGTGTGGGATCTTGTACTACTTTGATTTGTCAGAGAATAAAAGATTTAAGTTCCTTAATGAGTAAGGATTTAGAATTCTTTACAACATATCCAGTTTGTTGTAGTTTACTATATTGTGAGTATTATATAATCTATGCTATCTATACTTCTATACTATTATAATAAAGCGTAAACACACACTTCTTTGTTGCCCAAGATGTCAGCAATTACAGCATATTTTTGAATAACTCTTTTTTTAATGAAAAGACCTACACTTACGTCACTCTTTAGGCTATATATTTTCATGACATTAAACTTAGGGGTAAATATTTTGGATAAACATCCTAATGTGGGAAAGAGACCATAAGTTGCTGCCAACATCAAGGAAGCAAGATTGCCATTTTATAATTTTATGCGGATGAAGTCGCATGGGAACAGCTAGTCTTACTAATATTACAAACTAGCTTTCGCCCGCGACTCCGTCCGCATGGAATTGAAAAAAACAAAAGTGAGTAGCCTATGTGTTCTTCCAGACTATCCTCTACATCTATACCAAATTTCATTCAAATCCGTTCAGCCGTTTAGGCTACAACCTCTAACAAACATCTATCTAAACTTTCGCATTTATAACATTAGTAAGATTTTCAGGTACAATATTATTGGACACAGTAAATTTCTCCAAAGAAGTAAATAAAGGAACTCCACATGACAGAGAAATGGTATTATTTTTAGAGGCAATATTAAAACCGGATGACAGAGAGATTTTCAGGTAAGATATTGTTTAAATTAGTAGAAACCGGTCAATTTTACTTGTAACCGGTTTTGATCGACTATCTATACTTCTATACTCTATATTTATCTATACTAATAGATTAAGGCATAAACACACACTACTTTGTGGCTTAAGATGTCAGCAATCACAGCACATTTTTGAATAATTCTTTCTTTAATAAAAAGCTCTACACTTACACGCTTTAGGCTGTATATTTTCACGCTATTAGACTTAGGGAGTGACGGTAATTGTTATCCAATGTCAAAGGCCTTTGTTGTCTGTACATTTGACTTCACATTTGCAATTGTTTCACAAATGTAAACAATAAAATAAAGTTTTTATAGTTTCATGCGGATGAAGTCGCAGGTGAACAGCTAGTATATAATAATACTAGCTGTTTCAGTGCGGCTTCATCCGCATAAAATTTTATTTTATTGTTTACATTTGTCAAATTATCAATAGCAAATGTCAGAATGACATGACATGACAAACCTTAGCAATCTTGCTTCCTTGATGTTGGTAACAACTTATGGTCTCTTTCCCACATTAGGGTTTTTATCCAAAATATCTACCCCCTTAGTTTAATGGCGTGAAAATATATAGCCTAAAGCATGACGTAAGTGTAGGGCTTTTTATTAAAGAAAGAATTATTCAAAAATATGCTGTAATTGCTGACATCTTAGGCAACAAAGAAGTGTGTGTTTACGCTTTATTATAATTGTATAGATAGATGAATTAAATTAAAAAAAACTTTCTTAAAAAAAATTAAACTCAAAGTGAGGAAGTGTTGGTGGCTCAGTGGTTTAAGCACTTGACATGTAATCTACAGATCTTGGGTTCGATTCCCGCTGTACCACTGTTTTTAGATTTTTAGAATTTCATATGTACATTTACCCGACGTTCTTACGGTGAAGGAAAACATCGTGATGCACATATCGGTGAAGAAATTCAAAGATATTTAAAGTCGCAGTGCACTTGACTAAATCTTTACCCTTAGGGTAGATTCCGAGCCCCTAAGTGGGGATGTTTATTAAGTAAAAATCGCTTCATTTATTTATTACAGAAAAACCACAGTCGATAAGTTGTTAACGCGAGAAGTGACGTAACAAAATTGACAGCAACACAATTGTTAAAGAAAGACGTTAAAATCGTTGGGAATATTTTAGTACCCAGCTTTCCTATACCAGTTAAGGTAATATTTTTATATAGCTTCGCCAATATAGCGAAGCGGTTGACTAGAAATCTTCAATTTCAGATACTTTTTATTATTTAGTAGGATAGATTTTTTTTAAATTTTCTTTTGAATTTGCTCAATTTGCTGTCTTTTCGAATGGCTTTGGCAAAATGAAGATAGAAAAGGGATATTTCCCCTTCCTGTGTATCTTCACCAAATTTACTTACCCTTCTGATAATTTCCTTACAAAGAAAAATCCTTTTATTTTAAACCGTATTACAAAAATTTGGACTTTTTTTAAATAAATTCATTTCTAATCGTTTAAAAGCATAAACTTTCAAATTTTTTATACTGTAATGTACAATTTGAATAAAGTTATTTATTTCCTAACTTACAGGAGTTTTTAAATAAACCGGGAGCTCTGCTGGCTGTCAGCGAAGCCCTAAACAAACAGGGCTGCGCCATCGCATTGTTATTGGGTATGAGATTGACTCCGAATTTAGTAAGAGACGCGGCTGTGTACTCTACTAGTTCTACTGAAAAAGCTGGAAAGGTAAATGAATTGCATACTCTTACATAATTGCATTAAAATTACAGTCTTACAATAAGATTACACACTTTTGCAATACAATTACACACTTGTAATAAAATTACACACTTGCAATAAAATTACACACTTTTGCAATAACATTACACACTCTTGCAATAAAATTACATACTTGCAATAAAATTACACACTCTTGCAATAAAATTACATACTTGCAATAAAATTACACACTTTTGCAATAACATTACACACTCTTGCAATAAAATTACATACTTGCAATAAAATTACACACTTTTGCAATAAGGTTACACACTGTTGCAATAAAATTACACTATTAAAATAAAGTTACACACCATTGTAATAAAATTGCACACTCTTGCACTAAAATTACACACTTTGGTAATAAAGTTACACACTCTTGTACTAAAATGACATCCTTGTTTTTAAATGACATACCTAAAATGAAGTTACACACTTCAAATCTGCAGTTTGTACACTTTTGTACTCAAAATACATTGCTTTTATATGAATTACACAATATTGAAATTAAAAACTTTTATATTCCAGTTGGCGAAACATCTAGAAGAATGCAAGAATCCAATATTTGGTCTAACTTCTGAAGAAATTGAAAATTCGACTAATTGTCTATATTTTAATCAAAGTAATTTGCTTTTAACAAGAAAACAATATATACCAGCTGTAACAAATTTCTTACAGAATTATAAAGATTAAATTTCAATAGTGTTTTTTTTATACTTTCCTCTATATGTATGACAATTATCGAGATTTAACAGTTTAGGATATAAACTAGCTTTCGCCCCCGACTCCGTACGCGTGGAACTAAAAGAATCAAAATTGAGTAGCCTATGTGTCCTTGCACACTATCCTCCACGTCCATGCCAAATTTCATCGAGATCCGTTTAGTCTTTTAGGCTACAAATTCTAACATCCATCCATCCACCCACCCATTCACCCATCCATCCACCCATCCACCCATCCATCCATCCATCCATCCACCCATCCATCCATCCATCCATCCACCATCCATCCATCCACCCATCCATCCATCCACCCATCCATCCATCCATCCACCCATCCACCCATCCATCCATCCACCCATCTATCCATCCACCCATCTAAACTTTCGCATTTATAATATTAGTAAGATGATACATACATACAAATCTTCGCATTTATAATAGTAAGATGGTAATATACAGGATGTCCAAGAAAGATGTATACAATGGACTAAAGATTCTTTGGTCGAAAATATGACGATTTGACCAAACTTACCTCAATCCAAAGTTGCTTTGTTTGCCCGCTAGAGGGATCTAAAGTTTGCTAATTATTTTACACTATCTGTTGCTCGCGACTTCGGCCGCGTGTAATTAAAAAAATATAGCCTATGTTACTCAGTGATAACGTAGCTTTTTAATGGTGAAAGAATTTTTGAAATTGGTCCAGTAGTTTTTGAGTTATTACAATACATACAAAAATATTAATCTTTCCTCTTTATACTAGTACCTACTAGTATATATATTTATTAAAATATCTCGAATAGCCTTAAATATATATATTTTTAAATTTAAAATTAGTTAATTTACCAAAAAATACTTGGTTTTTGTTTCTTAAACTACACCTTTTTGAACTAACATTTGTTATGAGACCATCAGGGGCTCGAAAACTCGAACATCAAAACAATTTTCAATCATAGTTTTGTAACCGTCTGTACAATCACGGTCATGTTTTTTCTCAGACAGTATAATTTTAAAGATTATTGGTCTGTTTAAACTTTAATTTAGCGAACATTTCTCGTACAAAACCGTATTTTCTAATTTTTTATGTTCGACTTTTCGAGCCCCTTGATGATTTCATAGCAAAGGTTTGTTCCACAAAAAAATATTGTTTATCAAATGGTTTTAATATGAATAAGATGTTAATCTTTTTCGAGACATTTGAATAAATATATAATAAATAGCAAACTTTAGAGCCCCCTAGCGGGCAAACATAGCAACTTTGAATAATAAGTTGGGTCAAATCTTCATATTTTAGACCAAGGAATCTATGGTCCATTGTACGTCTTTTCCGAACACCCTGTACATTTTGAGTATATTAGTGCGTCGAAATCTAGCCTAGGTCATCGGCTGGCAACCTATATTCTAGGATAATCTTAGGATAGTAAGGTAATAAATAAAAAAGCCAAGTAAAAAATACTCAAATCTTTATTTTTAACAAAAATATAATCTATATTCTTATAGTATAGTGCGACAAGTTTATCAGACCCGGTAAAGATTGTCAGAATATTTAAAACCAAATAAGCTTATAACACTATAATATTAAATCCATCCACAACCAGAACTGCCACTCAGATTGTTTACTTAACTAGTCCTTAGTGTAGAAATAGAATCTCAGAGTGGCAGTAAAATGAAATTACGTATAAAGATAAGATTTATTTATGCATTTTCATCAAATTGTTTTTAGTATTCTATGTTTTAAGGGCTTTTTTGTTAATTTGATCAAAGGATTTTTGTTTTTTTTTACTTTTTTAACCCATAATTTGCTTTTAACCCTTAAATGCATATTGTTGCCAAAAGTCTACAAACAAAAGTATAGTTTTATTGAAACCAAGATTTTTTAAATTATTTTTCCCTTAATCTGTGACACAAACTGAAATATTTATTTCATTATTAAATAAAAAACTCATGCATTTAAGGGTTAATTTTAATCAGTAATATGAAAGACAATTGATACAAAAAAAATGTAAAAAATCCAAATATTTTTCTAAAAAATAATTTGGGTTTTTTAATTTTTTTTTCTTATTTAAGCAAATATATGTATTAAGTTCTAATGTCTATAAATTAAAACATGTTAAAATAATTTAAGAATGCTTTTAATACAAAAAAAATCCTTAAAAAATAATGAGTAGTTACAATAATCTTAATATCGATAATAATTTAAAAATAAAATGTCAAAAAAAAAATACAAAATAAAAATATATATTCGTAAATAAATAAAACTATTTGTAATTAAAAAAAATGATTTTTTTATTTTTTTGTCACATGATTTTTACATTGTTATAAATCTAATAGTAAAAAATATATTACCATCAAAATTAATTAAAACATAGAAGAATCCTATGTGAATTATTGTGTGTATGAAATTCAAATTTTGTTAAACAAACTACAAACATTAAAAGAATTAATTACGTATCAAATACTAGCTGTTGCTCGCGACTTCGCCCGCGTGAAATTAAAAAATATAGCCTATGTTACTGACAGTTAAATTACCTTTCTAACGGTGAAAGAATTTTCAAAATCGTCCCAGTAGTTTTTGAGTTATTTCAATACATACAAAAATACAAATCTTTCCTCTTTATAATATTAGTATAGATTAATAAACGATAGACAAACAAAACTGAATTTTTCCTAACGTTACACAAAAAAACAGTATTTTTTCAAGTTAATTTCTAAAACAATAAAAACATGCAAATCACAAAAACTCAATAGTTTATAGGAGTCATGGAGATATCAAAATCATTTGATCTACAAATGAGCTCAATCTATTATAAAAACAGCACACAGACTAAACTATCGCACAACTGTTTAGTCTCGCTTTGATTCCTATAAGCGTATATGTACACTACTCGATGTTTAGTTCTTTTTTTTTTAAATATCAGTAGCTTTTTGTTAATTTACTAATATTTCCTTTAACCATTCCAACTAAGCTCTAGGCATGTGCTAGGATATGGTTCACGACAATAGTCGAATGGCGGGATTCGAACCCTCGACCGCAAGATCGGTAGTCCGTACCACAAACCATTAGGCTATTGGCGCTTCAGTTGTACAACTAAACAGTTGAAGGCTGCGAAACAAACACAACAGTTGTGCGATAGTTTAGTCAAAGGTGTGCTCTAAAATAACAAAACTACATATACAAAAAGCATATATCTTACTAATATTATAAATGTGAAAGTTTAGATGGATGTATGGATGTTTGTTAGAGTTTGTAGACTAAACGGCTAAACGGATTACGATGAAATTTGGTATAGATGTGGAGGATAGTCTGGAAGAACACATAGGCTACTCAGTTTCATTTTTAATTCCACGCGGACGGAGTCGCGGGCGAAAGCTAGTGTATAATAATTTGATTCAATTTTTCACAAGCGCCAATAGCCTAATGGTTTGTGGTACGGACTACCGATCTTGCGGTCGAGGGTTCGAATCCCGCCATTCGACTATTGTCGTGAACCATATCCTAGCACAAGCCTAGAGCTGAGTTGGAATGGTTAAAGGAAATATTAGTAAATCAACAAAAATCTACTGATATTTAAAAAAAAAAATAATTGTCGGCCCCAATGTAAATAACACTAACTCAAAAAATGCAATTTTTACGATTTTATAACTAGTCTAAAAACTATTATAAAAATAATGGATTCAATTACGTTATAATTTAAATAATTAAATCTAGATTTTATATCTACAAATAAAAGGTACTGAGAAATTTAAAACCAAAAATATATTATAGTAAGGTTTAAGTTGGCACATGGGGATATAAGGCACTCTTTGTCTTGACGTGCCAACTATTCCAGTCACTATAATTGAAATTGTATATTTGTCCTTTACTTTGTTAAAGTCAATGAAAGATACATATATGCATTAAAACAAGGTCATAGTAAAATATTACGTATACGAAATTAACTAAAGATGCAATAAATGTCAATTTACTCGACACATTTGTGCAAAAAAAATCACAACTAAAGTCAATTTTTTTGTTCTTGTAACAGAAAAAATATAATTATAGTCACAGCAAACTTAAAAAGCAAAAAATGAACATTATCGCCGTTATTGCTGTTAAAAAATACAAAAACCACACAAGACAAGGCAAAAACCGACTAAGGTTAAACTGTCAATTTACTTTTACTACCAGTTAAAATAACTTCGCACTATTTCTGTTTTTTTTTTTTCAAAGATAAATGTAGCGTCGAGGAAAATCGCGGTATTCTAAGTAGTGTAAGTACAGATATTGCCTTGATGCAATGAAAAACTCCATCAAACTACGGAATAATAATAAAAAAAGCTCTCGTATACAAAAAACCGACATTTTTCCGTACAAATGTATTTAAAAATACTGAGTGTTGATCGCGACTTGATCCGTTGAGATTACTACTTTTTAATGTATTTGAATTAGGGTTGTAACGGAGGCCATTTTAACGGATGCGGAGGCGAAGAAGCGGAGGTTAACGGAAGCGGAAGCGGAGGTCCATAATCAAATATTAATTGAGATTTATTAAAGACATAAAAACTAAAACTACGTTAATTCAAAATACAGATTGGTACATAATTACAATATACAGTTTATTATGCAAATATAATGTATAACAATTATAGTTAGTTGACATACCTCGCCGCTCGCGTTAAAGACGTAAATAAACCTCCGTTATAACTCCGCAAAAGAAATAATGAAAGCGGAATTAATATTTTTTGCGGAAGTACCGCACTTGCGGATGCGGAAGCGGAGTTCCGTTACAACCCTAATTTGAACGTAATATAGATTGACAGATTTCCTGATAGACAAGAGTAATTTTATATCTGTTGTCTAAACATTGCTGTTATTTCTTCGACAGTCTTATTCTTTGTTTCAGGCACTTTACATTTGATAAATAATAAAAACAGGAATTGCAGGATTGCGAATATTATAAATGTATTCATACCGAGCACCAACTGAAAAAAAATACATTATTAATAATAAAAATGCGAAAATTTGGATGTTTGTTAGAGTTTATCCTAAACTGCTGAAAGGAGGGCGGCATGAATACAAAAAAATAAAATAAAACTGCTGTAAGGATCAGAATGAAATTTGGCATAATAAAGGGTAGTCTGGAAAAAACATTGAAAAAAACACTGGATAGTTTCTAATTTCGACAAAAATTAGACTAAATAACTTGCAAAATTTAATTAGCTTGTAGTTTATGGTCCCTTTCCCACATGAAGGTTTTTTCCAATTTATGTACCCCTTAAGTTTAATAGCGTGAAAATATATAAGCGTGTAAGTGTAGGGCTTTTTATTAAAGAATTATTCAAAAATATACTGTGATTGACATCCTACGCCACGAAGTGTGTTTACGCTTCATTATATTAGTAATTACAAGGTGGGTTAGACCTGGTGCCGCAGGAACTGAAATAGAAGAATCTATGTCGTTTTAAACGTATTAATACTTACTGATAATGGTAAGAAACTAAGTCCGACTATAAAGTTTGCTGTCCAATTGACAGTTACTGCTACAGATGATGCCGCGGGTCGAGCTGCTTGGTTGAACAATTCTAGAATATGTTTTAGAAAATGTATAGACAATACTTTTAAGTAAACATACTTATTTGCTAAATACACACAATATATAATAATAATATAAAATATAGTTGATTTCAACATGAAATTCAAAATACAGAAATTTTATTTATTATGTTACAATATGTTTTATGATTTGATTGTTTATTTATTTTCTTTTTTATCATTATTACTTATTTATTATATTTTACATGATTTATAAAATTGTTATTATTAAATTTTAAAAAATTAAATCAAAATTGTGACTTACAATAGTGTACATAGGAGCCAATAATGTCATAACTAAAATTTGCAGCTGCATATTTGACTAGCTATTGCTTGCGACTTCGTCTCATTAAAATAAAAAAGCCCTATGATACTCACTGATAACGTAGCATTTCGGTGAAAGAATTTATAGACCCAGTAGTCGAGTTATTTCAATACATACAAAAATACAAATCTTTCCTCTTTATAATATTAGCATAGATAGATAATAAATTTGTAAATCTTTAAATTGTGACTTACAGCAGTTTACATAGGAGCAAATAATGTAAACCAATATTATAAAGAGGAAAGATTTGTATTTCTGTATATTGAAATAACTCAAAAACTACTGGGCCAATTTTAAAAATTCTTTCACCGTTAGAAAGGTAATTTATCTATGAGTAACATGGGCTATATTTTTTTAGTTTCACACGGGCGAAGTCGCGAGCAACAGCTAGTCTATACTTATATTAAAAAGAGGAAAGATTTGTATTTTTTATTTTTGTATGTATTGAAATAACTCAAAAACTATTGGGCCAATTTTATTATTTAACTAGCTGTTCCCGTGCGGCTTCATCCGCATGAAAAAATGAAAATTTTATTTTGTTGTTTACATTTGTCAAATTATCAATAGCAAATGTCAAAATGACATGACATGACAAACCTTAGCAATCTTTCTTGATGTTGGCAGCAACTTATGGTCTCTTTCCCACATTAGGGTTTTTATCCAAAATATTTACCCCCAAGTTTAATGGCGTGAAAATATATAGCCTAAAGCGTGACGTAAGTGTAGGGCTTTTTATTAAAAGAAGAATTATTCAAAAATATGCTGTAATTGCTGACATCTTAGGCAACAAAGAAGTGTGTGTTTACGCTTTATTATAATAGTATAGATATAGATAAAAACATATCTTTTAACAACTTACCTGTAACGAGGAACCATGGAATGGAACCCGGACCTACTGCGAATGTCACCACAAACAAGATAACAAGCGCAATGCAGAGATATGACACCCACATATGTTCTGTCTGGAAAGTATACAAAAAAATATACAAAAACAACTCTTCACTCAAATCCGTCTGTGTGGAATTTACAACAAAAATATCCTGTTCCAGACTATCTACATTAAACAATTATCGAGATACATACATCTAAACTATCGCATTTATAATATTAAGATTATATACTAGCTTTTACGCGCGACTCCGTCCGCGTAGAATAAAAAGAAAAGTAAGTAGCCTATGTGTTCTTTCAGACTATCCTCTACATCTATACCAAATTTCATCGAAATACGTTCAGCCGTTTAGGCTACAAACTCTAACAAACATCCATCTAAACTTTCGCAATTATAATATTAGTAAGATAATTAAAGTAAAAAAAAACAGACGAATTGAGTACCTCCTTCTTTTGGGAAATCGGTTAAATATTGGCTAGAAATCCCAAATGTACAGTTAGCTTCTTTCGCAATAATCCAGTTACAATAATGTACAAATATTACTAATACAATAAATGCGAAAGTTTAGATGGACGTTTATTACTTCATCAACGTATCAACGTATCAACGGATTTCGCTGAAATTATAGTTAGTATATCTACAATTACTTCATCATCACCAGCTCTAAGTCCCCACTGAGGGTGCCTACCCTAAGGGTGACTAGGCTATAGTCAACCTGCACTGCGGGTTTCACACCTATCTTTGAATTTCTTCACAGATATGCACACGATGTTTTCCTTCATCGTAAGAACGTCGAAATTATGTACATATAAAAAATCGAAAATCATGTACAGCGGGATTCGAACCCAAGATCTGTAGATTACAAGTCAAGTGCTTAAACCACTGAGCCCCCGACGCTCTATAAACAATTTCTTACAATATTATAAATGTGAAAGTTTGTATGGATAGATGTTTAGACCTAAACTGATAAGAGCTCGATAACTGTCATATATGTATATAGAGCATAGTCTAAAAGACATCGGATACTTTGGTTTTTCAGACGGATTCGTCGGCGACATCTAGTCTTCTATCTATACATATCATACTAATATAATATAAATGCGAAAGTTTAGATGGATGTTTGTTAGAGTTTGTAGCCTAAACGGCTGAACGGATCTTGATGAAATTTCACATAGATGTAGAGGATAGTCTGGAAAAAAAAAAAAAAAAAAAAAAAAAAAAAAAAAAAAAAAAAAAAAAAAAAAAAAAAAAAAAAAAAAAAAAAAAAAAAAAAAAAAAAAAAAAAAAAAAAAAAAAAAAAAAAAAAAAAAAAAAAAAAAAAAAAAAAAAAAAAAAAAAAAAAAAAAAAAAAAAAAAAAAAAAAAAAAAAAAAAAAAAAAAAAAAAAAAAAAAAAAAAAAAAAAAAAAAAAAAAAAAAAAAAAAAAAAAAAAAAAAAAAAAAAAAAAAAAAAAAAAAAAAAAAAAAAAAAAAAAAAAAAAAAAAAAAAAAAAAAAAAAAAAAAAAAAAAAAAAAAAAAAAAAAAAAAAAAAAAAAAAAAAAAAAAAAAAAAAAAAAAAAAAAAAAAAAAAAAAAAAAAAAAAAAAAAAAAAAAAAAAAAAAAAAAAAAAAAAAAAAAAAAAAAAAAAAAAAAAAAAAAAAAAAAAAAAAAAAAAAAAAAAAAAAAAAAAAAAAAAAAAAAAAAAAAAAAAAAAAAAAAAAAAAAAAAAAAAAAAAAAAAAAAAAAAAAAAAAAAAAAAAAAAAAAAAAAAAAAAAAAAAAAAAAAAAAAAAAAAAAAAAAAAAAAAAAAAAAAAAAAAAAAAAAAAAAAAAAAAAAAAAAAAAAAAAAAAAAAAAAAAAAAAAAAAAAAAAAAAAAAAAAAAAAAAAAAAAAAAAAAAAAAAAAAAAAAAAAAAAAAAAAAAAAAAAAAAAAAAAAAAAAAAAAAAAAAAAAAAAAAAAAAAAAAAAAAAAAAAAAAAAAAAAAAAAAAAAAAAAAAAAAAAAAAAAAAAAAAAAAAAAAAAAAAAAAAAAAAAAAAAAAAAAAAAAAAAAAAAAAAAAAAAAAAAAAAAAAAAAAAAAAAAAAAAAAAAAAAAAAAAAAAAAAAAAAAAAAAAAAAAAAAAAAAAAAAAAAAAAAAAAAAAAAAAAAAAAAAAAAAAAAAAAAAAAAAAAAAAAAAAAAAAAAAAAAAAAAAAAAAAAAAAAAAAAAAAAAAACAGACGAATTGAGTACCTCCTTATTTTGGGAAATCGGTTAAATATTGGCTAGAAATCCCAAATGTACAGTTAGCTTCTTTCGCAATGATCCAGTTACAATAATGTACAAATCTTACTAATACAATAAATGCGAAAGTTTAGATGGACGTTTATTACTTCATCAACGTATCAACGGATTTCGCTGAAATTATAGTTAGTATATCTACAATTACTTCATCATCACCAGCTATACGTCCCCACTGAGGGGGAGCCTACCCTAAGGGTGAGGCTATAGTCAACCTGCACTGCGGGTTTCACACATATCTTTGAATAACTTACCTGTGACGAGAACCCTGGATGGAACCCGGACCTACTGCGAATGTCACCACAAACAAGATAACAAGCGCAATGCAGAGATATGACACCCACATATGTTCTGTCTGGAAAGTATACAAAAAAAAAAAAAAAAAAAAAAAAAAAAAAAAAAAAAAAAAAAA
Source organism: Papilio protenor (assembly GCA_029286645.1). Classification (NCBI taxonomy): domain Eukaryota; kingdom Metazoa; phylum Arthropoda; class Insecta; order Lepidoptera; family Papilionidae; genus Papilio; species Papilio protenor. The sequence goes on along the minus strand of JAGSMZ010000041.1, from coordinate 842,510 downwards.
AAAAAAAAAAAAAAAAAAAAAAAAAAAAAAAAAAAAAAAAAAAAAAAAAAAAAAAAAAAAAAAAAAAAAAAAAAAAAAAAAAAAAAAAAAAAAAAAAAAAAAAAAAAAAAAAAAAAAAAAAAAAAAAAAAAAAAAAAAAAAAAAAAAAAAAAAAAAAAAAAAAAAAAAAAAAAAAAAAAAAAAAAAAAAAAAAAAAAAAAAAAAAAAAAAAAAAAAAAAAAAAAAAAAAAAAAAAAAAAAAAAAAAAAAAAAAAAAAAAAAAAAAAAAAAAAAAAAAAAAAAAAAAAAAAAAAAAAAAAAAAAAAAAAAAAAAAAAAAAAAAAAAAAAAAAAAAAAAAAAAAAAAAAAAAAAAAAAAAAAAAAAAAAAAAAAAAAAAAAAAAAAAAAAAAAAAAAAAAAAAAAAAAAAAAAAAGCTATTCGCTTTTGTTTTTTTTAATTCCACGCGGACGGAGTCGCGGGTGAAAGCTAGTTATATAATAAAATTGGAGTGTCTGTTTGTAATATCAAAAGAAAAATTACAGATTTCGGAAGGATGTTGTATTTGCGTTGCTGATAACGAAAATCGCATTTAGAATTTTTTTGTCTGTCTGTCTGTCTGTCTGTCTGCAAGCCGCGTTTGTTCCGGGTAATCTCCGAAACGGCTGGGCCGATTTCGACCGGACTTTCACTGGAGGGTAGCTGACATAGACGGGCATGTTATAGGCTTTTTTTTAATTCCTTGCTGTCAAAATGGCGACCGGAGAGCTATCTCTGGAACGGGTGGACCGTTTTGGATGAGACTTTGACTGAAAGATAGCTGGTAGAAGGTAGATGCACACGGGAATGTGATAGACGACCTATTTTTTTTAAATTCCACACTAACGAAGTTTGCGGGCGACAGCTCGTTTAAAAGCAAAGTGTTGTGTTCTCTGTTCTGTTCTCATACTTACATATAACCCGGCGACACACAGTCCGACAGTGCAGACTATCATGCCAGTGAAGCCAGTGAGCAGTAACGTCTTGCGGCCAGCGACTTCCACCAGCACGAGGCTGATCACTGTCATCACCACATTCATCGCTCCCATACCTAAATAGAGCTCTGAGCTACAAACTCAACAAATGTGTTGATGTTTTTTTTTCTAATTTTATTTATATTTTTTTTTAAATATAAATAAAATTAGTAAAAGGGACTGATGAAAGGAGAATACATGTGGCGGAAATGCGAATGTTAAGATGGCTGTGTGGTTACACGAATGGATAAGATACGAAATGAGTATATTAGAGGAAGTTTGAGAGTAGCCCCAGTGGTAGAGAAGGTAAGGAGTAAAAGGTTAGCATGGTATGGGCATGTTATGAGGAGGGATGAATCGCATGTTACAAGAAGAACGTTAGTTATGATTATGGAAGGGTACACCGGTAGAGGTAGACGTAGAAAGAGATGGATGGATTGTGTAAAAGGTGACATGATCAAAAAGGGAGTGATGACGATGACGTATGATAGAGTTATGTGGAGGACAAAAACCTGTTGCGCCACTACGGGAGTAGGATAAGGAGATGATGATGATTTATATTTTTTTTATATAAAATATTAGTAGATTTTTGTTAATTTACTAATACAGTGTAAACTCCACGTAACGTCCCTCGATTTAACGACAAACTCCCTAAAGCGTCATCAATTGGATTTGGTTGGTTTAGCTTGTCTTCCATACAACAATACACTCTTTTTTGTCTCTATTTTCTCTATTATATCGCCAAGATGGCTCTATATTGCAAGATAAAATAAATAAAGAAGTACAGAATAACCACTGGTGCAGCAAAAGACGTCAGACAAAAATAACAGACTAAACGCAATAGCGTTGAAATAAGATTATTTTTTATATACGTAACTACTAGATAACTAACACTATTTTGAAATAAACTTTTCTTTTTTACTTCTGATTTTTCTTATTTCCATTTAACGATAACTCTCTATAACACCATAAAATGGACAGTCCCTTCAGTGTTGTTATATAGAGTTTACACTGTATTTCTGTAGGCTTGTGCTAGGATATTCACGACAATAGTCGAATGGCGGGATTCGAACCCTCGACCTCACGATCGGTAGTCCGTACCACAAACCATTAGGCTATTGGCACTTATTTGAATTGAATTAATTGAGAATTGTTACTAAAGACTGATTTTAACTTCTTATTGTAATTTGCATATTGTGTGTTTTTCTATTTCTTTTTTATATATAATGTGGCAAACGAGCAAGCGACCTGAATCCACCGAAATGGAAAGCGACCGCTGCCCAGACATCCACAATTGCAGCTGCCTACCCTTCATTGACGGAGGAGACGCACATAAACAGGACATTTCCTATGCGTCTCCACCGTCAAATACACTTTTCCTTCCCATTCTTTCCAAGAGAAAAAAAAGGGGTTCCCAAAAAAAGGGTGGAAAGGGACTAAAAAATAGGCCTATATAAATCTATCTATGAATGTTCTGTATGCCTATAAATGAAACATGTTTATGTTTATATTTTTAACTGAGCTTAAACCACTCTATGTATATTTGACTGAAATTTAGTCCCTTTCCCTTTCCACCCTTTTCTTAAGACGAAAGGATGGGAAGGGAAAGTGGATTTGACGGTGGAGACGCATCGGAAGGGGAAATGTCCTCTTTATGTGCGTCTCCGTCAATGAAGGGTAGGCAGCAGCAATTGCGGATGTCTATGGGCAGCGTTCGCTTTCCATTTCGGTAGATTCAGGCCGCTTGCTCGTTAAGTTAAGTTATTAAAAAAATATATTTTAATATTTGTTGGCATTCCTATAAAAATAAATAAACAACCTAGACCAGGTATGGCGAACATTTTTGCATTAAAGTGGCAATTTTTAAAGAACTAATGCAAACGAATAATTTTGTTCTGTCACCTTATTGTTGATAGTGAAACTAAAAGGTGGGACGGATGAAACTTTTCATTCTCAGCTGTCCCCTCATGGGGACAGAGCGGGATGACGGGAATAATCCTGTGTTACCTAAAGTCGCGTATTGTGATTGAGTTAATTTTGATGTCACCTTATTGTTGATAGTGAAACTAAAAGGTGGGACGGATGAAACTTTATTCTCATCTGTCCCCTCGTGTGGACAGAGAGAGGTGACGGGAATAATCCTGTGTTACCTAAAGTCGCGTATTGTGATTGAGTTAATTTTGATGTAACTTTATTGTTGATAGTGAAACTAAAAGGTGGGACGGATGAAACTTTATTCTCATCTGTCCCTCGTGTGGACAGAGAGAGGTGACGGGAATAATCCTGTGTTACTTACCTAAAGTCGCGTACTGTGATTGAGTTTCGTTGAGTTTAGCTTTCTTGAAGATATCAGTAGAGAAGAATATAACAGCGTTGATCCCAGAGAATTGTTGAGCGATCATCACAACAATAGCTATGGTCAGCGGCTGACGGAGTTGTCTATTACTGACCAATTCGCGGAAAGTCACTTTCTTACTGACTTTGTTCTTCTCTGCTTCCTGTAATAAAAAATACAGCAATGAAAACAATATACACGTAATGGCCCTCTTAAATCAGTAGGGCAAAAAAGGGAAAAATAACCTGATGCATTTCTTCCATCTCCCCGTGAACAGCGACATCTCCTCTTAACCAGTTCAAAGCTGAAAAATAATTAAAAACACTTATACTATCGTTTGCCAGCGATATATCCGCGCAGAATTAAGAAAAATCCTACTAATTTTATAAATGCGAAAGTTTAGATGGATGGATGGATGTATGTTATAATTTTTGGCTTAAACTGCTGAACGGATCTCGATGATTGCCATACATGTAGAGGATAGTTTGGAACACATAGAATACATACATTTGTTTTTTTTAATACCACGCGGACGGAGTCGCGGACGAAAGCTAGTTATATATAAGTAACAGTGGTAGAGCCCACTTTAACATCTTCGCACGAATGGGCCGGCTCGCCCGGTGTAATACCACGACCACACAGAACACAGGCGTGAAGTGTAAGCTATTCCGCGTTTCGTCTGATGAGTGTGGTGCCGGAGGCCTAATTTTAGTCCCTTTCCCTTTCCACCCTTTTCTTAAGAGGAAAGGATGGGAAGGAAAAGTGGATTTGACGGTGGAGACGCATAGGAAGGGGAAATGTCCTCTTTATGTGCGTCTCCGTCAATGAAGGGTAGGCAGCAGCAATTGCGGATGTCTATGTGCAGCGGTCGCTTTCCATTTCGGTGGATTCAAGCCGCTTGCTCGTTTGCTGCCTTAAGTTATTAAAAAAATATATTTTAATATTTGTTGGCATTCCTATAAAAATAAATAAACAACCTAGACCAGGTATGGCGAACATTTTTGCATTAAAGTGGCATTTTTTAAAGAACTAATGCGGTCTTAGACGAATAATTTTGACCTGTCACCTTATTGTTGATAGTGGGACTAAAAGGTGGGACGGATGAAACTTTATTCTCATCTGTCTCCTCGTGGGGACAGAGGGGGGTGACGGGAATAATCCTGTGTTACCTAAAGTCGCGTATTGTGATTGAGTTAATTTTGATGTAACTTTATTGTTGATAGTGGAACTAAAAGGTGGGACGGATGAAACTTTATTCTCATCTGTCCCCACGTTGGGACAGAGCGGGGTGACGGGAATAATCCTGTGTTACCTAAAGTCGCGTATTGTGATTGAGTTAATTTTGAACTGTCACCTTATTGGTGATAGTGAAACTAAAAGGTGGGACGGATGAAACTTTATTCTCATCTGTCCCCTCGTGTGGACAGAGCGGGGTGACGGGAATAATCCTGTGTTACTTACCTAAAGTCGCGTACTGCGATTGAGTTTCGTTGAGTTTAGCTTTCTTGAATATATCAGTAGAGAAGAATATAACAGCGTTGATCCCAGAGAATTGTTGAGCGATCATCACAACAATAGCTATGGTCAGCGGCTGACGGAGTTGTCTATTACTGACCAATTCGCGGAAAGTCACTTTCTTACTGACTTTGTTCTTCTCTGCTTCCTGTAATAAAAATACAGCAATGAAAACAATATACACGTAATCGCCCTCTTAAATCAGTAGGGCAAAAAGGGAAAAATAACCTGATGCATTTCTTCCATCTCCCCGTGAACAGCGACATCTCCTCTTAACCAATTCAAAGCTGAAAAATAATTAAAAACACTTATACTATCGTTTGCCAGCGATATATCCGCGCAGAATTAAGAAAAATCCTACTAATCTTATAAATGCGAAAGTTTAGATGGATGGATGGATGTATGTTATAATTTTTGGCTTAAACTGCTGAACGGATCTCGATGATTGTCATACATGTAGAGGATAGTTTGGAACACATAGAATACATACATTTGTTTTTTTTAATTCCACGCGGACGGAGTCGCGGACGAAAGCTAATTATATATAAGTAACAGTGGTAGAGCCCGCTTTAACATCTTCGCACGAAAGGGCCGACTCGCCCGATGTAATACCACGACCACACAGAAAACAGGCGTGAAGTGGAAGCAATTCCGCGTTTCGTTTGATGAGTGTGGTGCCGGAGGCCTAATTTTAGTCCCTTTCCCTTTCCCTTTCCACCCTTTTCTTAAGAGGAAAGGATGGGAAGGAAAAGTGTATTTGACGGTGGAGACGCATAGGAAGGGGAAATGTCCTCTTTATGTGCGTCTCCTCCGTCAATGAAGGGTAGGCAAAGCTGTAATTGCGGATGTCTGGGCAGCGGTCGCTTTCCATTTCGGTGGATTCAGGACGCTTGCTCGTTTGCCACATTATATTATAAAAAAAAAAGTATTCTAAATCCTAGCACAAACACAAGTATTGAGTAAGTAAACCTACCTCTTTGCGCATGTAATTCCTGTCCTTTATTCAGTAATAAATATTTAGGTGATTCAGGACATAAAGGTAAGGTGGCGCATTGTATGACAGCGGGAATGGCGGTCACGGCTAGCAGCCAGGGCCAGCCCCAGTCCGTACCTAGGACTGCTTCTAGACCTAGGACTTGTGATAATAGGATAGTGATCGTAATCACCAACTGATACACTGTACCGATCTGTGAATAATAAATCTAAATTGTACTGAAAAGTACAATTAGGGAAACTGCCAGTGTTCCACCTTAAATCGTTTGAACATTGTGAAACGAGACATGGTACAAAAACAACGGGATTATTCCCAACCGTCACCCCGCTCTGTACCCACGGGGGGACAGATGAGAATAAAAAGTTTCATCCGTCCCACGTTTTGTGACGAGGGGACGGTTGTAACTTATTTTATTTCATAATATCTGTCACCTGATTGGTTATAGAGGGACTAAAAGGTGGGACGGATGAAACTTTTAATTCTCAAGTGGGGACAGAGCGGGGTGACGGTTGGGAATAATCCAAACAACGAAGTTTATAACAGCGTGCGCACATCTGAAACTAAACTATCAGACAACCGCTTTGTCGCAGTTGAATTGGCGTAACAATCGATTGACCAACCTTTGACTAAACTATAGCACAACTGTTTAGTCTCGCTATGATTCCTAGCTTATATGGACGCAGTACTCGATGTTTAGTTGTGCAACTAAATAGTTGAATTAGCGTAACAATCGACAATCACAGTTGTGCGATAGTTTAGTCAAATGTGTGCACGCTCTTATAGTTGAACACCGACAAATTCCCTAACTGTACGTGATGATATACCACATTTTTTTCAGATTTAATTATTTTTATGATATGATTCTTATAAAAATTGTGTGTACAAGAATTTAGTAGTAATTTTCTTAAATATGATCATCATCTCCCCTGCCTTATCCTACGCCCGTAGGGCCACCGGGTTTTCGTCCTCCAAATAACTCTATCTGTCATCTCAGTCACTCCCTTCTTGATCATGTCACCTTTCACACAATCCATCTCTTTCTATGTCTACCTCTACCGTAGTACCTCCACATTCATAACTAACATCCTTCTTGTTACATGCGATTCATCCCTTCTCATAACTTGATTTTTCTTATTTAATTTTAATTTTCTTATATATGATATTTTTGTATTATAAATAGTATGTTAGTTCAGTACATTTTTATTAAAATGACCATATAGTTAATCTAACAAATATATTCTTACCGAGCCACGCATAGAAACTGGTGATATTTCAGCTAAATATAACGGAGCTAAACCAGCGTTTAAACCATTGTTGACTCCGATTAGTAACCTGGAAAGTGTATCTTTTGTAACGTCCTATACGATAGATGGCGTTGTAATAAATTTTAAAAAATATTTTTTAAACATTTTTTTAGATAATAGAAATTATAATAGTTTGAAAATCTTATAAGTTCATAGAAATAGTGTATTCAACAACAAAATTATGTAGTACGTTGTGAGACACAGTTGTTTTTTTTCTAATACGTCGATAGCAGTTTAAACATTTATCTTAATATTATAAATATGTAAATTTATATGTATGTTTGTTAGTTTGTATTCTAAAATGAATGAATCTCGATGATTGTCATACATGAGGATAATCTGGAACACATGGACTACTCCCTTTTTTTAATCTCTCGCAAACGGAGTCGCGGGCGAAAGCTATTTAAGCTACGCAAGTCAATTAGTATCTTCAATACCGCGAGAGAAGCTGACTGTACTTATAATTCTACTAGCTGTTCTCGTGCGACTTTATCCGCATAAAATTATGAAAATTTTATTTTATTGTTTACATTTGTCAAATTATCAACAGCAAATGTCAAAATGACATGACATGACAAACCATGGCAACCTTGATTCCTTAATGTTGGCAGCTTGTAGTTTATGGTCTCTTTCCCACATTTTTTTTTTATAATATTAGGTGGCAAACGAGCTAGCGGCCACCTGAATCCACCGAAATGGAAAGCGACCGCTGCCCATAGACATCCGCAATTGCAGCGTTGCCTACCCTTAATTGTCGGAGGAGGAGATGCACATAAAGAGGATATTTTCCACCGTCAAATCCACTTTTCCTTCCCATCCTTACCTCTTAAGAAAAGGGGGGAAAGGGAAAGGGACTAAAATTAGGCCTCCGGCACCACACTCATTAGACGAAACGCGGAATTGCTTCCACTTCACGCCTGTCTGTGTGGTCGTGATATTACACCGGGCGAGCCGGCCCATTCGTGCGACGATGTTAAAGCGGGCTCTACCACTGTGAAGGTGAAGGTTTTTTCCAATTTATTTATCCCCCAAGTTTAATAGCGTGAAAATATATAGCCTAAAGCGTGTCGTAATTGTAGGGCTTTTTATTAAAGAAAGAATTATTAAAAAATATGCTATGATTGTTGACATCTTACGCCACAAAGTAGTGTGTGTTTACGCTTTATTATATTAGTATAGGTAGAAGTATAGATTTAAATTAACAACATAACGAAATATGTTTTTTAAATGTCTATATAAAGTTCTAAAAAGTCTTTTAAGGCAACACTACACTTGACCCAAATTAAAATAAATATATTTAACAATATAAATGTGAAAGTAACTTAAACTTGAGAATGTTACTTGCATTGGCTTACGAAATAAGTTACAAATAAGCGATAGTAATTGAAATTACTACACAAGTCATATCTATAGATTAAGAAATCGAGTTTTGTAACAATAAACTATTGAAACGTCCAAAACGTAATTTTTATTAAAAGTATTGAGTTTTTGAAAACGTTGCTAATATATAGTATACTAGCTGTTGCTCGCGACTTTGTCCGCGTGAAATTCAGAAAAATACAAAATATAACCTATGTTATATAGATAAACTAGCTGTTACTCGCGACTTCGTCCGCGTGAAATTAAAAAAAAATATAGCCTATTTTACTCGCAGATAAATGTCCTTTCTAATAGTGAAAGAATGTTTTAAATCGGCCCAGTAGTTTTTGAGTTATTTCAATACATACAAAAATACAAATCTTTTCTCTTTATAATATTAGTATAGACTAGCTGTTGCTCGTGACTTCGCCCGCGTGAAATATAAAGAATAATAAAAAATATAGCCTATGTTACTCGCAGATAAATGACCTTTCTATTAGTGAAAGAATTTTTAAATCGGCCCAGTAGTTTTTGAGTTATTTCAATACATACAAAAATACAAATCTTTTCTCTTTATAATATTAGTATAGACTAGCTGTTGCTCGTGACTTCGCCCGCGTGAAATATAAAAAATAATAAAAAATATAGCCTATGTTACTCGAAGATAAATGACCTTTCTATTAGTGAAAGAATTTTTAAATCGGCCCAGTAGTTTTTGCGTGAATCGAATTCATACAACAAGCCAAAAATAGAAATCTTTCCTCTTTACAGTATTAGTATAGATTAACTTTTGCCCGCGACTCCTGTTCATTAAAAAAAGTATGTATCCTATTTGTTCAAGACTATCCTATACATATACAAACAAGCTTTCGCTCGCGAGTCCGTCCGCGTAGAATTAAAAAAACTAAGTAGCCTATGTGTTCCAGATTATCCTCTACATTAGACAATCGAGATCCGTTCAGTTTAGGATACAAACATACATCTACTGGCTTTGTATTCCCTCTTTAAGGGCTTGTCCCACCACTGGCTGATAGAGGCTCAGATAGTTTAAGCTATCAGATAAGGGAACAAATTTCGATATTTCCTTCACATATTTTACACGTTGAATTATCAGACAATATACAATTTAGTGGGACAGGCTCTTAATCTTTACTCAATCACCAGCTCACTATACGTCCCCACCGAGAAGCTCGGAGCCTACCCTAAGTTAGGGTGACTAGGCCATAGTCATCCACGCTGGCCCAGTGCGGGTTGACTTCACACATATCTTTGAATTCCTTCGCTGATATGTGCAGGTTGCATCACGCAATTGCAATCTTTAATGCTACGAAGAAATTCTAATAACTACGCCGTAGTCTTTGACTCCAAAAATCAAACAAAAAAATGGGACCCACCTGCAAGCACTACCTCTCGGATAAAAAAAGAATTTTCAAAATCGGTCTACCAGGGGCGGAGTTATGCAGTAACACACATAAAAAAAAATATACAGACGAATTGAGTATCTCCTTCTTTTGGGAAGTCGGTCAAAAATATACGAGTATCTCAACATACCTGCCTATTATAAGTAGTTCAGCTGAATTGGCGACCTTGGAACAACCTTGGAACGCCGCCCCGAGGAATACGAGAACATTATTTAGTAATAAACCACCTTTTCTACCGAATCTGGAAGATAATTAGCAAGAGTTAATGATCGAACTTTCGGTTTCGATAGTTTCGGATAAAAATCTAGTTTCGGTTTTGTCTAAAAACCGAAACTTTCGGCCTTGTCGAAACTTATTTCGTGCGACGTCACTGGTCAATTTCAATCGATAATGTGTTTATTTACATTAGAAACTTCTAAAATTATCAGTAACTAGCTGTTGCTCGCGACTTCGCCCGCGTGAAATTAGCCTATGTTACTCACAGATAAATTACCTTTCTGATGGTGAAAGAATTTTTAAAACCTGCCCAGTAGTTTTTGAGTTATTTCAATACATACAAAAATACAAAAATACAAATCTTTCCTCTTTATAATATTAGTATAGAGTATAGATATAGATATAGACTAGCTGTTCCCATGCGACTTCATCCGCATGAAATTATAAAAATTTCATTTTATTGTTCACATTTGTCAAATTATCAATTGCAAATGTCAAAATGACATGACATGACAAACCTTAGCAATCTTGCTTTCTTGATGTTGGCAGCAACTTATGGTCTCTTTCCCACATTAGGGTTTTTATCCAAAATATCTACCCCCTAAGTTTAATGGCGTGAAAATATATAGCCCAAAGCATGACGTAAGTGTAGGGCTTTTTATTAAAAAAAAGAATTATTCAAAAATATGCTGTAATTGCTGACATCAGGCAACAAAGAAGTGTGTGTTTACGCTTTATTATATTAGTATAGAAGTATAGATTACCAAGAACACTTCGTGACTTGTTTAACCGCATCGCATTATCATAGAATCGAATAAAAAAGAATTATGTCATTTGGGCGTTACCATGGAAGCAATGGGCAACACTTAGTATAGAAGAGTAAGAATTAAGTATAGATATAGAAATATAGATAAACTCACCTGTCAGCTATAAAACCTGTCAATATGCCACCTATCATGCCACCCACGCAATAAATGGAGACTGTTACCGACCATACGGTTGTCACTTTGGGGTCATCGTCAGCGTCTATTGTAATATTGGTGCCTGTTAATGCTTCTCTTTGCAACCATTTTGACATAACCTGAAATTGTATGGTTAAATTAGGCTAGTGTTCCCAGAGATTCAAAAAATATAGAGGAGGCATTTGACTTCTTGAAGTCACCCTAACTTGGGTAGGCTCCGAGTCCCTCGGTGGGGACGTACAGTGAGCTGGTGATGATGATGATGATGATTTGACTTCTCTTGAAACGTCACAAACAAATGATTTCATACTTTTCCGTCAACATCCGTATAAGCTCATAGGAATCAAAGCGTGACTAAACAGTTGTGCGATACTAGGGTATGCTCCGAGCCCCTCAGTGGGTGTAGGTGTTACGAACTTACCGCTTGAGGGGCATTTATGACACCTGTGTTATATCCATGTTGGAAAGCAGACCAGCAGGCTGATGACAAGATGGCGAACGCGAGCCGCACATTCATACCCTGAAAAACAAACAATATATCATACTAATATTATAAATGCGAAAGTTTAGATGGATGTTTGTTAGTTTGTAGCCTAAACGGCTGAACGGATTTCGATGAAATTTGGTATAGATGTAGTCTGGAAGAACATAGGCTACTCACTTTTGTGGTTTAATTCCACGTGGACGAAGTCGCGGGCGAAAGCTAGTACCTAACTAAGCTAGTACCTAGCTAAGCTAGTACCTAGCTAGCGTAACACACGCTACTTAGTTATGTAGGATGTCAGCAATCACTGAAATCGAAGCGATCACTGCCCTTATACGCATGATGCGTTGCCTTTGACAAAACTATCCTACAATTGTTTACTCACACTTTGATTCCTATGAGCTTATATAGAGCGCACACTACTTGGTTTTAGTTGTGCAACTAAACAGTTGAAGGCTGCGAAACAATCGACAATCGCACAACAGTTGTGCGATAGTTTAGTCAAAGGTACACGCTCTTAAAGATCTACTCATAGGTATGAACTAAACAGGTTTTATCGAATGACGTCGAGGTCATTGCCATTGTAAGCACTCGGTCAACAGATAGGTTTTTTCGTATTACAATGGTTACGTGTTACGTTACCGAACGTTTTTTAATTCGGTCATTTTGTAAACGGACTAGACATTTGTTTTCTGTAGAACTTTTTGAGATCTACAATTCCTTCAAACATTTTTATATACCTCTAACGGTTTGGCAGCGTAAGCCGAGAAAAGTTAAAATATAGTGATTTTTCAACGCCGGGGCCCGAAATACGCTTTTTATTAATAGTTCCTAAACATCAGTAATAATCAAATAAAGCCTAAGTTACTCACAGATAAATTACCTTTCTGATGGTGAAAGAATTTTTAAAATCGGCCCAGTAGTGTTTACGTGAATCGATTACATACAAAAATACAAATCTTTCCTCTTTATAATATTAGTACAGATATCTTACTAATCTTACTATCTTACTAAACTTTCTTACTAATATTATATTTATACTAATATTATAAATGCGAGAGTTTAGATGGATGGATGGATGGATGTTTGTTAGAGTTTGTAGCCTAAACGGCTGAACGGATCTCGATAAAATTTGGTATAGATGTAGAGGATAGTTTGGAAGAACACATAGGCTACTCACTTTTGTTTTTTTTTAATTCCACACGGACGGAGTCTCCGGCGAAAGCTAGTAAATAATATTGCTAGTTACTTTTAAAACTGACAATATTAACTATTAAACGGTCACAATGTAATATCTTGTGTCAATGTTTTTTTTTTTAGTAATTTAATCATTCTTACGTAGAATTGTTTGTATTGACGTAAATTTTTACTGCAGTGGTTTTTTGTATACGGAAGTAGAGATAAAAACTAAATATATTAATGACTAGCTGTTGCTCGCGACTTCGCCCGCGTGGAATTAAAAAAACTAAGGGCATGTCCCACCATATTGTAAATTGTCTGATAACAATCCAACGTGTAAAAAGTGATGGAAATATCGGATTTTGTTCCCTTATCTGACAGTGAAGTCATTTTTAAGCTAAGCCTGTATCAACCAGTGGTGATCTATCTCTATCAACCCTAAATTAGCTAACTCGCCAGGGCAGCTGTACGTAAGTATTAAAGCGCGTGCACACCTTTGAAACTATCGCACAACTGTTTAGTCTCGCTTTGATTCCTAGCTTGTATGGAGGGACACTACTCGATTTTTAGTGCAACTAAACAGTTGACTGCGAAACAATCGACAATCACAGTTGTGCGATAGTTTAGTCAACGGTGTGCGCCCATTTTTAAAGACCTACGAAGATAACCTAAAAATTATCGTTATCTTTCAAGCAGCCTTTGGAATAAAAAAGAGATCACATATCTAATTTCCTTGAAATCCGTTGTCTTGGAGATACACAAACATCCATTCAAACTTTCGCATTTATAATATTAGTAAGATTAGCTTTCGCCCGCGACTATCTCTGCGTGGAATTAAAAAATAATAAAAAAACATAGCCTATGTCACTCACAGATGAATTACCTTTCTAAGGGTGAAAGAATTTTTAAAATCAGTTCAGTAGTTTTTACATGAATCAAATACATACATAATTAAAAATCTTTTCTCTTTTTAATATTAGTAAGGCTGGCTTTCGCCCGCGACTATCTCTGCGTGGAATTAAAAAATAATAAAAAAACATAGCCTATGTTACTCACAGATAAATTACCTTTCTAATGGTGAAAGAATTTTTAAAATCGGCCCAGTAGTTTTTGCGTGAATCAAATACATACAAAAATACAAATCTTTCCCCTTTATAATATTAGTATAGACTAGCTTTTGTACATTACAGCAAACGGCATTAATTAAAAAACTAAGGGCATGTCCCACCATATTGTAAATTGTCATAACAATCCAACGTGTAAAAAGTGATGGAAATATCGGATTTTGTTCCCTTATCTGACAGTGAAGTCATTTTTAAGCTAAGCCTGTATCAACCAGTGGTGATCTATCTCTATCAACCCTAAATTAGCTAACTCGCCAGGGCAACTGTACGTAAGTATTAAAGCGCGTGCACACCTTTGAAACTATCGCACAACTGTTTAGTCTCGCTTTGATTCCTATGAGCTTATGGACACTACTCGATGTTTAGTGCAACTAAACAGTTGACTGCGAAACAATCGACAATCCCAACAGTTGGGCGATAGTTTAGTCAACGGTGTGCGCCCGTTTTTAAAGACCTACGAAGATAACCTAAAAATTATCATTATCTTTCAAGCAACCTTTGGAATAAAAAAGAGATCACATATCTAATTTCCTTGAAATCCGTTGTCTTGGAGATACACAAACATACATTCAAACTTTCGCATTTATAATATTAGTAAGGCTAGCTTTCGCCCGCGACTATCTCTGCGTGGAATTTAAAAGAAACAAAAGTTAGCATCCTATATAATTTAGCAATATATAATTCATAAATCATACCGAAACGCTGTAAGCGTAGGTTTTTAGTAATTTAATGTCTGAAAGATTTTTCCTGCTGTTTTCGATGCCCACGATACAGGCATTGCCTAGTGTGGGCATCACCAGATTAATCGTATATTAAACACAATTTGTATTTATCTTTTAATTGGTATAACTGTTGTTGTAATTGTTAATCTCTTATCTATACTAATATAATAAAGCGTAAACACACACTTCTTTGTTGCCTAAGATGTCAGCAATTACAGCATATTTTTGAATAACTCTGTTTTTAATAAAAAGCCCTACACTTACGTCACGCTTTAGGCTATATATTTTCACGCTGTTAAACTTAGGGGTAAAATTTTGGATAATAAACCCTAATGTGGGAAAGAGACAATAAGTTGTTGCCAACATCAAGGAAGCAAGGTTGCCATGGTTTGTCATCATGTCATGTCATTTTGACATTTGCAATTGATAATTTGACACATGTAAACAATAATATAAAATTTTCATAATTTTATGCGGATGAAGTCGCAAGGGAACAGCCAGTTTTTCAATAAAATTATTTCTATTTCTATACTATTCTATTTCTATTTCTATATGTTCTTCCTGACTATCCTCTACATCTATGCCAAACATCGAGATCCGTTTACCAGTAACATATAGTGAGCTGGTGAAGAGCAGTTACTATATGAAATGCAAAGTTTATTGCTGAAGTCGCGGGCAACAGCTGGTATATATGCAAAGTCGGGTTACCAGTCGAATAAAATTATTTCTATTTCTATATGTTCTTCCTGACTATCCTCTACATCTATGCCAAACATCGAGATCCGTTACCAGTAACATATAGTGAGCTGGTGAAGAGCAGTTACTATATGAAATGCAAAGTTTATTGCTGAAGTCGCGGGCAACAGCTGGTATATATGCAAAGTCGGGTTACCAGTCGAATAAATTACATATATGGAAAAAAGTTCTTTTGACATTTGCAATTGATAATTTGACAAATGTAAACAATAATATAAAATTTTCATAATTTTATGCGGATGAAGTCGCAAGGGAACAGCCAGTTTTTCAATAAAATTATTTCTATTTCTATACTATTCTATTTCTATTTCTATACTATTCTATTTCTATTTCTATACTATTCTATTTCTATTTCTATACTATTCTATTTCTATTTCTATACTATTCTATTTCTATTTCTATACTATTCTATTTCTATTTCTATACTATTCTATTTCTATTTCTATACTATTCTATTTCTATTTCTATACTATTCTATTTCTATTTCTATACTATTCTATTTCTATTTCTATACTATTCTATTTCTATTTCTATACTATTCTATTTCTATTTCTATACTATTCTATTTCTATTTCTATTTCTATACTATTCTATTTCTATTTCTATACTATTCTATTTCTATTTCTATACTATTCTATTTCTATACTATTCTATTTCTATTTCTATACTATTCTATTTCTATTTCTATACTATTCTATTTCTATTTCTATACTATTCTATTTCTATTTCTATACTATTCTATTTCTATTTCTATACTATTCTATTTCTATTTCTATACTATTCTATTTCTATTTCTATATGTTCTTCCTGACTATCCTCTACATCTATGCCAAACATCGAGATCCGTTTACCCAGTAACATATAGTGAGCTGGTGAAGAGCAGTTACTATATGAAATGCAAAGTTTATTGCTGAAGTCGCGGGCAACAGCTGGTATATATGCAAAGTCGGGTTACCAGTCGAATAAATTACATATATGGAAAAAAGTTCTTTTGACATTTGCAATTGATAATTTGACACATGTAAACAATAATATAAAATTTTCATAATTTTATGCGGATGAAGTCGCAAGGGAACAGCCAGTTTTTCAATAAAATTATTTCTATTTCTATACTATTCTATTTCTATTTCTATACTATTCTATTTCTATTTCTATACTATTCTATTTCTATTTCTATATGTTCTTCCTGACTATCCTCTACATCTATGCCAAACATCGAGATCCGTTTACCAGTTTAACATATAGTGAGCTGGTGAAGAGCAGTTACTATATGAAATGCAAAGTTTATTGCTGAAGTCGCGGGCAACAGCTGGTATATATGCAAAGTCGGGTTACCAGTCGAATAAATTACATATATGGAAAAAAGTTCTTTTGACATTTCCAACTCGTTCAAATTCAAGGCAAACAACTTTGAGGTTATATCACTGTCTTAAAATATAACATTATGTCATATCTTACTTCTTATAGTGTGTCTAAATAAGATAAATTAGTTTGATAAATGACGTATATGAAATATCGAATTCAATTTGTATGAAGGCAAGTACTTAATAGACAGGTATCGTAGTGACGAAACAAACACGCAGCGAACAATTATGAACTATCGATATTCGGTTTAAATAATTACAGAACTCAACTAAAATTATCATTTTCTTATTAACTAATTTAGAAGACAATTCTAGTATTGATTATAGTGTAGAGAATTTAGCGATGACAGAAATAATATCGAAATCCAATTCGATTACGTACGGCTGTAGTAGTAATAAACATTTATTTACTCTCATTATTTGTTATGGTTAATATTAATTCAAGAAATCAGTGTTTTTTTATATTTAATTATAACTTATGTATTATAACTATGAATCTATCGATTCCAACTTCTATAAGAATAAAAATCGAAAATCCATAAGATTCATGACTGATTTTACACAACCCATCCCAACTAAATTTGAAATGAAGTGTCAAACTAATCTAAATTATTTAGACAAACTATCATACTTATATTATAAATGCGAAAATTTAGATGGATGGATGTTTGTTGGAGTTTGTAGCCTAAATCGCTGAAAGGATCTCGATGAAATTTGGTATAGACGTAGGGAATAGTCTGGAAGAACACATATATATCATATTATATATATATATATCATATATATCATACCTAATTTCTATTCTACGGGGACGGTGTCGAGGACGAAAGCTAGTCTATACTAATATTATAAAAAGGAATGACTTGTATTTTATATATATTTAAATAACTCAAAAACTACTGAAGCGATTTTAATAATTCTCTCACCATTAGAAAAAAAAAATTAGAAAGGTAATTTATCTGTGAGTAACATAGGCTATTTTTTTTTTAATTTCACTGTGACGAAGTCGCTAGCAACAGCTAGTCTATACTAATATTATAAAGAGGAAAAATTTGTATTTTTAGATTTTTGTATGTGTTGGAATAACTCGAAAACTACTGGGCCGATTTCAAAAATTCTTTCGTCTATTAAAAGCTACGTTATCGCTGAGTATGTATTTTTTACTATTTATTAAATTTTAATGTGACGAAGTCGCTAGCAACAGCTAGTATTATTGAAGGATGAGTGGAAAGATTTGTATTTTTGTAGATATTGAAATAACTCAAAAACTACTTAACCGATTTTAATAATTTCACCATTAGAAAGGTAATTTATCTGTGAGTAACATAGGCTATTTTTTTTTTAATTTCACTGTGACGAAGTCGCTAGCAACAGCTAGTCTATACTAATATTATAAAGAGGAAAAATTTGTATTTTTAGATTTTTGTATGTGTTGGAATAACTCGAAAACTACTGGGCCGATTTCAAAAATTCTTTCGTCTACTAAAAGCTACGTTATCGCTGAGTATGTATTTTTTACTATTTATTAAATTTTAATGTGACGAAGTCGCTAGCAACAGCTAGTATTATTGAAGGATGAGTGGAAAGATTTGTATTTTTGTAGATATTGAAATAACTCAAAAACTACTTAACCGATTTTAATAATTTCACCATTAGAAAGGTAATTTATCTGTGAGTAACATAGGCTACATTTTTATTATTTTTTTTAATTTAACGGGAATTCGCGAGCAACGTAGTCCAGTTGTAAAGCTAAATTTCATTAAAAATTATATCGATTATTGTCGGATATCAACATATAGACGACAAATAAAAATAATTCTTCACACGTACGTCGGGACTAGCTTGATATGGTTTCTTAGTATGATATACGATACCGGTATTCGATGTCTTGTGTCGCTTACCAAGAACAGATATATCAGTCAACTGGAGTAACTGACACGCTTAGCAGGTTTTTCATGTTTGTTAAGCTTATACAATAAGGTGGCAAAGCAAGCGGCCTGAATCCACCGAAATGGCGAAGCGACCGCTGCAGACATCCGCAATTGCAGCGTTGCCTACCCTTAATTGACGGAGGAGACGCTCATCATCAACTTGCCCTTATCCCTTATGGAGGGTCGACACAGTATGTGCTGCTCCATACATCTCTATCAGCCATATCTGAATACACTCCTTTCTTAAGCATATCCTCTTTCACACAATCCATCCATACTGAGGAGACGCACATAAAGAGGACATTTCCCCTTCCTATGCGTCTCCACCGTCAAATCCACTTTCCCATCCAATCCTTTCCTTATAAGAAAAGGGTGGAACGGGAAAGGGACTAAAATTGGGCCATGTCACCACACTCTTCAGACGAAACGCGGAATTGCTTCTACTTCACGTCTGTCTTCTGTGTGGTCGTGGTATTACACGTAGCGAGCCCTACAGTGGGAAGTTAAAGCAGGCTCTACCACTGTAAATTACTGTAAAGCTAGCGCTTGACCACGGTCCCACCTGAAAGTGGTATGCAGAAATATGGTACGCGCTAGCCTAATAGGTAGCTGTTAACTCTTCTTTTGAAGGCCCCCACGTCATATTTGGACGGAAAAACCTTTAAAGTGACAGAGATTTTTCTATTGTTTCCTGCGGAACGAGGTATATAACACCCTGTATATCTATACTAATATTATAAAGAGGAAAGATTCGTATTTTTGGATTTTTTGTATGTATTCGATTTATGTATAAACTACTGGGCCGATTTAATGATACTCTCACCGTTAGAAGGGTAATTTATCTGTGAGTCACATAGGCTATATATTTTACTAGCTTTCGCCAGCGACTCCGTCCGCGTGGAATTAAAAAAAACAAAAGTGAGTTGCCTATGTGTTCTTCCAGAGTATCCTCTACATCTATACCAAATTTCATCGAAATCCGTTCAGCCGTTTAGGCTACAAACTCTAACAAACATCCATCCATCTAAACTTTCGCATTTATAATATTAGTAAGATTATTTTTTGATATCACGCAGGCAAAGTCGCGAGCAACATCTAGTATAAGATAAAATAACACTTGGGATTTTAAACTCGTGACAGTCGAAGATGAATATATTAAATAGATTCTAATAGGAAATATAAATATTCAGTCGATACCTTTAAAATAAATATATAGTCATATTGATAATAAAAACTAGTAATATCTAGTAAAAGATGATCTTAGCGGTTGATCGAAATGATTATGACGGTTTTTTCCAATTAATTTACCTAAGTTTAGCGTGAATATATTATATATACATATATCCTAAAGCATGTAAGTGTAGGGCTTTTTATTAAAGACAGAGTCATTCAAAAATATATTATGACTAGCTGTTCCCGTGCGACTTCATCCGCATGGAATTATGAACATTTTATTTCATTGTTTACATGTGTCAAATTATCAATAGCAAATGTCAAAATGAAATGACATGACAAACCTTAGCAATCTTTCTTTCTTGATGTTGGCAGCAACTTATGGTCTCTTTCCCACATTACGGTTTTTATCCAAAATATTTACCCCCTAAGTTTAATGGCGTTAAAATATATAGTCTAAAGCGTGACGTAAGTGTAGGGCTTTTTATTAAAATAAGAATTATACAAAAATATGCTGTAATTGCTGACATCTTAGACAAAAAAGAAGTGTGTGTTTACGTTTTATTTCATTAGTATAAAAGTATAAATATAATTATAATATAGATAAATATAAAATATAAAATATAAAATATAAAATATAAAATATAGATATAGATTGTCCTTCGATAAATATAAGCGTGACTAATAAAATAAAACAACTAAACTTTACAACATACTAAAATATTCGTTTGTTTAATTTCTGTTACTAAGGTAATAAAAACATTGATTTAATATCATTTACTAAAAGTTAACCTCTAAAATATTAGGTAGGCTATAGCCGTAGTATTTTGTGCTTATTCGATTCCCGCCATAGCGGAAACTCCAAATAGAAATAAACAAAAGAGCGTGCCTTTGACTAATTTCGCACAACTGTTTAGTCTTGCTATGATTCCTAGCTTATATGGACACACTACTCGATTAGTTGTGCAACTAAACAGTAGAGCTGCGAAACAATCGACAAACAAAACAGTTGTTGGATAGTTTAGTCAAACTGCACCCGCTCTTACTGGTGCTTTTGAATCGGTTCAAAGTATTACCTTTCTTAAAAAAATACTGTTAGAAAGGTAATTTATCTTTGAGTACCATAGGCTATTTTTACTAGCTGTTGCATTGACATCGCCTATGTGAAATTAAAAAAATATTTCATTGTTTACATGTGTCAAATTATCAATAGCAAATGTCAAAATGACATGACATGACAAACCTTAGCAATCTTGCTTTCTTGATGTTGGCAGCAACTTATGGTCTCTTTCCCACATTACGGTTTTTATCCAAAATATTTACCCCCTAAGTTTAATGGCGTTAAAATATATAGTCTAAAGCGTGACGTAAGTGTAGGGCTTTTTATTAAAGACAGAGTCATTCAAAAATATATTATGACTAGCTGTTCCCGTGCGATTTCATCCGCATGGAATTATGAACATTTTATTTCATTGTTTACATGTGTCAAATTATCAATAGCAAATGTCAAAATGACATGACATGACAAACCTTAGCAATCTTGCTTTCTTGATGTTGGCAGCAACTTATGGTCTCTTTCCCACATTACGGTTTTTATCCAAAATATTTACCCCCTAAGTTTAATGGCATTAAAATATATAGTCTAAAGCGTGACGTAAGTGTAGGGCTTTTTATTAAAGACAGAGTCATTCAAAAATATATTATGACTAGCTGTTCCCGTGCGACTCCGTCCGCATGGAATTAAAAAAAAACAAAAGTGAGATGCCTATGTGTTCTTCCAGACTATGCTGTAGCCGAATTTCATCGAAATCCGTTCAGCCGTTTAGGCTACAAACTCTAACAAACATCCATCTATCCATCTAAACTTTCGCATTTATAATATTTATATGATCCATACTAATATTTTAAGGAGGAAAGATTAGTATTTTTGTATGTATTGAAATAGCTGAAATACTGGGCCGATTTCGAAAATACACCATTAAAAAGCTACGTTATCACGTAACATCATATAATCATATCTTACTTATCATATCATACTAATATTATAAATGCGAAAGTTTAGATGGATGGATGGATGTTTGTTAGCGTTTGTAGCCTAAACGGCTGAACGGATCTCCATGAAATTTGGCACAGGTTTAGAGCATAGTCTGGAAGAACACATAGGCTACTTTTTATCCCGGGAATAGTTACGGTTCCCGTGGGATTCATTAATTTAATATTTTAATGTTTACTCGATCATTCTGCAACGGTTCAACATATCTTATTGAAATTTGGCACAGATATAAAACAAAGTCTGGAGTACACATGGGATAAGGTTCATTGTACATTGTTCATTGTACATGGGGTAGACAGAACGTGAACGGATGTGGGCATGCTATTTTAAGCTTTGTAAATAAGATAGTCGTGCGAACTTTATTAAATATATGCATACATTAAATTCTCATATTGTTACCATATGGTAATTGTATTTAAACTAGCTTTTCCGGTGCGGCTTCAGCCGCACGAAATGATTAAAAAAATATTTCATTGTTTACATTTGTCAAATTCTCAATTGCAAATGTCAAAATTTCCGTTATAGTGTGTCTAAATAAGATAGATTAGTTTGATAAATGATGTATATGAAGTATCGAATTTAATTTGTATGAAGGCAAATGCCGTACTTAATAGACAGGTATCGTAGTGACGAAACAAACACGCAGCGAACAATTATGAACTATCGATATTCGGTTTAAATATTTATCGAACTTAAATAAAATTATTATTTTCTTATAAACTAATTTAGAGGACAATTCTAGTATTAACTATGTTGTAGAGAATTTAGCGATGACAATAATAATAGCGAAATCCAATTCGATTACGTATTTCTGTAGTAGTAATAAATATTTATGCACTCTCATTATTTGTTGTGGTTCTGCAGGTCATTATTAATTTGACTAAACAGTGTTTTTTTTAATTCATGAGTTATAACTATGAATCTATCGATTCCAACTTCCATAAGAATAAAAATCGAAAATCGAAAAGATTCATGCTTGATTTTACACAACCCATCCCTACTAAATTGTCACATGAATTGACATGAATTGTCAAACTAATCTAATTTATTTAGACACACTATACCAATAACCTTGCTTAATGTTGGCAGCTTGTAGTTTATGGTGCCTTTCCCACATGGAGGTTTTGTCCAATTTATTTACCTCCTAAGTATAATAGCGTGAAAATATATAGCCTAAAGCGTGTCGTTAGTGTAGGGCTTTATTAAAGAAAGAATTATTCAATAATATGCTGTTTGACATCCTACGCCACGAAGTAGTGTGTGTTTTTATTATATTAGTATAGATGTGCATATATTAAATTCTCATATTGTTACCATATGGTAATTAGATTTAAATAACATGTGTTACAATGGAACTTACAAAGTATTTAATTATATTACGATCTTTTTTCTAACGCTTAATGACAAAACTACGCATATATTTGCGCAATTGCTAGTTTTAAATTATCTCTCAATTCGGAATAACCTAACCTTAATTGTAGAGCGTCGGTGGCTCAGTGGTTTAAGCACTTGACTTGTAATCTACAGGTCTTGGGTTCGAATCCCGCTGTACCAATGTGATTTTCTATTTTTCGAATTTTCATATGTACATAATTTACCCGACGTTCTTACGGTGAAGGAAAACATCGTGATGCAACCTGCACATATCGGCGAATAAATTCAAAGATATGTGTGAAGTCAACCCGCACTTGGCCAGCGTGGTAGACTATGGCCTAGTCACCCTAACTTTGGGTAGGCTCCGAGCCCCTCGGTGGGGACGTATAGTGAGCTGGTGATGATGATGATGATGATGAATTTTAAAAAATACGACGAAAAAATTATTTAGAAACGAGCTGTCGCCCGCAAACTTCGTTGGTGCAAAGGACCACCCGTTACGCCATTTTGACAAGGCGGAATTAAAAAAAAAAGTAGCCTATAATATGCCCGTCTATGTCAGCTACCCTTCAGTGAAAGTCCCGTCGAAATCGGCCCAGCTGTTTCAGAGATTACCCGGAACAAACGCGGCTTGCGGACAGACAGACAGACAAAAATGTTCTAAATACGATTTTAGAAAATTTACATCATCATCATCAAATACATCATCTTCCAGAAATCTGGAATTTTTCTTTGGATATTACAAATAGACATTCCAATTTTATTATATGTATAGAAGATATAGATGAAAAATCGAAAAATCACATTAGCACAGCGAGATTCGAACCCAAGACCTGTAGAGTCAAGTGCTTAAAGCACTGAGCCGACGCTCTCGACTTACACTCGACGCTATAACCTTAATAAAAAAATACGACGAAAAAAATATTTAGAAATGATGGAGAATTATGTCGATTGAGATTTGAAATCGGTTATTTAAATATTTGTTTTGAATTTCAATTATCACGTTTATTGTAAATGTTTTGTATCGATATATGACACTCCTGAAAAGGAGAATCTAATTACATCTCTATATTAAAATCGGTTTAGTAGTTTATAATATACTAGCTGTTCGCGTGCGGATTCATCCGCGTGAAATTATGAAACTTTATTTTATTGTTTACATTTGTCAAATTATCAATAGCAAATGTCAAAATGACATGACATGACAAACCTTAGCAATCTTTCTTTCTTGATGTTGGCAGTAACTTATGGTCTCTTTCCCACATTAGGGTTTTTACCCAAAATATTTACCCCCTAAGTTTAATGGCGTGAAAATATATAGCCTAAAGCATGACGTAAGTGTAGGGCTTTTTATTAAAAAAAAATTGTTCAAAAATATGTTGTAATTGCTGACATCTTAGGCAACAAAGAAGTGTGTGTTTACGCTTTATTATAATAGAATAGAAGTATAGATAGATAGTATAGAAGTTACAACTAATTTACTTACAAAAGCACATATACATGTAACAAACTTACGCTAAAGAACATTACTCTGTCAGTCGGGTAAGAGTCTAATTAGGTCTATAAAATTACTATTTAATCCTAAAGCTAGCTTTCATTTCCGTTTCACAAAATTACAATATCAAGTAAAATAATGTAAAAGGTCGACCTTTAAATTTCGTTTCTATTCTGAGTTGTATTTAATTTTTTTTAATCGATTTGGTTCTAACCGATCAGAATAGCAATGGTTATGTATTTAATTCCATAATTAAAATAAGAAAAACCGTTATAAAGCATTCAGAAATAACTGTTACATTCTAGAAACTAGTTTTTATAGCAAGTACTACGTCATTCCATAATATTCTAGACATAAAAGCGATCTAAACGAAACGAACAAAGTTTAAATTATTCAATATTAATATAACGGAAATGTAATAAAAAACAAAATGGAGGATATTGTTTGGACGATAGTTAAAAAAACAGGATGACCTCGATTCGACCAACTTGTTCCCAAAGCGACGCTTTGTTCACAGGATGCTGACCAAAATTTATCAATCAAATAGCAGAAAATTGTTCATTTTATTTTATTCAAATCGTTTTAATTTGATTTTATTTTAAAAATTAAAAAGGATTGACATTTAAAAAGGGCGGAAAAAAAAATATATAAAAATATTGAAAAGGCAAAGGTCGTAAAGCCACACATGAATTAATATTAATGTAGAATAACAAACTGAATAAATAAACTCACCGCCATTTCGACAAAGTCCAAATCAAACAATACACTATTTTAAAAATTCTCTTTAACTCAAACAATAATATTCTCACTAAAACAATGAGAAAAACAATTAATTCACTTTCCCATAATTTAAAACTTCGAGTAAAAGCGACGTCTTGTTCGCGTTTTACTACGCGCGGTCCGTAGTTCGAAATTTGACGAAGTGACGCGCCATACCGTGTGTTACTACATGGGATTTTTATTTCCCAATTTTTTTAAATTATACCTACAAAGGACTGTTTAATGATCAAGACAGAGATAAAATAAGTTAGAACAAAATGTTAACTAAATATTTTTATGATCCTAATGTAAAAAGGTTTTGCAATTCACCAAAAGTGTGAAAATCTATACTAATAGTATAAATAGGGTAAATTTTTTATTTTTTTTTTCGTTTTGAAATTACTCGAAAATTACTGGGTCCATTTCAAAACTTCTTTCACCATTTGTACTATTTTTTTAATTACACGCGGACGAAGTCGTGAACAACAGATAATGTTTAATATTTAGTTTTGGTTAACCAACTAAAATAAAATTACAGCGATTACGGAAATAATTATAACATTGTTACTTTACTTTTATAAAATTAATCAAATAACTAGCTTTCGCCCGCGACTCTGTCCGCGAGGAATTACAAAGAAACAAAAGGAAGCAGCCTCTGTGTTCTTTCAGACTACTACATCTATACCAAATTTCATTAAGATCCGTTTAGCTGTTTTGGCTACAAACTCTAACAAACATCCATCCATCTAAACTTTCGCATTTATAATATTAGTAAGATTGGAAACATATTTAATAATACTTTGTTTCAAAAAATAAATCCCAACATAACTGCAAATTCATTAAACTTGCAATACTATCGTGACGCGCCGCGGAGCGAAGAGAATGCGTCCGGCGATGACGTCACAGAAACCGGTCGACTAGACTCGTCTGACCAACGTAGCATGCAGCGAACAGCGCTTTCGTTAAAAAAATCTTTTACTCAGAGAAAATGTTTTCTTTTCGGATTACTTCAAACATTACCGAACCGATTTAAAAAATCTTTCACTGAAAGGAAGCTTATTTATTAGGAAATAATCTATACTAATATTATAAAGAGGAAAGATTTGTAATTTCGTATGTATTGAAATAACTTAAAAACTACTGGGCCGATTTCAAAAATTCTTTCACCGTTAGAAAGGAATTTATTAATTTCCACGTGAACGAAGTCGCGAGCAACAGCTAGTCTATAATATTCTACCAACGTTCAAACGAATTATAACGATGGATCCTTTAGCAATCGAGGTAAAAAACTATTTTATTATTTATTGAAATGTATTGCGTGCTGTTTTGGTACCTTACTAATATAAATAGGAAAGTTTGAATGGATGGATGTTTGTTAGAGTTCGCCTAAACTGTTAAACGGGTCTCGATGATTTGGCTCGATGTTTCATGATTTTAGCAGTAATAATTTAAATTGGCAATTACTTTTGGAGTTAGAATAATTATTTGATTTTATTTACAAAACCACCAGCGCTTTATTCGCTTGGTTCGCAAAGAGGTGTGTGGGGGGCTTGTCGGATGACGTTCGTGAAATCGACCAGTATAACGTGAACCTTCACACGTTTATGATTTGAATACAATTGATTTGACAACCACAGCTCTTTTAATTTTGGTTTATTGAAATTCATTTGTTCGCCAAAGGTAAACAGTTTTATAACCTTTGTAAAGTTTTATGTCTTAATTATTATGCGTTCGCATTGCAATTTTCACATGAAACATGTTTTTGTTAGGATATAAGCTGTCGCCCGCAAATTTCGTTAGCGCAAAGGACCACCAGTTGCACCATCAGTCCAGCCGTTTCGGAGATTACCCGGAACAAACGCAGTTTGCGGACAGACAGAGAGACAAACATTTTTAAATGCGATTTTCGTTATCAGCAACGCAAATACATCATCTTGTCGAAATCTGGAATTTTTCCTTTGATATTACAAACCGACACTCCAATTTTATTATATGTATAGATCAATCCGTAGGCAGTGAAAGAAGTCATGACAAGACAGCTACAATACGACAAGGATTTTGTGACATTTACAAGGCTTGTAAACTGTCATAATTTAGTTCGTTTTATGCCCACCGGGTCAGATAAATTTGCAGTCTATAATTTGGTAAAATGTCGCCGTACAATTATGAATTTAGTCTTTTTGTGATTTGACTAAACATAACCTACAAATTGTAAATCGTTCTCAATTTGACCTGTTATTTATAAACTATCGAAGTCGTTTTTTGAATACAATTGATTTGACAACCACAGCTCTTTTAATTTTGGTTTATTGAAATTCATTTGTTCGCCAAAGGTAAACAGTTTTATAACCTTTGTAAAGTTTTATGTCTTAATTATTATGCGTTCGCATTGCAATTTTCACATGAAACATGTTTTTGTTAGGATATAAGCTGTCGCCCGCAAATTTCGTTAGCGCAAAGGACCACCAGTTGCACCATCAGTCCAGCCGTTTCGGAGATTACCCGGAACAAACGCAGTTTGCGGACAGACAGATAGAAAAACATTTTTAAATGCGATTTTCGTTATCAGCGACGCAAATACACCATCTTCCCGAAATCTGGATTTTTTCCTTTGATATTACAAACCGACACTCCAATTTTATTATATGTATAGATCAAGCCATAGGCAGTGAAAGAAGTCATGACAAGACAGCTACAATACGACAAGGATTTTCACAAGGCTTGTAAACTGTCATAATTTAGTTCGTTTAATGCCCACCGGGTCAGATAAATTTGCAGTCTATAATATGGTAAAATGTCGCCGTACAATTATGAATTTAGTCTTTTTGTGATTTGACTAAACATAACCTACAAATTGTAAATCGTTCTCAATTTGACCTGTTATTTATGGATTTATAAACTATCGAAGTCGTTTTTTGAATACAATTGATTTGACAACCACAGCTCTTTTAATTTTGGTTTATTGAAATTCATTTGTTCGCCAAAGGTAAACAGTTTTATAACCTTTGTAAAGTTTTATGTCTTAATTATTATGCGTTCGCATTGCAATTTTCACATGAAACATGTTTTTGTTAGGAGATATAAGCTGTCGCCCGCAAATTTCGTTAGCGCAAAGGACCACCAGTTGCACCATCAGTCCAGCCGTTTCGGAGATTACCCGGAACAAACGCAGTTTGCGGACAGACAGATAGACAAACATTTTTAAATGCGATTTTCGTTATCAGCAACGCAAATACATCATCTTCCCGAAATCTGGAATTTTTCCTTTGCTATTACAGACATTCCAATTTTATTATATGTATAGATCAAGCCATAGGCAGTAAAAGAAGTCATGACAAGACAGCTACAATACGACAAGGATTTTGTGACATTTACAAGGCTTGTAAACTGTCATAATTTAGTTCGTTTTATGCCCACCGGGTCAGATAAATTTGCAGTCTATAATTTGGTAAAATGTCGCCGTACAATTATGAATTTAGTCTTTTTGTGATTTGAGTAAACATAACCTCGCAAACTTCCTGTCAAAAAACATTCCTCACATAACTATATATTAGCTTTCGCCCGCAAATCCGTCCGCGAATTAAAAAACAAAAGTATCCTATGTGTTCCAGGCTATCTACATTGACAATCATCGAGATCTGTTCAGTTTAGGATACTAACATACATCTAAACTTTCACATTTATTATAATAAAAAATTATCTACACATTTTATACAATATCACTTCGCACTATACCAATATATTCACAATATAAATTTAAAAAAAAATCAATATGGCCGCCATATATGGAATTTGACGTTTAATTTAGACTCTCGTTCTTATGTCTAGTTTTTTTCCTCATGTCTCGTTTTTTTTTCTTTAATTTATAAAAAGAGTATAAGTGTACCAATATTCGCTTATACTCAGTTTATTGCTAAGTCTTTATACCGCGTTCATTTATAAGGCTGTAGATGTTTATTGATTCAGGAATGTTTTTAATTTAGATTTATGCTTTGTGCCTTGTACATGCATGTTTAATGTTTGTAGACTATCTGGTACGTCTACATTGCATATAGTACACCGTACTACATGCGGTGTACTTTGTACTATCCCTATATGTTCAGTGAAATTGGTAGATTTCGGTATTTGGTCAATATTGTCTATTTTAAAAGATTTTCTATTCATATTCTCCTCGTGTAATTTAGTATTTATATGACCGTGTTCTAAACCATTATAAATATATAAGGAGCATATTTCGCAATATGAGTTCACATCTTTGTTTGTCAATTTATTTTTTTTAAATATTTCATTTTCTATAGAAATATGTTTCTTTCCTTTTATATGTTCTGTTATATTTGATTCCTTATTCGGTATATTAATATTACATACTGTACATAAAAGATTCCCATTCTCTAATATATTCAGTATATAAGTAAATATGATTTTCATTCTTTTGAAAATCACATCATAGTTATTTTCATTTTCATGGATTTCTAATTTCCTCATATGAAAGTATGTTACTATATGTTCGAAATTCATATCATCTTGTATATTGAAGGAACATAATTCACAAAAGTTACGTGAATCTTTGATTATTATTTTATTCTTGTCTAATAAATCTATTAGATTATTCTTATGTTTGTTTCCTTCTAAATGCTCTTGTATATTAGATTTTTTGTATGGAACTATAACGTTACATATTTTGCATGTAATTTCATTACCTCTTGGAGTTTTTTCCATTATTGAGGGGAATTCTATTTCTTCAAAAGTTGTACCATTATTTGTTTCTTGTATAGAATCTTCTCTATCATTTAATGTATTGATTTCATCTATGTTAGATTCTTTCACATCTACTACTTTGTTATTTGCTATGTTTTCTTTGTGACTTTCGAGTTGCATATGAAAATATTGGTATTCTTTGATCATATTATTATCACAATATTTGCAATAAATATGTCCATTTCTAACTATTAAACCATTATGATTTAATATTACTGTAACTGTTTGTTTATGTTTAGAACCGTTTAGATGTTCGTTTATATTTCTTGTTGTATTTGGTATTGGTACTTCACAGAAATAGCAAGATTTCCCTTGTTTCGTTGTTTTTATCATGTACAAATCTGGGTGTATAAGAGACGTTGTTTTCGATACTATTAATTCTGCATTTTGATTGGTCGATACGTTCGTAGGAACTATATTTTTTAGTTCTTTTGATTCGTTAATCTCATTTGTTTTATTTAATTGTGACAAATTTGTATTAACATTCTCTTTTAAATGTTCTACTGGATTTTGAGACGGTAGTTTGTCTTTCACTTCATTCGCTTTTAATTTCTGACTACCTACATCAACAATTTTATGACTACCGTCAGATTTGTTGGGTTCGTTTTCGTGAATAGTGTTGTCTATACTAATTTTTGATTCACTTTCATTTACATCTGGATCATCTGAGTGAATGATTGAGTTTTTTAACAATTCTATATGTTTTTCGTTACACATTGTATGAAGTAAATAGCTTTCAATTATTTCATTACATATTACACAATGTGTAGTTGATGTATCCACCTGTTGTAGAAAAAAATATATAGTTATTTAATATAAAAAAAAACTACTTATGTTACCCATACCAAACAACGTATTACCCATTCATACTAATGTTATAAAGAAAAGATTTGTATTTTTGTATGTATAACTCAAAAACTACTGGGGCGGATTTCAAAAATTCTTTCACCTTTAAAAAGCTATGTTATCAGTGACATAGAGTATGTTTTTATTATTTTTTTATCACCGGGACAAAGTCGCGAGCAATATTAAATACTAGCTGTTCGCGTGCGGATTCATCCGCGTGAAATTATAAAAACTTTATTTTATTGTTTACATTTGTCAAATTATCAATTGCAAATGTCAAAACGACATGACATGATGGCAATCCATGGCAATCTTGTTTCATTGATGTTGGCAACAACTTATGGTCTCTTTCCCACATTATTATTTTCATCCAATTTATTTACCCACTAAGTTTAATAGTGTGAAAATATATAGCCTAAAGCGTGACGTAAGTGTAGGGCTTTTTATTAAAAAAGGAATTATTCAAAAATATGCTGTAATTGCTGACATCTTAGGCAACAAAGAAGTGTGTGTTTACGCTTTATTATAATATATAGTAAATATATAGTATATAGTATAGAAGTATAGATAATGCTAAGCTTTAAGAAACTATTGTGTTACTACCCATACCTAATTCAAGACTATGATACTCTTATGAATCCCATTGCGAAGCTATATCTAATCCATTGTTTTGTTATCCATTCCGAACTCAAAACTAAAATGGCTTCGCCAACCTTTTAACAGAAGCTAGCAATAAAATTGTTTTTGTATTGAAAAAACTGAAAAGTTGAATTATGAGTGTAGGTCTATAAAAATTGAAGGCATTTTAGTTGCAGTAGTTTATACTACTAGCTTTCGTAAGCTAAGTAAAGCAGCCTATTGTTCCAGACTACTTTGCATCTATTCCAAATTTCATAAGATCCATTCAGTAGTTTAGACTACAAACTCTAACATCCATCTAAACTTTCACATTTATAATATTGGTAAGATTTCAAAATTTCCTTGCGCTAGCGACGCCCAAGAACATTACCCATAAAAAACCCATTGCCAAGCTACCCATACCATATAGTATTAGATCGCGAGACCTTTGATTAAACTATCGCACAACTGTTTAGTCTCGCTTTGATTCCTTTATATGGTTACACTACTCGATGTTTAGTTGTACAACTCGACAATCACAACAGTTATGCGATAGTTTAGTCAATGGTAACTCGTAACTTACTTCTCTGATGCAATGATATCCTATTATGCTTGATATGTTTTTCAAATGCTTCTCCATTAATATGTGGTTACCTTTCCTTTGACAGAAATGTGAACATAATTGACACATGTATTTACGTTTGCCAATCTTTTTGAAACCATGATAACTATTGCGGTCCACTTTTATTTGGACACCATCTTTAGTTTCGATTATATAATTGTTTCTATCAAAGGATTTTAAAACATGACTATTCGTTGTTCTAGCATTTAATATTTTAAGCTGATAATCTGTTACTTCTTGTTCTATACTATTAAATACTTCTCTTGTTTTATTATCGTCTATTTCTTTAAATGTATCTGATATTTCATCATCTGAGCTTTCATTTTCTGTAGCTATAGATTCTCCATTTTCCTTCTCATAATTTTCAGTTTCATTTGATTCATCATAATTTATATCACAATCAAAAGTTAAATTAGAATCGTTAACATACATTTCTACAAGACTGTTGAACATTTTCTCCTTTTTAACAGCAATTCTATGATAATTTGATGAAATATGTCCCATTTTATCCTCAACAGCAACAACACAGATATCACAAAAGTATAAAGAACTTCTACATTTAGATATACAAATATTTTGATTCATATTTTTATTAATTCTTGCCATTGCTGTATTTGCTATTTTCAAATATATCTTATGTTTAGAACTATTTATATGATTTGTCATGAATATTTTGGGTACTTTTATATCACAAATAAAGCATATACATTTTAAATTAACATCGATATCGCTTGATGAATCTGTAAGAGAACATATTGAATTAAAATATCAAAAAAAATTGTCCAAAAATCACAGGAAACCTGTAAATTTTTACTAAAATTCTATAAGAAAAAGGTCAAGTGTAACAGAGATAAATTATATTTTACATGCTCTGGAATCTCTACACAACAAATGCTAATCAAAAAACCCAAAAAAATCATAAAAAACCGAGACATTTTATTTCTAAATACACAAAATCAATTAAAAAAATACGAAGATTAGATCAAGATGCTAATAATTTAGCAAAACATATTTTAAATCAACAATAAACGACAATACGCTTTTTAACAATCAAATTAAAAGCATGCGCACACCTTTGACTAAAATATCGCACAACTGTCGATTGTAGTCTTGGGTAGTACACGTACGATGTACTAAAAAGTAATGTTACTCAGCACTGTACTAAAAGTATCGTTACCGAACGGCTTCTATTAATCGGACATTTGGCACTTTTAGTACACTACACGATATCAGTGTTCGCCTCTTCGTTGTTTGATTTCAAAATTTGCCAGGTTGAAGTATCCACCTTCGGTAATGAGAATCAAAGGTGGATAAAAACATTTATAACTTAAATTTATTTTCGCTAACATGTTTGACCCTGCTTAAAATTTGATGTGAAATAATCAATAGCCCTCGTCATATTCTATTCTCACAAATCTGAATTACTAAAGGTACTAAAAGTGTGTACTAGTCATCATCA
This sequence comes from Papilio protenor, assembly GCA_029286645.1. Lineage (NCBI taxonomy): Eukaryota > Metazoa > Arthropoda > Insecta > Lepidoptera > Papilionidae > Papilio > Papilio protenor. Next base: position 808,697 of record JAGSMZ010000041.1, on the reverse strand, counting down.
TCATCACCAGCTCACTATACGTCCCCACCGAGGGGCTCGGAGCCTACCCTAAGTTAGGATGACTAGGCCATAGTCAACCACGCTGGCCCAGTGCGGGTTGGTACCCGGTGTCGTTGGTTGGGGTGTACTAGTACGTTTTCCCAATTGTACTAGTACGGTGCGCACTTGCAGATGTCCGATTAAGCCCAAGACTAGTCGATTGTCGATTGTTTCGCAGTCTTCAACTGTTTAGCACAACTAAACATCGAGTAGTGTGCACATCACATAAGCTAGGAATCAAAGCGAGTCTAAACAGTTGTGAGATAGTTTAGTCAAAGTAGTGCGCAAGTAAATTATAAAACGACATCAATTTTGAAATTCAATTATACTTCTTTTTATTCTTAACGTCTTCTTTAATTCCTTCTGTCTTGGTTACTTCTTCTGTTTTATATTCTACGTCATTTTCATAATCTGTTAGGATTGCATTTTTTAATTTAGTTTTATGTTCTGATTCTTCAATATGATCATCATTGTCTATTAATTTATTGCATAAAATGCAATGTTTTTTAGCTGTTTCCAACTGCAATATATTCGATTAATATAAATAACTATAAATCATAACATTTCGGAGAAATAGAAAAAACTTTTTTTAGTTGGTCATTTTTTTTTATTCTACATTTTTTTTTAATCATCATCAACTTGCCCCTATCCCTTATGGAGGGTCGGCACAGTATGTGCTGCTCTTCCATTCTATCAGCCGTCATATCTGAAACCACTCCTTTCTTAAGCATATCCTCTTTCACACAATCCATCCATACTTTCTTCGGTCTTCCTCTTCCTTTGTAGCCATCCACATTCATTCTTAACACTTTCTGGTTTATGTCCCCATCGTCTTGTCGCATAACATTTTTTTTAATACATAATTATATAAAAGAGTCCATAAACCCAATTGCTGGTTTGACTAGACTTTGGGTACTACGTTATAAAAAGTAACAGTAGGTAAGGTAAGATTTTTAATTAAATTCTTGAAATTTTTTTTCAACACTTCCTGCGACATTTTTTTGGAAAAATATTATTATAGTGTGTCTAAATAAGATAGATTAGTTTGATAAATGATGTATATGAAGTATCGAATTCAATTTGTATGAAGGCAAATTTCGTACTTAATAGACAGGTATCGTAGTGACGAAACAAACACAAAGCGAACAATTATGAACTATCGATATTCGGTTTAAATAAAATTTATCGAACTTAAATAAAATTATTATTTTCTTATAAACTAATTTAGAGGACAATTCTAATATTAATTATGGTGTAGAGAATTTAGCGATGACAATAATAATAGCGAAATCCAATTCTATTACAGGCTGTAGTAGTAATAAACATTTATTCACTCTCATTATTTGTAATGGTTCTGCAGGTCATTATTAATTTGACTAAACAGTGTTTTTTTTTTATTCATAAGTTATAACTATGAATCTATCGATTCCAACTTCCATTAGAATAAAAATCGAAAATCGAAAAGATTCATGCTTGATTTTACACAACCCATCCCTACTAAATTGTCACATGAATTGACATGAATTGTCAAACTAATCTAAATTATTTAGACACACTATAACAAACTTTTTCCTATGAAGGTCTATACCTCTGTATATATAAATAATTCTATATAAGACAAATGGATAGCAATAAAAGTCAAATTCTTAAATGTTCCTATACAAATATTAAAGAGGAAAGATTTGTATTTTTGTATGTATTGAAATAACTCAAAAACTACTGGGTCAATTTTAAAAACTCGCCACTAAAAAGGTAATTTATCTGTGAGTAACATAGGCTATATTTTGTATAATTTTTTTAATTACACGCGGGCAGTCGCGAGCAACAGCTAGTCTATACTTCTATACTATTATAATAAAGCGTAAACACACACTTCTTTGTTGCCTAAGATGTCAGCAATTACAGCATATTTTTGAATAATTCTTTTTTTAATAAAAAGCCCTACACTTACGTCACGCTTTAGGCTATATATTTTCACGCCACTAAACTTAGGGGGTAAATATTTTTGATAAAAACTCTAATGTAAGAAAGAGACCATAAGTTGCTGCCAACATCAAGGAAGCAAGATTGCCATAGTAAGGTAATTGGTATTTTGACATTTGCAATTGAGAATTTGACAAAGGCAAACAATAAATTTATAATTTCATGCGGATGAAGCCGCACGCGAACAGCTAGTATTAAATAAATAACACTCACATTTCTTATACAATTAATATCTTGTATTGGATTTAACTTCTTTATATGTTTCTGTAAATTGAGGTGTTTTGTTTTCTTTTTAAATGTGTCATTACAGAAAATGCATTTATATCTATGCTTCGCTGTTAACATGATCCCATTGTAGCTATCTGTTAGCATTTTTATTAAATAACTATCTATTTCTACGACTAAATGCTCTCCTTTTATTGCTAATATTTTGTCAATTGTCTTAGGTACAATTGTGTCTTTTATTTCTTCTATATTCTTTGTTTCATTTATCTCTTGATTGTCTAATTCTTTTTCATCAGATGCTTCATTATTATAGAAATGAATCAGTTTTTTCATTTTTAAATCTTTTTTAACTGCATATTGATGTGATTCTGTTATTAAATGTTCTGGTTTATTATCAATAGACATAACCGTAACGCATGTTTCACAGAAAAATGAAGTTTCCTCACATTTGTATGGGTTAAAATCGTTTTCTTTGATTTGCTTTTTACATCTATTTATAGCTGTGTTTGTGATATTCCAATACATTTTATGTTTGTCACTTTCTATGTGATTTTTCATATATTCTTTGGGCACTGCTATTTCACATATAGAGCATCTTTTTGTTAGTAATCCTACATCAGCATGCATATCTGAAATACAGTGTAAACTCTATATAACGACACTGTAGGAACTGTCCGTATTATGGTGTTATAGAGAGTTGTCATTAAATGGAGATGATAAATCAGAATTAAAAAAATAAAAGTTTATTTCAAAATAGTGTTAGTAGTTATCTAGTAGTTACGTATATAAAAAAATAATCTTATTTCAACGCTATTGCGTTTAGTCTGTCATTTTTGTCTGACGTCTTTTGCTGCACCAGTGATTATTTTCTTCTTTTTTACTTATTTTATTCATATCTTACAATATTGAGCCATCTTGGCGATAAAGGACAAAAGAACGTACACAGCTGCGCAGTTCTTACTAATTTTAGCAACTTAAAAAGTACTTTTTATTACAATTGTGGTCGTTATGAAGAGTGGATGTAATGCTATGTAGTGTATTGTATGGAAGACAAGCTAAACCAACCAAAGCCAATTGATGACGCTTTAGGGAGTTTGTCGTTAAATCGAGGGACGTTACGTGGAGTTTACACTGTATATTAAATACATATCAGAAACACATATATATGTCTCAAACATTTAGTGTGGAATATAAAATGTTTGTTTAAACATTCCCGCCTGCATCTACCTTCAAAGTCCCGTCACGTTTTTTTTTTTTTTTTTTGTTGACTGATAATCAAGTTAGAAAACAAGAAGGAAATCATGAATATATATAAAAACATTATGTTTTTTATAATACTATTTTTCCTCATTTAAAAAGCACAGTAAAGGTACACTTATACATTTTCTAATCTATATCTATCTATCTATACTAATATAATAAAGCGTAAACACACACTACTTTGTGGCGTAGGATGTCAATCACAGCATATTTTTTAATAATTCTCTCTTTAATAAAAAGCCCTGCACTTACGACACGCTTTAGGCTGTATATTTTCACGCTACTAAACTTAGGGGATAAATAAATTGGAAAAAACCTTCATGTGAGAAAGGGTCCATAAACTACAAGCTGCCAACATCAAGGAAGCAAGGTTTCCATAGTTTGTCATTATGTCATGTCATTTTGACATTTGCATTTGATAATTTGACAAATGTAAACAATATTTTTTTCCATAATTTCATGTGGATTAAGCCGCATGGGAACAGCAAGTTTGATTTAAAAAATCAGGCTTTTAAGGGTTAAGTGTGGAGTTCAAACACAATATAACAAGATTTATAAATTCTTAAACTAATCATTCTAAAATTATCATCACCAGTTCACTATACGTCCCCACTGAGGGGGAGCCTACCCTAAGGGTGACTACACCTTAGTCAACCATGCTGGCCCACTGCGGGTTGACTTTACACATATCTTTGAATTTCTTCACCAATATGTGCATCACAATGTTTTCCTTCACCGTAACAACCGTAATTTCATCATCACCATCACCAGCTCACTATACATCCCCACTGAGAGGCTCAGCACCTAAGTAAGGTGACTAGGCCATAGTCAACCTGCACTGCGGGTTGACTTCACACATATCTTTGAATTTCTTCACCAATATGTGCATCACAATGTTTTCCTTCACCATAACAACCGTAATTTCATCATCACCATCACCAGCTCACTATACATCCCCACTGAGAGGCTCAGAACCTAAGTAAGGTGACTAGGCCATAGTCAACCTGCATTGCGGGTTGACTTCACACATATCCTTGAATTTCTTCACCGATATGTGCATCACAATGTTTTCCTTCACCGTAACAACCGTAATTTCATCATCACCGTCACCTGCTCACTATACATCCCCACTGAGAGGCTCAGAACCTAAGTAAGGTGACTAGGCCATAGTCAACCACACTACACTGCGGGTTGACTTTACCCATATCTTTGAATTTCTCTACTGATATGTGAATCAATGTTTTCCTTCACCGTAACGACCGTAATTTCATCATCACCATCACCAGCTCACTATACATCCCCACTGCGAGGCTCAGAACCTAAGTAAGGTGACTAGGCCATAGTCAACCTGCACTGCGGGTTGACTTCACACATATCTTTGAATTTCCTTCACCATAAGAACCGTAATGTCATACTAATATTATAAATGCAATAGTTTAAATGGATATTTGTTAGTAACCTAAATGATTGAACGGATTTTAATGAAATTTATTATAGTATAGATGTAGAAGACAATATGGAAGAACACATTGGCTTTTTACTTCTTGTTTTTTTTATAAGAGAAATGGGCAAACGAGCGGCTGGAACACAGAGGTGGTTAACGACGCCCATGGACATCCGCAACACCAGAACAACTACAGATGCGTTGCCGGCCTTTGAGGCAATTGTAGGCTCGCTTGAAGGACCCTAAGTCATACTGGTTTGGAAATACTGCCAAGGACAGACCGTTCCACAATGCGGCTGTGTGGGGCAGAAAGTTTTTTTTGTAGTTGTAGACTAAAGCTAGTAGTAGTAGGGGCTACGATTTCCGCAACTCCATGGCTAGCGCGTATTTTGCGTGAGAATAGGACATGGATTACTCCAGTCAACCCAGCTCGCCGAAGAACCCTAGCAACCCTTTTATATTACTGGTGATCTTCGGGAGCGAGCTCAGTGAACCAATATACCTAACCCTGTATTAGAATAGTTACTAAAGCTAGTAATTAATAAATGTTACCTGAATCTTTAGTATCACTAACGCCACTTTCATCTGATTTTTTCTCAATAGAATTATTTTTCCTTATAGTTTCCTGTCCCGTTTTTAAACGAACATTGTCTAGTAATAATAAAGACATGTCAAGTTCATCCAAAGGTACCATATATTTTGATATATTATCCATTTTAATTGTTCAATAGAACTGTGAATAAATAAAAATCATAGTTAGAAATTTGAAATGTGTAAATTGATTTCCTCACATCTGCTTGAAGTTTTAAAGATTGCATCATCATCATCAACTTGCCCTTATCCCTTATGGAGGGTGGGCACAGTATGTGCTGCTATTCCATACATCTCTATCAGCCATATCTGAATCCACTCCTTTCTTAAGCATACCCCTTTTCACACAATCCATCCATACTTTCTTCGGTCTTCCTCTTCCTTTGTAGCCATCCACATTCATTCGTAACACTTTCTGGTTTATGTCCCCATCGTCTCGTCGCATAACTTGTCCATACGCTAACCTTTTGCTTCTCAATTTCTCCACCACTGGCAATACTTTCAAACTTCCTCTAATATATATCTAGTTTTAAAGATTGCATATAAAGCTAAAATAATGGATGGATGTATGTTATTTCATAGATGAAATGGCTCAATGGATCTTGGATGATCACAGATGGAGAACATAGTCATGAAGGCATAGGCTACTTTTCTTTCGCATCGACGAAATATTTTGATATAATTCAGTATTCTATTAAACTACAAAGCATGAAATCCATTTTAAAATTTAAAATGTTATGTTTAGAATACTATTAAAAAAGTGTTAAGGATTGATATATAAAATTCAACACAAAGAAACTTCATTTCCTTGATGACTATAAAGACTAAAAGAAAATCAATATATTAGTGTTTGTGAAGTACACTTTATATTAGTATTTTCTAGTTAAGTATTAACCTTATACTACTTACCATGAACTTGCTTGATTATTTGCTAAAACTTGTTCATCGCCTTTAATCTCTTATCAATCATTAGTTATCATTAATGACGAAAATTGAGGAAACAACGAAATTGAAAATTATCCGCCCATAGATACAAAGACAGAGTAGCAACACTGATCTCCAAAAAATGGATAGGCTGTAAAGTTACTGCGCTTATTTAACTTTCGCCATTTCGGCGATGACAGTTACAGTTTGTAGCAGTGGTGTTAATACGAAATAATATATCAAAGAAAGTTGGATGTCGGTAATATTAACAGTCGAAACTTAGTCAGAATTAATCAAAAGATATCATCATTACAAAGCAAAAACCTATCCATTTAAACAAAGCAATGGCATATCAAAGATTAAAATGTTATTTTTTATTCGATTTTTCTGGTTTTTGTTAAATTCACCATTGTAAGTTTCGATGGTCGGGACATGTTTAAAATCACTTTGTTATCATTGTCTTTGTCTAAACAACCCCCGAGATAACTATAGGAATTTAAATCAATTATTACGACAGCAATTTATTAAATTCTCGCACAGCGGGCGAAGGAGAGGACTATGCTCGGTGTTTCTCTAAGGGAGAAAAACCGGAACGACATGATTTGACGGAGAACCAAAGTAGACGATATAGTTCTAAAAGTCATAAGGTTGAAAGGCAATTCGCCGGTCCTATCTATCTATCTGGGAAGTCGTTGGATGCGTAAAGCAGAGGACCGCAATCTGTGGAATTGGGGAAGATCTATGTCCAGCAGTGGGCAGATAAAGGCTGATGATGAAGTATTGAATTTATGTTTTATAGTCCAAAGGTAAAACCGGTAAAGTTAAACATAGATAATATATAGTTTGTCTAAATAAGTGTGATTGCTTGACAATTTAGTAGGGATGTTGTGTAAAATCAGGTACTTACTTATCGTTTCGATTTTCGATTTTTACTCCCATAGAAATTGAATCGATAGATCCTAGTTTTACCTCATGGATTAATAATAAAAAACACTGTTTTTTAATTCGGTTATTCAAAGTCAAATCAATAATGAAAAAAACAGTACATTTACAAAGAATTATAGGCTGTTTTGTTTTGCCTTTATTTTGCTCACTGGCTTTGGTTTGGTGATGGTTTGTCTAGTTTTTTATATACTCTTTGGTTTTTTCATTGGCAACACTGATACGTTTTCAAAATGGTGTAAAATCGATAATTTGATGCTGTACTGCTTTGTCTAAACTAAATTGTTAAAAAATCTTGTACATTTTTACCATATAAGACTATAAGGTCAATAGATTTTAATGTTTTTTAATTGGTTTTAACTTGTTCCGAACGTTTTATTGTTTAGTGTTTTAAAAATGGAGGAAGAGGAATCATCGGATATGTGCCAAACTTGTCTTGTACGGGGCCGTTTCCTTTACCCGCTACGAAAATTGACATCAACATTAAATGAATTGGGAATTCCTATAAAGGTAAGTTGCAAATACATCACCTTCCAATAATACGATATCTGTAATCAATATCAAATATGGCCGATACAAGTGTTGAAATGTGCATAGGCGTCGATAGCTGATGATTTAGGCCAGCTCCTCTCTTCAGCTTCTAACATCATCTGCTAAGGGCCAGCTTTTATTAAGATCTTTCTATTTCCATTTTAAATTATTCAATTGCTAAGGGGAGTAATTACCCGCAACCTCTGGCGACGCCCATGAGTATGTTGAGTATGGAGGTAAGTTAGTTGTGCTAGGGCTGCCACAAATGGAAGGTAGTCTGCATACTTCTCTTCCTCTGCCTCAAATAAAGATATGTGTGAAGTTAACCTGCAGTGGGCCAGCTTATAATTGGCCTAGTCATATCTAACTTATAACTACTCCGAGCCCCTCAGTGGGATCTCTAACATGGAAATCCTCAGTGTTCCATTTCAAGAAAAATTGCCATGTTCATTGCAACAAGACAAACTCTGCCTCTTACAAATGTCTAGATAGCAGTGAGTGGTGTAAAGCCTACATATTTTCACCTTATTTATATACAGTTTGACATATTTGTTAATTTTATTAGGGATATCAATAATTGAAACTATATGGGGGTAGGTCAGATAATTGTAGGTTCATATTTTCATGGTTCATAGATCCTTATAAAATGGTAGTCCTCATCTTCAATTTCTCCCTACACAGAGTTGGCAAACTATGTGCTGCTTCCATACTGCTATCAATCAAATATCTGAATTTACTCCATCCTTAGGCATATCTGTTTTCATACAATCCATACTTTCGTTGGTATTCCTCCTTTCTAGCCATCCACATTTCATGTCCTCCATCCTCTCGGCTAACATGTACACACACTAACCTTCTGCTTCTCAATTTCTCTACCACTGGCACTACTTACAAACTTCCTCTAATATACTCATTCTTACCTTTATTCCTGCTTGTCACCACACATCCATCCACACGCAATCTCCTTCCATCCACAATATGACAGGTCTTATGGACTTGTAGATCTGTCCCTTAAGTTTAAGAGGCATTCTTGGATCACAAGTCACACCAGAAACGTGTCATTTCATCCAACCTGCATTTATTCGGCTTTTTACATCTTGGTCAATGCCAGTGTTGTACTTGGCTGGAGAACCAAGGTACTTAAAATCGGAGCAGGTCGGAGGAGTCACACCATCTAACGATTGGAGAGAAACTGGTCGGACCGCCAAAATCACAATAAATAGGTGCTATTGATTTTAAGACCAGCTCCCTCCAAACCAGCCATTCTTCCAACCTGCTCTGTACCTCGCACATTCTCCATCAAGCACAATGTTATCTGCATAAAGCATACATTAAACTGCATCCTCTTGTATGTTTAATGTCAGAACATCCACCAGCTAACCTCTTGTGTAAACCAACGCCAGTAGCTGACCAGATGTATGTACTGGCTTGCCAGTACATAGCAAGAATAAGCTGCAGAAATTTAACCCACCATTCTTCCAACCTGCTCTTTTCCTCGCATCCATCCTCCAACAAGCTTGATGTCATCGGCATGAAGCATACAGCAGGCTGCTTCCTCTTGTATGTTTAATGTCAGAGCATCCACCAGCCAACCCAACGTAAGTACTGGCGCGCCAGTATATAGCATGGATAAGCTGCAGGCATTTCCCAGCTCCTTTCACTTTCAAAGCCCACCTCAAAACATTCCTCGGAACCCCACGCATATTTGAGGTCTACGAACACCATGTGCAGGTTCATATGCACACGCCTATTTCGTATAATTGGTGAATGGCTGATATGGAGTCTGGAGCCCTCGATCTGGCGTAAATCCGAATTGGTTCCGAGATATCCCACTCTCCTCTCTGATCCTGCATCTACCACTCTTTCCCAAGCTTCCATACTGTGTGACATGTGCTTTATTCCTCTATAGTTGTTACAAATAAATGAGTACCAATGAACTACCACTTGTCTGGGATTACCTCAACCTGTAACAACTTGTTGAATAGAGTCAGCCACACTCATCCATCCTACTTGAGCAGCTTCCATACCTCCACTGATATTCCATCAACCCAACAGCCTTTCCATTCTTCACACCTTGCACTGCTTTCGTTCCTTCATCCACACTAATCTCCTTCACCATACCAATATTAACCAGCATGTTTTCTAACGAGCGTCGGTGGCTGTGGTTTGAGCACTTGACTTGTAATCCACAGGTCCTGGGTACAAACCTCGCTGTACCAATGTGATTTTCGATTTTTCGAATTTCATATGTACATAATTTACCTGACGTTCTTACGGTGAAGGAAAACATCGTGATGCACATATCGGCGATGAAATTCAAAAATATGTGTGAAGTCAACTCGCAGTGCAGCTTGGTTGACTAAGGCTTTATCACACCGAGGCTCCGAGCCCCAGTGGGGACGTATAGTGAGGTGGTGATGATGTTTTCCAACACTCCACTCCAAACATTCTCTTATCATTTTTCTAAAATATCCCTTCCATCACTTTTTAATATCATCATGAATACCTTTCCCAAATCGCCTTTTATTCTTCTAATATTGTTGTCTCTTCCTCTTGTTTCTCTCTCTCTCTTGCTGTATGAATCAAAGAAGCAAGATTGCTGGTAACGGTAATTGTTATCCGATGTCAAAGGCCTTTGTTGTCTGTGCATTTGAATTTTAACACTTGCAATTGAGAATAAAGTAAAGTTTTCATAATTTCAAGTGGATATTCATATATAATATATTTCAGACAAATGTGACCACTGGTGTATGTTGGGAGTGCAAGACATTTATTATGAAAATAAAGAAATTTAAACTACAAGTCATCAAAGCGCAGGACGCGTTGATGGAAATAGCAACGGTACCTATAAGCGTTTTTTACGATCTGAGTTCATATCGAAATTAAGTCTCCGATCACAGGAAATGTTCAGTTCGGATTATATTCTCTATGTAAACTTCTAACCCTTTTATGGTATTCTTTTTAATGAGTTGAATGTTCATGGAGTTATTTATATCCATACAAACTTTATAGCTATTTAATATTTATGGTTTTAATACAATTTTTATACAATGCAAAATATTAAAAGAATTAAATTTTCATTCCATCTATAATTAAATATGTACAGAAAACCATTTAAGTTGCAACAACACTTATAATGTTGATTAAATGTTTCAACAAAATGGGTACCTCCATCTCTATGACAGTTTCGCTATTTCACCGTATTCAAACTGGTCAATTAACTTATATAAAAACCATCGAAATACTAAAAGATCAAGATTAAGTATTTAATTTGATATTTCAACAGCATAAGGATTTTCAATCATTAAGCAGATTGTCATATAACACTAAATATACATATGACCTAGAAATATTATATACAGATCCGTTAGATGATATTAAAACTGAAAACGATATTGAAGTAAATAAAGATGAAATAAATAGTTCAACAAAAAAGGTAACCAAAAAGGAATTGTTCAACCAAAAAGGAGTTGAATCAAAAGTGAAAGGTAAATACACAAAGATAGTGTTTACGGAAGAGGAAATGTTAAAGAATAGAGAGGAAAAAAGAAATCAACCTAATTACAAAAAGATTGTTTACAAATGTGATTCTTGTGTATTGGGTTTTACAAGGAAGGAAAACTATGATTTACATGTAGAGAAACGACATGATGAGGTAAGTTTATTATCAAATATTATAAATGCGAAGTTTAGATCAAAGACATTCAAAGGATATATAGACTAGACATACTAAACATTTTTTCACCGGTAAATTCTTTGAAAGGTACTATGTTAGTTGTCAAGGCTAGGGTCACCTAATGTCTTTGTATTGACATTTAAAACAATTTACTAAATTATAATAAGCTCCATCTTTTGTCACAAAATAAAACATCAATATTTAAATATTATTTAACTAGCTTTCGCCCGTCCGCGTGGAATTAAAAAAAAAAAAGAAATCAACCTAATTACAAAAAGATTGTTTACAAATGTGATTCTTGTGTATTGGGTTTTACAAGGAAGGAAAACTATGATTTACATGTAGAGAAACGACATGATGAGGTAAGTTTATTATCAAATATTATAAATGCGAAGTTTAGATCAAAGACATTCAAAGGATATATAGACTAGACATACTAAACATTTTTTCACCGGTAAATTCTTTGAAAGGTACTATGTTAGTTGTCAAGGCTAGGGTCACCTAATGTCTTTGTATTGACATTTAAAACAATTTACTAAATTATAATAAGCTCCATCTTTTGTCACAAAATAAAACATCAATATTTAAATATTATTTAACTAGCTTTCGCCCGTCCGCGTGGAATTAAAAAAAACAAATGTGAGTGGCCTATGTGTTCTTTCAGACTATCCTCTACATCTATACCAAATTTCATCGAAATCCGTTCAGCAGTTTAGGCTACAAACTCTAACATCCGTCCATCTAAACTTTCGCATTTATAATATTAGTATGATTAGTATGATGACACCTATTGGCAATTAATTTTATTACAATGAATTATATTGATATGTGATTTTGAGAATTATATGGAAAATGTGTCTCTAAATATTTTTGGAATTTCGGTTTAGATGTCTGTTTGTTAGTTTGTATTCTAAACTAAACGGATCTCGATGTTTTTTAATGCCACGCAGATATCGCGGGCGAAAGTTAGTCATCATCATCTTTCTCCTTATCCTACTCCCGTAGGGCGCAACAGGTTTTTGTCCTCCAAATAACCCTATCATACGTCATCTCAGTCATCACTCCTTTTTTGCTCATGTCACCTTTCACACAATCCATCTCTTTCTAGGTCTACCTCTACCGGTGTACTTCCACACTCATAACTAACGTCCTTGTTACATGAGATTCATCTCTCCTCACATGCCCTCATGCTAACCTTTTACTCCTTACCTTCTCTACCACTGGGGCTACTCAAACTTCTTCTAATATACTCATTTCGTATCTTATCCATTCGTGTTACCACACAGCCATCTTAACATTCGCATCTCTGCCACATGTAGTCTTCTTTCATCTGTTCCTTTTACTGCTCAACATTCAGATCATCATGATAGGTAGTATTAATAATAAAAAAATGTTTTCTTTTCAGAATATCGGAATAAACATTTGCAATATATGTGAATCTCGTTTTTCCAATACCAAAGCATTAGACAAACATCGTAAGAAGCATTATTTGGTGTACAAATGTAAACTCTGTGATTATGAGACATTGGAGCTATGGTCTGTGGACAATCATTGTAGATTGAAACACAATAATGATGAAGAGGGACAAATACATTGTAAGAAATGCAGTTTTATTGCTAGGTAAGTGATTGGTTTAACAGTGGTAGAGCCCGCTTTAATATCTTCGCACGAATGGGTCGGCTCGCCCGGTGTAATACCACGACCACACAAGACAGGCATGAAGTGGGAGCAATCCCGCGTTTCGTCAGATGAGTGTGGTCCCGGAGGCCTAATTTTAGTCCCTTTCCCTTTCCACGCTTTTCTTAAGAGGAAATGATGGGAAGGAAAATTGGATTTGACGGTGGAGGAGATGCATAGGAAGGGGAAATGTCCTCTTTATGTGCGTCTCCTCTACCGTTGATTATGGGTAGGCAACGCATCTGCAATTGCGGATGTTTATGGGCAGCGGTCGCTTTCCATTTCGGTGAATTCAGGCCGCTTGCTCGTTGCGTCGAGGAGACGCGCATAAAGAGGACATTTCCCCTTCCTACGCGTGTCCTCCACCGACAAATCCACTTTTCCTTCCCATCCTCTCCTCTTAAGAAAAGCGTGGAAAGGGAAAGGGACTAAAATTAGGCCTCTGGCACCACACTCATCAGACTGTACGTGGAATTGCTTCCACTTCACGCCTGTCTTGTGTGGTCGTGGTATTGGGGCGAGTCCTACAGTGTGAAGATGTTAAAGCGGGCTCTACCACTGTGTCTCAAGTGAAGTGACAATTATGCTTCCTCTATATATTTTTTGTACCTCTTTGTATCAGAGATATTGCATTTCAGAAATCCAGTTGAATTATCCAAACATGTACAAAGTCAACATTTCTTACAATGCAATGAGTGTGGAGATAAATTTAAAGGCAAAAATACGTTAAGAACTCATAAAATGTAAGTATTTTTGTACATAATTAGCTATTCCCGTGCGGCTTCATCCGTATGGAATTAAAAAAAACAAATCTTTCCTCTTTATAATATTAGTATAGACTAGCTGTAGTTCGCGACTTCGCCCGCGTGAATTTAAAATATATAGCCTATGTTACTCACAGATAAATTTCCTTTCTAACGGTGAAATACATTTTAAAATCGTCCCAGTAGTTTTTGAGTTATTTCAATACATACAAAAATACAAATCTTTCCTCTTTATAATATTAGTAAGAAGTAATATTTTATTGTTTACATTTGTCAAATTTTCAATTGCAATTGTCAATTCAAACCACAAATGACAAAGGCCTTTGACATTGGATAATTACCGTTACCAGCAACCTTGCTTCTTTGATATCAGTTTGTAGTTTTGTCCCTTTCCCGTATGACAGTTTTTTCCAAATGATTTACTCCCTAAGTTTAATAGCGTGAATATAGCCTAAAGTGTGTTAGTGTAGGCCTTTTTATTAAAGGAAGAATTATTCAAAAATATACTGTGGTTGACATCCTACGCCACAAAGTGGCTTGTTCCATTTACCTAACTAAATTTGTCTTATATATATACTAGCTGTTCCCGTGCGATTTCATCAGCATAAAATTATTTTATTGTTTGCATGTGTCAAATTGTCAATTGCAAATGTCAATTCAAATCACAATTGACAAAGGCCTTTGACATTGGATAATTACCGTTACCAGCAACCTTGCTTCTTTGATATCAGTTTGTAGTTTTGTCCCTTTCTCGTATGACAGTTTTTTCCAAATGATTTACTCCCTAAGTTTAATAGCGTGAATATAGCCTAAAGTGTGTTAGTGTAGGGCTTTTTATTATAGAAAGGAATTATTCAAAAATATGCTGTAATTGCTGACATCTTAGGCAACAAAGAAGTGTGTGTTTACGCTTTATTATAATAGATAGATAGATATATAGATATATAGATGTCTACCCACCCTAGCACAAAAACTTGACTGGTTACGAAAACGGAAAAAAATATCTTGTTACCTAATTAGGTAAACGGAACAAGCCCACAAAGTGTGTTTTATTACATTAGTATAGACTAGCTGTTGCTCGCGACTTCGCCCGCGTGAAATTATAAAAATAGCCTATGTTACTCACAGATAAATTACCTTTCTAACGGTGAAATACATTTTAAAATCGTCCCAGTAGTTTTTGAGTTATTTCAATACATACAAAAATACAAATCTTTCCTCTTTATAATATTAGTATAGACTAGCTGTTGCTCGCGACTTCGCCCGCGTGAAATTAAAAAAATAGCCTATGTTACTCACAGATAAATTACCTTTCTAACGGTGAAATACATTTTAAAATCGTCCCAGTAGTTTTTGAGTTATTTCAATACATACAAAAATACAAATCTTTCCTCTTTATATTAGTATAGACTAGCTGTTGCTCGCGACTTCGCCCGCATGAAATTATAAAAATAGCCTATGTTACTCACAGATAAATTACCTTTCTAACGGCGAAATACATTTTAAAATCGTCCCAGTAGTTTTTGAGTTATTTCAATACATACAAAAATACAAATCATTCCTCTTTATAATATTAGTATAGACTAGCTGTTGCTCGCGACTTCGCCCGCGTGAAATTATAAAAATAGCCTATGTTACTCACAGATAAATTACCTTTCTAACGGTGAAATACATTTTAAAATCGTCCCAGTAGTTTTTGAGTTATTTCAATACATACAAAAATACAAATCTTTCCTCTTTATAATATTAGTATAGACTAGCTGTTGCTCGCGACTTCGCCCGCATGAAATTATAAAAATAGCCTATGTTACTCACAGATAAATTACCTTTCTAACGGCGAAATACATTTTAAAATCGTCCCAGTAGTTTTTGAGTTATTTCAATACCTACAAAAATACAAATCTTTCCTCTTTATAATAGTATAGACTAGCTGTTGCTCGCGACTTCGCCCGCGTGAAATTAAAAAAATATAGCCTATGTTACTCACAGATAAATTACCTTTCTAACGGTGAAATACATTTTAAAATTGGCCCAGTAGTTTTTGAGTTACAATACATACAAAAATACAAATCTTTCCTCTTTATAATATTAGTATAGATCATATTTTTACTTTTCAGGTATGAATGTAAGGAATGTAAAAAGAAATTCGCATCAAAAGTATATTGGAGGAAACATTGGGAGTTTTATCATTTACATAAATCACAATTTAAATGTGAAGTTTGCAATAAGGTAAGTTTTTTATATTAGGTTTTGACCACTACTTTGTCCGAGAATTGAAATAAAATCCTAAATAAGTAGTCTGTATTCATTCAGACTATATTCTACATCTATACTAATATAATAAAGCGTAAACACACTTCTTAGTTTAGGATGTCAGCAATCACAGTATATTTTTGAATAATTCTATCTTTAATAAAAAAGCCCTACACTTACACGCTTTAGGCTATATATTTTCTCGCTAAACTTAGGGAGTAAATAAATTGTAAAAATCCTTCATATGGAAAGGGACCATAAACTACAAACTGACAATGTCAAGGAAGCAAGGTTATGGTAACGGTAATTTTGACATTTGCAATTGAGGATTAGACAAATGTAAACAATAAAATAAAGTTTTTATAATTTCATTCAGATGAAGCCGTACGGGAACAGCTAGTCTGTGATATATTTCATTGATTTGTTAAGCCATTTTGGATATAACAAACATACAGATTTTCTCATTAATAATTACTATCTTTTCCTATGCAGCTTTATACTCGTGGTTTAAAAAAGCTATTTTATTGTTTGCATTCTAATCAATCTCAAAAGTCAAAATTTTAATATTCAAAAATAACGAAGACTTTTCTCATTAGCTAACAATTACCTTTACCAATACAACCTTGCTTAAATTGGCTTGTAGTTTTCCCTTTCTCGGGATTATTCCCAACCGTCACCCCGCTCTGTCCCAACGTGAGAATCAAAAGTTTCATCCGTGACAGATGGAAGCGTTATGAAATAAAATAAGTTCCAACCGTCCCCTCATCACAAAAGGTGGGACGGATGAAACTTTATTCTCATCTATCCTCACTTGGGGACACAGCGGGGTGACGGTTGGGAAAAATCCCTTTCTCGCATTATAATTTTTCCAATTAACTCACCCCCTAAATTAAATAGCAAGAAAATATACATTCTAAAGCGTGTCGTAAATGTATGAGTTTTATTTAAAAAAAAAAATTCAATAACTAGCTGTTCGCGTGCGGATTCATCGTCTTCAGTGCGGTCTTTTTTTTTATGATTTTTAAAAACAGCGCTTGACCACGATTCCACCTATAGTCTCTTACCCACATTAGGGTTTTTATCCAAAATATTTACCCCCTAAGTTTAATGGCGTCAAAATATATAGCCTAAAGTATGACGTAAGTGTAGGGCTTTTTATTACAAAAAGAATTATTCAAAAATATGCTGTAATTGCTGACATCTTAGGCAACACAGAAGTGTGTGTTTACGCTTTATTATAATAGTATATATATACAGTAATTCCTGACATCCTATATAAAAAATAAACGCGGTATAAAGTTAAACTTAGGAATAAATATAAGCAAATATCAGTACAAATTCTGCTTATACTCAGTTTATTCCTAAATTTAACTTTATACCGCGTTTATTTCTAAGGCTGTATATTAGTATAGATTTAGATAGTTTCTTATGAAAATATATTTATTCCAGTTGTTTATTTCTGATTGGAGATTGAAAAATCACAGACAGACCCAACACGGTGTAACAAGAGATAGAAACCACACTTGTAACATCTGCGGAAAGAAATTCTATGTAAGTAAAACATTTCATTTACTACGATAGCCCATTTGATATCTATATCTATACTATTATAATAAAGCGTAAACACACACTTCTTTGTTGCCTGAGATGTCAGCAATTACAGCATATTTTTGAATAATTCTTTTTTTAATAAAAAGCCCTACACTTACGTCATGCTTTAGGCTATATATTCTCACGCCATTAAACTTAGGGGGAAATATTTTGGATAAAAACCCTAATGTGGGAAAGAGACCATAAATTGCTGCCAACATCAAGAAATAAAGATTGCTTAGGTTTGTCATGTCATGTCATTTTGACATTTGCTATTGATAATTTGACAAATGTAAACAATAAAATGATGAATCCGCACGCGAACAGCTAGTTAAAAAATATAATAAAAAAAACAAAGCCTATGTTACTCACTGATAACATAGCTTTTTAATGGTGAAAGAATTTTTGAAATCGGCCCAGTAGTTTTTGAGTTATTTCAATTCATACAAAAATATAAATCTTTCCTCTTTGTTATATTAGGATACATTAGTATTTGGGACGGATTAGAAACGTCTGTGGCTTAGTGGTTTGACCACTTACTTGTAATCTACACGTCTTAGGTTTGAATCCCGCTGTACCTGTGATATTCGAATTTCATCTACATAATTTACCAGATGTTATGAAGGAAAACATCGTGATGGACATATCTGTGAAGAAATTCAAAGATATGTGTGAAGTCGCAGTGCAATTGACTATGTCCTAGTCACCCTTAGGGTAGGCTCCCTCAGTGGGGATATAGTGAGCTGGTGATGATGATAGATTAGTATTAATATAGATATATTAAATTAGTAAGATGTATGACTAAATATAATAATATTTTTGTTCCAGACTCAATCAACATTACGTGGTCATCAATTAACACATTCTGAGGAACGGAGCTACATGTGCGAGGACTGCGGAGACACGTTCAAACAACGACCAGCTCTCTACACGCACTCGCGGCTAGTGCACAAGATGACACGAGTCACAACGACCACAGTGTGATTACGACCATGGTGTGACCAGAAACACCACGTGACCACGACCAGTGTGATTACAACGACCATGGTGTGACCAGGACTTCCGCAGTGTGATCACAAACACAGTGTGATTACAACAACCATGGTGTGACCAGAATACCACAGTGTGATTACAACGACCACAGTGACCAGAACTACAGCAGTCCGATCACGACCATGGTGTGACCAGAACTACCGCAGTATGATTACTTCCGCCACATTGTGATTAAAGAAAATACGCTATGGGGTCTCAAAGTACCTTTGAGGAGCGTAGCTTCCGCTTCATGTTACTATTACAAACACAATGTGACAATAACGACCACAGTTTAACTAGAACTACCATATTGTGACCACAACGACCACAGTTTGAGCATGAGACTACAATACGCAGTTATTAGGTAACTTTAAGGAGTGTGTGTTCAAACACAGTTATCCACAAATTACCACAGAATACTATAACAATCACAGTGTGACCAGAACCACCATATTGTGACTACAACGACCATAGTGTGACTACAACGATCATAGTGTGACTACAACGACCATAGTGTGATCACTGCAACACTGAGGTCATTATGTAATTGTAAGCTTTGACTGCCAGATGATTACAATGACAACATTGTGACCAGAACGACCATAGTGACAATAGTGACCACAGAGTGAAGTGTAGTGATATAGAACTGTCAGTGATATTTGTTGTCAATCAATTGCTTAATATTTGATATTAACAGTGAAATATGACTGAATTGATCTTAGACCATCAGTAATTATACTATAATATTGTAAATGGGAAAGTTTAGATGGATGTTTGTTAGAGTTTGTAGCCTAAACAGCTGAACCGATTTCGATGACATTTGGTACCGACATAGAGTTTAGTCTGGAAGAACACATAGGCTACTCAGTTTTGTTTTTTTTAATTCCACGCGGACGGAGTCGCGGGCAAAAGCTAGTATTAAATAATACTTCATTAATTATATTATTATTATTATTCATTTAATCTATTCAAAACATTACAACACTTACAAATACTAGAAAACACTGAAAAATAACAAATTAAAAATTTAATTTTACCAATTATAAAAAGTAAAAACACGTAAAAAACAAGTATATGACGCCAAAAAAAAAACGAAATGAAGGCTGAACTCTATAAGTGTTGCAATACAGAACAGATAGGGCCCTTGCTATCTGACAGTGACGTCATTAGCTATCTGAGCCTCTATCAGCCAGTGGTGGGACAGGCCCTTAGAGTCGGTAGAATTGTACAGAAGTTTTGCTTACACTTTTAAATGAAGTGTCTCTTCAGTTAAATCTGCCAGAACTGAATATATGTCATTTTATAATTATTAACCATTTATAATATAACTAGCTTTGGCCCGCGACTCTGTCCGCGTGGAATTAAAAAAAAAAACAAAAGTGAGTAGCCTATGTGTTCTTCCAGACTATCCTCTACATCTATACCAATTTTTTTCGAGATCCGTTCAGCCGTTTAGGCTACAAACTCTAACAAACATCCATCCATCCATCCATCTAAACTTTTGCATTTATAATATTAGTAAGAAGTAAGATTAATCATATGTACATTTGAATGTAAATTAAATTTTAGTATAGATAACCTTCATTCACTAACTTTTTTTGCAGTTTTAATTTAAAAAAATCTAGTAATAAATATATTCTATGTCATTCAGTGATAATGTAGCTTTTTAATGGTGAAAAAATATTTTGGGAAACTGGTCTATATATGATTATAAAGTCTGTGGTTGCTACAAGGGTTTTCATTCTTTGTCTACACTAATATAAAGAGGAAAGATTTGTATTTTTGTATGTATTGAAATAACTCAAAATACTGGGCCAATTTTAACATTCACCAATTAATAGCTACGTTATTACTGAGTAATATAGGATATATTTATTACAATTTTATTTCCGGACGAAGACGAGCAACAGTTCGTCATCATCATCCCTACCTTATCCTACTCCCGTAGAGTCGGCACCAGGTTGCATCCTCCAAATATGTCACCTTTCACACAATCCATCCATCTCTTTCTATGTCTACCTCTACCAGTGTACACCTTCTACAAATTGGTAGACCTGTGATCTGTGGTAAAAATTGTATTTGATAAAAGGTTTTTTATTATGTTTGATATAAATATATTATTGTCCAAAAAACATCAATAAAACAAATGGTCCTTCGAGCCGGTTTTTGGTTCTAATGTCTTGCTGCTCTCCGCGAACAATAAGAAGAAAGGACATTGTCAGGGTCAATCAAAGGAATATTCACTATTTCTTGATCTGAATGTGACCAATCAGCCTTATCAATATTAAATTTTAAGAGGGGTGGAAGTCGTCGAAGTCGCTTGGCCATTTTGGCGGATTCAGGTGGCCACTCGCTCATTTGCCACCTTATGATAATGAAAAAACCAGAGTGGGGTTTCGCACAGATAAAACAACGGGCTTTTGACCAATTACTTTTAAATTACATTGGATAGTTGGTAAAATATATGTCTGAACTGGGAGGAAAGTGTAAACAGTAAAACCTTTCTGGGAGCTTTTTGCCAATAATTTTTTTTTTCTCTTCGCCGTCTCTGTTCTTGCGTGGCAAGAAATTTTATTAGACTAAGTTTGCCGACTTGATCTGTTTTTATAATTTTATCCATGCCAATAAATGTTAGAATTGTAGGAGTTGGGGTCCAAATAGAAGAGATATTTTCTTTCGAAATTTTATTGAGCCTCCTGGCCCTGATGACCTGTAACCTTAAGGAACTTCGATGGAAGAAACTAAATCAAGGGACCACTCTACTGGTACATCTCTATCAATACCCACCTTACCCTCGCTATTTTAGTGTGTGTCCGCTTGTACGTTTGGCATTTTGTATTATAATATAAAGAAAATATTTGAAGTGGTAAATTACAATCGGTTTTGTTTGACCGGAATTAAAAAAAATAATAAACTAGTAAAATAGTTAAAAAGCTAACGATACGTTACTCACGACGCCAACTTTCTCTGTTACTAATTGTGTTCCTACTCTTGTTGAAGGAAAAAGTTTCTCTATTGTGGTTTTAAGGTCGTCTTACTCTAGCATCCATTCTCTCCGATTGCGTAGCGGATTCGCTAGGAAGTAGCTAACATGGGTACTTTAGATGGGAACGTCTTAGGGTAGAAGTATTTTATGTTCACGTCCTTTCTTGGCACTTTGATCAGTAAATAATTATTTTAATCACTTAACTTTTGTGGTCAATTTACTTTGAATATTAGCGACCAACTCTCCTCCCGAAGGTCCGCACCAACTTCGAATTCCAAACCATAACGTTCAAAAAGATGAAAGCGGAGGTTGAATAAGAAAAAGGAGAGTCCGTAATGATGGTAGATAAGAGGAACACCTTTTTTGTATCTATAATCAATTTCTTTATTCAACAAGTTTTCCCTCTCTCGAGGTATATGGCTGGTGTGTTGAACTCAGGGTCCTTTTTGTTGGAAGATTTTTGTCTTTAATACATGACAATCCCATAATTCTCGTGTTTAAGAAACGAACTGGTATTGTATTAGGATAAGCGATATCCAAAATGAGGCCGACATAAGCCTTTTTAATGGCTCTTTAGAACGATTATACAAGCCTCTTTATGTACTTTTTGTACCTCCACAGGACCATCGTCTACTTCGTTGGGGTCTAAGCAATCACGATTTTCCTTTTAGAGGTAAAAGGCTTCAGCTTTTCGCCGTATTTACACGACTTTAATGGCGGTGTATTCCATTTATTCTAATATTCTCGTGTTTGTAAGTTTTCGGCTGTTCAAAGTCCGATATCTTCTAGTTGTGGGCTGGACAAGCGAAGATCACGTGCGTCCTCGCGTGTATTGTTTTGATTTTTTGAAGATGTCTGGGCAGCGGTACCCTCGCTATTTTAGTGTGTGTCCGCTTGTACGTTTGGCATTTTGTATTATAATATAAAGAAAATATTTGAAGTGGTAAATTACAATCGGTTTTGTTTGACTGGAATTTAAAAACATTTAAGTTTAATGTGCTTTCCAATGTTGGAAGAATTTTTTAAATCGTTCCAATAGTTTTTATTGTGGCCGGTTGGTTGTTCGTTTAGCATTTCGTATTACGAAGAAAATTACACTAGAAATTTGCGTGAACTTAAAAAAATAATTAAAAAGTTACATGTCTTGGTGATATCTGTGGGCAGCGGTCGCTTCGCTATTTTAGCAAAATTAAGGGGCCGCTACTTTGCCACCATGTACTATAAAAATGAGTTTTCATGAACTTGAGGTTTATTCAATTCGATTTTGAGCCGGCCTTGGTTCGTTGCTCTCATGTTTGGTGCAAACAGAATTTGCATGGGTAGGGAGTGACTCGACTGGGATGGGGATCTAAAGGGAATACCCTTTATCTATTGACAACTTGAAGACATCTACGGGCACCGGTTACTTCGCTATTTTAGTGAAATTAAGTGGCGGCTTGTTTGCCACGTTGTGCTATAAAAAAGAATTTTCATATAGCAGAGGTTTATTTGGTACGTTTTAAACCGGCCTTTTTTTTGCCGTCGTGTTGGTTGGGAAATTCTTTATTCAACAAGTTTTCCCTCTCTCGAGGTATATGGCTGGTGTGTTGAACTCAGGGTCCTTTTTGGTGGAAGATTTTTGTCTTTAATACATGACAATCCCATAATTATCGTGTTTAAGAAACGAGCTGGTTTTGTATTGGTTTTGTTTGACTGGAATTAAAAAACATTTAAGTTTAATGTGCTTTCCAAAGTTGGAAGAATTTTTTAAATCGTTCCAATAGTTTTTATTGTGACAATGTTGGTATGGTTCTATTATGTGCGGAACAAAATATCCGCCAAATGGCGGCCGCGACTGCGAATTAAAGAAATCAAGGAATGAGAAGTTTTTAACCCCGTTTTCGAGCACCTTACTCTTGTCCAACGTAAGGAGTTTAAACGTCAATCTATAGGAGCCACAGTCATATTATGCTTCAATAAATTATAGTCTTGTTTAGCTCTTATGTTTTCTTCCAATTTGTACAGAATAACCATACCAACAACTCCGTTTTTCCGTGTATTCACACTCCCTCGCTCGCCACTACCAATATGGCCGTCGTGTCGTCGAGCCAATGCCCTTATTTCTGACATCTGACTACCTTCCGATTATTAACATAACAAGTAGAATTCCTACATTTTAAAACCATGACATAAATATTTAAATAATGTGTTGGATCACAATTACAAAGTTTATATTGTTATTTTAAATAAAGATAAATGATATTGATTTATAGCACGGACTAAATAACCTTCAAGAATACAGAATACATCAAAATAGTTAAAGAGCTAACGATACGTTACTCACGACGCCAACTTTCTCTGTTACTAATTGTGTTCCTACTCTTGTTGAAGGAAAAAGTTTCTCTATTGTGGTTTTAAGGTCGTCTTACTCTAGCATCCATTCTCTCCGATTGCGTAGCGGATTCGCTAGGAAGTAGCTAACATGGGTACTTTAGATGGGAACGTCTTAGGGTAGAAGTATTTTATGTTCACGTCCTTTCTTGGCACTTTGATCAGTAAATAATTATTTTAATCACTTAACTTTTGTGGTCAATTTACTTTGAATATTAGCGACCGACTCTCCTCCCGAAGGTCCGCACCAACTTCGAATTCAAACCATAACGTTCAAAAAGATGAAAGCGGAGGTTGAATAAGAAAAAGGAGAGTCTGTAATGATGGTAGATAAGAGGAACACCTTTTTGTATCTATAATCAATTTCTTTATTCAACAATTTTTCCCTCTCTCGAGGTATATGGCTGGTGTGTTGAACTCAGGGTCCTTTTTGTTGGAAGATTTTTGTCTTTAATACATGACAATCCCATAATTATCGTGTTTAAGAAACGAGCTGGTTTTGTATAAGGGTAAGCGATAGCCAAAATGAGGCCGACAATAAGCCTTTTTAATGGCTCTTTAGAACGATTATACAAGCCTCTTTATGTACTTTTTGTACCTCCACAGGACCGTCGTCTACTTCGTTTGGGTCTGAGCAATCACGCTTTTCTTTTTACCTCTGCTTTAGCTTTTCGCCGTATTTACACGACTTTAATGGCGGTGTATTCCATTTATTCTAATATTCTCGTGTTTGTAAGTTTTCGGCTGTTCAAAGTCCGATATCTTCTAGTTGTGGGCTGGACGAGCGAAGATCACGTGCGTCCTCGCGTGTATTGTTTTGATTTTTTGAAGATGTCTGGGCAGCGGTACCCTCGCTATTTTAGTGTGTGTCCGCTTGTACGTTTGGCATTTTGTATTATAATATAAAGAAAATATTTTTAGTGGTAAATTACAATCGGTTTTGTTTGACTGGAATTTAAAAACATTTAAGTTTAATGTGCTTTCCAAAGTTGGAAGAATTTTTTAAATCGTTCCAATAGTTTTTATTGTAGCCGGTTGTTCGTTTGGCATTTTGTATTACGAAGAAAATTACACTAGAAATTTGCGTGAAATTAAAAAAATAATTAAAAAGTTACATGTCTTGGTGATATCTGTGGGCAGCGGTCGCTTCGCTATTTTAGCAAAATTAAGGGGCCGCTACTTTGCCACCATGTACTATAAAAATGAGTTTTCATGCACCTGAGGTTTATTCAATTCAATTTTACTCGTATTTGGGATGTTTCGAGCCGGCCTTGGTTCGTTGCTCTCATGTTTGGTGCAAACAGAATTTGCATGGGTAGGGAGTGACTCGACTGGGATGGGGATCTAAAGGGAATACCCTTTATCTATTGACAACTTGAAGACATCTACGGGCACCGGTTACTTCGCTATTTTAGTGAAATCAAGTTTTTTTAGAAATATCACAAACATTTGTTAAGTAAGTAAAGAAGTAAGATAAATGCACCAGTTATTGACCACAAGAGCAATGCTGTATTTAATTTGGTGTTGACCGTATATCATATATTTAAAATTAAAAATATCGGTGGGTACTTTTAAGAAATAAAACCTTTTGTCTCAGTAGTTGACCGTTTGAATAAAAGCTATTTATAAGGCAAATAAAATCGCAGATATCAAAATCGATATAATTTGCATATAAAAAATTACAATATTCAGTGATGATATCGAGAAGTGGAAGGTAACTTTATAATCTTAATTCTACATATAATCTAACTGAAGGACGTAATAGACGTTTGTTTTTTGAATTGTATTTCCATTTGGTTCCCACGAGTGTGGGGACAAAAGGGTGTTCCCAGTCGGCAGAGCCCTGTACCGACTTCGGCGTAATGACTTAAAGGTCCTTTTTTTTGTGACTGATTTGTACCGCTTAGCTTAAACCTCGTTTATGAGTAACTAAGCTCGAGGGCTATATAAAATCTAACTGTACGACATGACAGATATTTGCTTTTTGTAATTGTTTCCATTTGGTTCCCACGAGTGTGGGGACAAAAGGGTGTTCCCAGTCGGCAGAGCTGTAAAGGTTCGTTTTTTTGTGACTGAAATGCCACTATTTGGTATCTAGTTTGGGGTACCCAATCGGAGATGGCGCTTAGCCTTAACCTCGTTTATGAGTAACTAACCTCGAGGGCTCCCGCAGTAGCCTCGGCTCGGGCCATTACTTCGTTTTGCGAAGCTTTCAAGCATTAGGTGTCAGCGGGCAGCAAACAGGCGGTTGCGTGTTTATAGGAGTTTTCGGACTTGCCATAATCCATGCATCGGTAATTTCTTATAAACATTGCCATATAGGATGTTTCTTTCACTTTTGAAACGTAATGCGACCGTGAATAGTATGCGTTTTGTTAAATTGTTAAGTCCATACATCGAGGATTGTTATAGTTCCCAAGAGGTATCTAGAATACGATGGCATTTAATTTTAGGAAAGGGTAGTTTATTTGAACCTCAAAAGGAATTTGAGCCATTTGTGATTTAAATGTTTTCTATTTTCTCATTGTGAATGAATACGAGGGATGTACTAATTGTTTAATCTAGTAAAAATGTGAACTTAACAAGGATTAGCAGTTGGTTTTCTAAAAGTTTGAAAAGAAAATGGATGGTTATATATTTCAAATGTGTGTCATTTAGCACAAGCGATTTCAGTGGAGGATTTAAAATGTTTCTCCGTTGGAAATATAGCGTTTGAAAAAACAAAAACTCAGGGGAAACGTATTTATTACAGATTCGTGTATTTTATTGTATCATTACGTTCTCATAGAGCGGTTTTTGTTACTTACCTATTATGGTTCCTATGCGATTTACAAATGGGTTTTACCATGTACTCAAATTGTCGAGCAAAAATTATTGTAGGAGTAAAAGGTTCATGTTTGGGGCTGCCACGCCATCAGCTTTCTTTCTCGTTCTACAATTAGCATATTCTCGTTTCGTACCACACACAAGCGAACTTACGGTTTGCCTTTAGCTACAGAAAGCTAGGTAGCGTCTACATTTCTTGTTTGTATTTCTAAATTAATGTATCATTCAAAAATAATATACACTCTATGTTTACAATTTTCGTAGATGAGGATGGTACACACATGTGTATGTTTTTCTTATCCCAAATGCCTTTACTGGCCATGTATCCTGGAATTCGCTGCTAACTCCTGATTGCCCGATTGTAGGCTTTTTCATCTTTCTTGTTGCTCTGTTTTTTGCAGCAACATTATTTATGAATTGTAAAGCATACTTCTTTTAATTAGTTTGAAGAGAATGCTGAATGTTTCATATTATTAACTTATGTTACTCGCGACGTCGCCTGCGTGAAGTTGAAAAATAATAAATATATTCTATTTTACTCACAGATATACCTTTCTAATGGTGAAAGAATTTTTGAAATCGGTCCAGTAGTTTTTACGTGAATCGATACATGCAAAAATACAAATTTTTTCCTCTTTATATTATTAGTATAGAAAAGAACCAGCATGGTTTTTGTCAATTGACATTGTTTTATTGATAGTAGAGGTTCTATTCAATGTCTTCTAGAACTTACCGTTTATAAAATATTCTAGACGATTACATTCTACGAAGAAGACAAGCGTACTGAATTTAATACGATGTGTATTTTAAATGTAAACAATTGGTACATGTTATGAAAGTGGGCTGTTAAGTCTGTCTTAGAATTTAAATTCTGCTTTTCAAGCAGTACTGTATCCAAAAAAGATTTATTTCGAAAGTGTCTGTTGGAA
The DNA here is from genome assembly GCA_029286645.1 of Papilio protenor. Taxonomy (NCBI): domain Eukaryota; kingdom Metazoa; phylum Arthropoda; class Insecta; order Lepidoptera; family Papilionidae; genus Papilio; species Papilio protenor. Next base: position 780,655 of record JAGSMZ010000041.1, on the reverse strand, counting down.
AGATTGGTCTCCGTAATATGATCTTGCTTCATAAAAAACACAATGTTTTACTTACAATGAGAAAATTTTAATATGTACAATGTTATTATGAGCTTGCGGGAAGTACGTGATTAGAAACACAAAAAGAAACTAGGTATGATTAATTATTATTAAGCCTTTATTTCCGAAACTTTACAATTGCTGGTAACACTTAACACAGTTTTTAAAAAAAAAAAATTAACAAAGTTTTTTTTTTGGCCTATGTGTCACAGGTATGATAAATTAATATAAATACGTGATATAAAATATAAATACGTGATGGCGGCGAAGCGCACATGCGCCGGTATTAGTCACCGGTTCGAGACTCACTGCGGAAGACAGAACTACACCGAAGACGTGAGGAAAGGCGGGGGTGGGGGCGTTCTCGAACCGCACCCAGCCTGAGGGAGGACGCGGTGCTAAAGTATCCTTGTTTATTGTAATTAAATTGGTGGTAATACGTCGATTTTTCGATATGGTAATATTTCCTGTACGATGATTTTCTTGACGTTACGAAGTCTAAAAATAATATCTCTTGAGTAACTTGCTATTCTAAAAGTTTGGAATGAATTAGTAATCAAAATCTCTAAATTCCCTAGTGAAATGTCGTCCATCAATTTTTGTTGTGTTATGTACTGATATCTTATTAGTAATACCGTTTCTATGAAGATGATTACGAATGGTTTTTAACGATCACTCAAAATGTTGAGCAAAAATTATTGCAGGAGTGAAAGGTTGCTCGGATTAGTTCTAATAAAAAGGAAGTAAATAATTGTAATATTGATAATATAATTGTCTATAAAATATGTAAAGAATGAAAAAAACTACTTTGTTATAAAAACACAGTGACAGTCACTCTTATCAGATGTTTGACAGCCCCGGATATGTACTGCTATATTATCTCATCTTCTTGGAGTTCTAGCAGTTACAGCGATGTCACACAATTTCGGTGAGATATAATTTTAGTGATGAGATTTTTATTACCTGTTTCTTATGCTCAAATTCCGTTTTTTTGTTCAATTTCGTCTAGTAAATCGCCGGGTTGTTGAACCTCTCGTCGATATTCATTATTTTGTTATGAAGGATCAAGAGAAGTTTTCTCCTACCTCTGCAAAACCTCTTTCTGAATTACTATCATCTCCGTTTGAATCGACGATATTTCTATATCTTAATTTGAAAGATGGATTTTAAACGGATATATCGTAATTTTTATCACAAATATTGACTGCCAGTTTTCCATCACGATGGGGTTATATTTATTGAAAAATTATAAGAAACTGTAACTATTGGGTGTTAGACTGCCCCGAGGCGGAATGTTTACCTTTTAAATAATTGACATGTTGCTTTGCGTGGATTTGTCCATAACAACTCTTCCTTCCACCTATGTTCGTTTTCTAGGAGCAAATATCAGTTCTCTCTCGTGAACTTCGAACTCCTGATGATAATTGCAAAGATATACAGAGATTAACCAATTGACTTTGTACGTGGCCGTCAGGTACTTTTAAAAATAAATACTTCAAATACTCTTATTAATATTGCTCTATAATTATAATCGACGTGATGTAGCTACCGCCGGTACTAATTCGATTGATTTCAAATGGAGTGGAAAAGCAACATTAATGTTGGTATCAACCTGGTTTGGTGTGATTATTGGTTGATTTTGCCACTTCCTGTCATTTGATGCTGTCTGCAAATTCTCGATGTCGTCAACTCGTAAACTAAATAATAGATTTTCATAATTAGATCCTACCGGTGTGGGTAATGTACCCCTTTAGATCTCAAATTATAAAATGTCTATCATTATACATATATGGTAAATTACAATCGGTTTTGTTTGACTGGAATTAAAAAACATTTAAGTTTAATGTGCTTTCCAAAGTTGGAAGAATTTTTTAAATAATATGGCTGGTGTGTTGAACTCAGGGTCCTTTTTGGTGGAAGATTTTTGTCTTTAATACATGACAATCCCATAATTCTCGTGTTTAAGAAACGAGCTGGTTTTGTATTAGGGTAAGCGATAGCCAAAATGACGCCGACATAAGCCTTTTTAATGGCTCTTTAGAACGATTATACAAGCCTCTTTATGTACTTTTTGTACCTCCACAGGACGGTCGTCTACTTCGTTTGGGTCTGAGCAATCACGCTTTTCCTTTTACATCTGCTTTAGCTTTTCGCCGTATTTACACGACTTTAATGGCGGTGTATTCCATTTATTCTAATATTCTCGTGTTTGTAAGTTTTCGGCTGTTCAAAGTCCGATATCTTCTAGTTGTGGGCTGGACAAGCGAAGATCACGTGCGTCCTCGCGTGTATTGTTTTGATTTTTTGAAGATGTCTGGGCAGCGGTACCCTCGCTATTTTAGTGTGTGTCCGCTTGTACGTTTGGCATTTTGTATTATAATATAAAGAAAATATTTGAAGTGGTAAATTACAATCGGTTTTGTTTGACTGGAATTTAAAAAAATAATAAACAAATCTTATACCATTTAAACATAATGTGCTTTCTAATTATGGAAGAATTTTTTAAATCGTTCCAATAGTTTTTATTGTGGTCGGTTGTTAGTTTGTATTTTTTTTTACGAAGAAAATTACATTAGAAATTTGCGTGAAATTAAAAAAATAATTAAAAATCCACATGTCTTGGTGCTATCTGTGGGCAGCGGTCGCTTCGCTATTCTAGCAAAATTAAGGGGCCGCTACTTTGCCACCATGTACTATATAAAATGAGTTTTCATGAACCTGAGGTTTATTCAATTCGATTTTGAGCCGGCCTTGGTTCGTTGCTCTCATGTTTGGTGCAAAAAGAATTTGCATGGGTAGGGAGTGACTCGACTGGGATGGGGATCTAAAGGGAATACCCTTTATCTATTGACAACTTGAAGACATCTACGGGCACCGGTTACTTCGCTATTTTAGTGAAATTAAGTGGCGGCTTGTTTGCCACGTTGTGCTATAAAAAAGAATTTTCATATAGCACAGGTTTATTTGGTACGTTTTAAACCGGCCTTTTTTTGCCGTCGTGTTGGTTGGGAAATTCTTTATTCAACAAGTTTTCCCTCTCGAGGTATATGGCTGGTGTGTTGAACTCAGGGTCCTTTTTGGTGGAAGATTTTTGTCTTTAATACATGACAATCCCATAATTCTCGTGTTTAAGAAACGAGCTGGTTTTGTATTAGTTTTGTTTGACTGGAATTAAAAAACATTTAAGTTTAATGTGCTTTCCAAAGTTGGAAGAATTTTTTAAATCGGTCCAGTAGTTTTTACGTGAATCGATACATGCAAAAATACAAATTTTTTCCTCTTTATATTATTGGTATAGAAAAGAACCAGCATGGTTTTTGTCAATTGACATTGTTTTATTGATAGTAGAGGTTCTATTCAATGTCTTCTAGAACTTACCGTTTATAAAATATTCAAGACGATTACATTCTAGGAAGAAAAGCGTACTGAATTTAATACGATCTGTATTTTAAATGTAAACAATTGGTACATGTTATGAAAATGGGCTGTTAAGTCTGTCTTAGAATTTAAATTCTGCTTTTCAAGCAGCACTGTATCCAAAAAAGATTTATTTCGAAAGTGTCTGTTGGAAAGATTGGTCTCCGTAATATGATCTTGCTTCATAAAAAACACAATGTTTTACTTACAATGAGAAAATTTAAATATGTACATGTTATTATGAGCTTGCGGGAAGTACATGATTAGAAACACAAAAAGAAACTAGGTATGATTAATTATTATTAAGCCTTTATTTCCGAAACTTTACAATTGCTGGTAACACTTAACACAGTTTTTTTTTACAAAATTTTAACAAAGATTTTTTTTTTTTGGCCTATGTGTCACAGGTTTGATAAATTAATATAAATACGTGATATAAAATATAAATACGTGATGGCGGCGAAGCGCACATGCGCCGGTATTAGTCACCGGTTCGAGACTCACTGCGGAAGACAGAACTACACCGATGACGTGAGGAAAGGCGGGGGTGGGGGCGTTCTCGAACCGCACCCAGCCTGAGGGAGGACGCGGTGCTAAAGTATCCTTGTTTATTGTAATTAAATTGGTGGTAATAAGTCGATTTTTCGATATGGTAATATTTCCTGTACGATGATTTTCTTGACGTTACGAAGTCTAAAAATAATATCTTTTGAGTAACTTGCTATTCTAAAAGTTTGGAATGAATTAGTAATCAAAATCTCTAAATTCCCTAGTGAAATGTCGTCCATCAATTTTTGTTGTGTTATGTACTGATATCTTATTAGTAATACCGTTTCTATGAAGATGATTACGAATGGTTTTTAACGATCACTCAAAATGTTGAGCAAAAATTATTGCAGGAGTGAAAGGTTGCTCGGATTAGTTCTAATAAAAAGGAAGTAAATTGTAATATTGATATATATATTGTCTATAAAATATGTAAAGAAAGAAAAAAACTACTTTGTTATAAAAACACAGTGACAGTCACTCTTATCAGATGTTTGACAGCCCCGGATATGTACTGCTATATTATCTCATCTCCTTGGAGTTCTAGCAGTTACAGCGATGTCACACAATTTCGGTGCGATATAATTTTAGTGATGAGATTTTTATTACCTGTTTCTTATGCTCAAATTCCGTTTTTTGGTCATTTTCCTGTTGCAAATAATAGAAAAGTTAATGTATTTAACGTCTGGATTTTAAACAGCTCCTCGAGTAATTAATAATAATAATAATAAAAGTCAACGAGACATTGACAGTGACACTGTGAATTTATTTAAAATTTTTCAGAAAATGGTATAAATTAATGTTTTTGGTTCAAAATGTGAAAACAGTTAAACGAAAAAATGGTCTGGAAAATGTATACTACAAAATTTATTAATAAGAATGTAAAACAAAAATGTAAATAAATAAATAAACAATGAGTCGCCGTCAGAACCCAATAAGAAAATGTCGCGTTGGCAATGACACATACGCACGCCATACACCTTCTCGACCTGCATCAGTCTGCGCCACGTCGGGGGACGAGGCACAGCGGTGGCTGGTGGTATGCCCCCGCCCCTGCTGACATCTAGTGACGCAGCCAACGACGGGTCGCCTTCGTCGTCCACCTCACCAAGACCTACGGGGGGACGACGCCCACCACCGGCTCGCTTGGGGTCTGCGGGGATTAATCCCCCGTCGATGACTCCCGCAACCAGTGGTGTAGTGCGCCGCATGAGATGGAAAAATTTAAATGAAAGTGTCATGCGGGCCTACTTCGGGGCGACAGAGGGGGGAACCAACCTCACGGCGTATCGGTCTAAAATGCTTGCCTTGTTTCAGACCCTTAACCCAACTGTGTCTGTGACTGCCCAACGCTTGTCGGATCAGGTGCGGGTCATACAACGGAGCCATCTGTTGAATGACTCTGCACTTGAGCAACTCCGTCACGAAGCGCGACTCCTTCACAATGATGTTGAAGTACGTAGTGTTGCACCTGTGGTCCCTGCGTCCGCAGACGTGCTAACGGAACAACCTTGTGAAGAGGTATGTGTTAGTGATCAGGATATTGAGCGTTTGAGGAGCACTTTGGAGAATATGATTTTGAAGTATAGATCCTTATCAATCAGTGAACGTCCTCGCTTACCGCGATTGCCTGTTAACAAGCGGAATATTGCATTGTAAGTGCTGTAGACCGCTTGTTATCACCATATGTGGATTCTAGTCTAGATTTATGCGATACCCATTCAATTTTGTACTGCGGGGCACTGACTGCATGTCGAGTGGCTGGAGTGGGGTTTTTAAATCCCAATCCAGATCCTCGACGTGGAGTAACTAGCCCGGTCTGGCAGTGCAGGATTGAGCGGCGCATAAATGTAGCTAGAAGACTCATAGCGAAACTTCTTTGTTTCCAGGCGGGGAATAGCAGACCAAGGGTTATGCGTTTCGTGACTCAAGCGTTTGCTGGAACTAGCATTAGACCCAGTGAATTTATGTCTAGAGTCACGGAACGCATAGATTTCTGGAAACAAAAAGTTTACGCATGGGCTAATCGCATAAGAAGGTACAGAGAAAGATCTGAGAGATTTCTTCAAAATCGTATGTTTCAGAGAGATCAGAGGTGTGTCTACCGTAGCTGGGAGCAACCACGAAGCCAGGTGGTCGATTTGCACCGACCAGATTCTGCCGCGACTACTACGTTTTGGAGCGGTATTTGGTCGGTGCCAATTGAGCACAGTGAAGGTGAGTGGTTTAATGTTGTCAGTCGCGCATGCGAATCGGTCACTGAAATGGAACCTGTAACTATCACCGGCGCCGACATAAGTGGTGCAGTTCGTTCGGTCCCTAATTGGAAAAGCCCAGGACCGGACGGACTGCAGAACTTTTGGCTTAAGTGGTTCCGCAGTTCGCATGAGCGGCTGGCAGCCCAATTCCAAACTGCAATTGAATTGGGTACGCTCCCAGATTTCATGACATCAGGTATCACACACCTGATCTATAAATCTGGATGTACTACGGATCCTAAGAATTATCGACCAATTACTTGCTTGCCTACCATCTACAAGCTCCTAACATCCATTCTGAGAAGCAAAATTGAAGCACATATTTGTGCAAATAACATTTTGGCAACAACTCAGAATGGATGTAAGGCTGGGTCCCGTGGTACTAAAGATTGTCTCCTCATTGATATGGCTATTTGCCAGCAGGTCAGACGAGGTAAAAAGAACATTTCTATGGCCTGGATTGATTACAAGAAAGCTTATGATTCGGTGCCCCATGGGTGGTTAAGGAGGGTGTTAGAGTTGTATAAAATACATCCTACTCTACGCTCTTTTCTTGACACATGCATGGGCAGTGGAACACAGGCTTTCCCAATCTAGGTCAGGGAAGCCTTTCTGCCTCCTCTGACCGAATTGGAATTCGGCGTGGCATCTTCCAAGGTGACAGCCTGAGTCCATTGTGGTTTTGCTTAGCTCTGAATCCTTTAAGCACATTGCTAAAGAGTTCAGAGCTAGGTTATCGTTTACGGAGAGGGGGCGAGGTCATATCGCACCTTTTGTACATGGATGATCTCAAATTGTACGCATCCAACAAGGTTGACCTAATGACTTTGCTTAAAATTACCGACGATTTTAGCAGAGCCATTGGGATGGCGTTTGGAGTTGACAAGTGTGCGGTCATCAATGTACAAAGGGGGAGGGTTGTAAATTCAGAGAATTTACAGCTTACTCAGGATGTGTCTCTTGTGTCTCTCTCCGAGAATGAAAACTACAAATATCTCGGTATGTCGGAAGCATTAGGCATTAATGACAAAAGCATGAAACAGCTGCTAAAAGAACGGTTCTTTGGTCGCCTGAAAAAAAGTACTGAAAAGCCTTTTATCAGGCGGCAACAAATGCCGTGCTTTTAACAGTTGGGTCATGCCAGTCTTAACCTATTCTTTCGGCATACTGAGATGGTCTCAAACAGAGCTGGATGCCTTGGATAGACAAGTCCGTCGATTGCTGACAGCATACCGGATGCATCATCCACGTTCATCTGTAATGAGGTTGTACATCCCGCGGAAACATGGGGGTCGTGGCTACTTAAATGCCAAGACTCTCCATAACCGCGAGGTGTACAATCTTAGGGAATATTTCCTTAAGGTTAACGTGGAGATGTATCAGGATGTTGTAGCCATAGACAAAGGACTCACGCCGCTTTCCCTGGCTACCACGAACTGGCGGAGGTTGGAGGTTTTAAGTGTCTCAGACCGCATAAGTGTATGGAAGAGTAAGGAGCTACACGGTAGGTTCCATCGGGCCTTAAATGGTCCTGATGTGGACCAATTATCCTCCGTGGCTTGGCTACGCTTCAGTAACCTCTTTGGGGAGACTGAAGGTTTTGTCTTTGCAATCATGGACGAAGTCATCGTAACGAATAACTACCGGAAACATATCCTAAAGGATGTACGACTGACATTTGTCGGGCATGTCGTCGGCCCGGTGAGTCTATTAGACATATCTTTCCGGTTGTTCTCGCCTTGCGGACGGTGCATACTTGCATAGACATAACCAAGTGGCCAAGATTATCCATCAGCAACTTGCCCTTAAATATGCTCTTGTGGAATCTGAGGTACCATATTACCAATATCAGCCTTCACCAGTTCTGGAAAATAGCCGTATCACGCTCTACTGGGATCGATCTATTATTACGGACAGGACTATTGTTGCCAATAGACCTGATATAGTAATAATAGATCGGTCTGAGAGTTGTGTAATGTTAGTTGATATCACTATCCCACATGACGAGAATCTCGTGAAAGCCGAAAAAGAAAAATTATTAAAATATTTGGATCTGGCTCACGAGGTTACCGCCATGTGGCGTATGAAATCGACTACCATTATTCCGATAGTCGTTTCGGTGCACGGGCTAATAGCGAAGAGCTTCGACCAACATCTCAAGAAGCTCTCGCTAGACAGTTGGATTAAGGGCCCGATACAAAAGGCGGTTATTTTGGAAACCGCACGTATTGTGAGGAGGTTCCTGTCTCTGCAGCCCTGACCACTGGTTGTTTGAGTCATCGGATTCCGCAGCCGGTGGAGTTCTATTTTTTTATATAATATGTTTTATTTTTTTATAACAAATCATGTAAAATATATTATATATAAAAATAAGAAATTAAAGATATATGGAAATAAAAATAATAATAATATTCATTTAATTCAGATATCAAAGATCCATAAGGTGTTAGTGTAAACTTACAAACTAGTGTTAGTAGAAAATTAACATAATTAGTATAAATTACAACAAACTCACAATTGATTACACTAGCCTACATGTAAATGTATCCAACGAGCCAGCATCGCCGAGTCCCATCTGTCCATCAGCGCACTCAGGATGCTGTTGGGGCTGCGGCGCACTCGCTGCATTAAAGAGGCACAACGCTTTCTCATGATGGCTTCGAACCCATCCGTACGAGCGTCCGCAAACATAGCAGAGGCGCTGCAGTAACGTGGCAACCCCATCAACATCCTGAATGCGTTGTTGTACTGTACACGTAGGTCGCTGTATATCCTCTGCGTGTAGTCAACCCATAGACCGCACGCATAAAAAGACTAATGTATCTCAAAACATTTTTTCCATATAAAAGTGCCTGTTGGAAGGTTTTTTTCTCGCATTGATCTTGTCTGTGTTGGGTAGGACTTGAAAATGAAGTGTTCGAAACCTTAGCAGCTTTGCGTATAGAAAATCCATCTTTTATAAGTTTCACTGCTTTTTCCAATGTGTCCGGAGACCAGGAAGCTTTGGTGGTAGCTTCTTAAATCGCCGGGTTTGTTGAACCTCTTGTCGATATTCATTATTTTGTTATGAAGGATCAAGAGAAGTTTTCTCCTACCTCTGCAAAACCTCTTTCTGAATTACTATCATCTTTGTTTAAATCGACGAATATTTCTATATCTTAATTTGAAAGATGGATTTTAATAACGGATATATCGTAATTATAACACAAATATTGACTGCCAGTTTTCCATCATGATGGGGTTATATTTATTGAAAAATTTTAAGAAACTGTAACTATTGGGTGTTAGACTGCCCCGAGGCGGAATGTTTACCTTTTAAATAATTGACATGTACGGTTTCACGACGATGTTGCTTTGCGTGGATTTGTCCATAACAACTCTTCCTTCCACCTATGTTCGTTTTCTATGGAGCAAATATCAGTTCTCTCTCGTGAACTTCGAACTCCTGATGATAATTGCAAAGATTTACAGAGATTAACCAATTGACTTTGTACGTGGCCGTCAGGTACCTTTAAAAATAAATACTTCAAATACTCTTATTAATATTGCTCTATAATTGTAATGGATGTGATGTAGCTACCGCCGGTACTAATTCGATTGATTTCAAATGGAGTGGAAAAGCAACATTAATGTTGGTATCAACCTGGTTTGGTGTGATTATTGGTTGATTTTGCCACTTCCTGTCATTTGATGCTCTCTGCAAATTCTCGATGTCGTCAACTCGTAAACTAAATAATAGATTTTCATAATTAGATCCTACCGGTGTGGGTAATGTACCCCTTTAGATCTCAAATTATAAAATGTCTATCATACATATATACATATATATATTTCTCCCCGAGTAGGGGGTCCTTTTGGCACCTGTTGCTGTTTAATGCAGCTTTGGTTATCGTTGTTTCCACGTATATTTAACCAGTGAGTGTCGTTTCACTATTGGGATTATGAATTGCGCGTGCACGATGACGGGGCGATCCCGGAGCGTATTCCGTACGGGAGATTTTTTCTTTTGGAAACCAAATCATGAACTGTTTTAAATACACTGTGCAACGAAGTTGTAATTACTATTTGTTGTTGTTTTATGTCCGGAGTTGTATGTCCATTCGCGAACGCTGTGTCGCTGATGTTTCGGCGAATGCTATACAACTTTAAAAATCTTGCAACTTGTCTTTCTCTTACCGTACCACCCACAGGCGAACTACAAAAATGCTTTGCTTCCTAGGAGGACTTTTCTTAGTCGATGAATCACTACTCATTTTTAAATAGACGCCGCAATTCAAAGAAACTGTTGAACTGCGAAGATGTTGTGACTATAAAACAATACGCAATACAATAGGTGTGTAGCTGTCATTCATAAATTGGTATTTCCCCGTGCATAAAAAAATGATTGTCAAACACATATAATGTGGTCGGGAATTCCTTCAAATCTAGTTTGACTACGTTTTTACTACGTAGTGGTTGTCAAAAAAATGTTTGTAATGTGATGGGACAATAGGTGGCGCTGATGGCTACTTTAAAAACAGTAGAAAATAGGAAAGAAACAGAAAACATTGAAATCGATGTGAAAATAGCAAATCTACTGTTAAAACAGTAGGATTGGTAACACTGATTACGCCGAAGACGTGAGGAAAGGCGGGGGGGCGGGCTCGAACCGCACCCAGCCTGAAGGAGGACGCGGTTTAGACGCGGTGCTACAGTATCCTTGTTTATTGTAATTAAATTGGTGGTAATACGTCGATTTTTCGATATGGTAATATTTCCTGTACGATGATTTTCTTGACGTTACGAAGTCTAAAAATAATATCTTTTGAGTAACTTGCTATTAAAGTTTGGAATGAATTAGTAATCAAAATCTCTAAATTCCCTAGTGAAATGTCGTCCATCAATTTTTGTTGTGTTATGTACTGATATCTTATTAGTAATACCGTTTCTATGAAGATGATTACGAATGGTTTTTAACGATCACTCAAAATGTTGAGCAAAAATTATTGCAGGAGTGAAAGGTTGCTCGGATTAGTTCTAATAAAAAGGAAGTAAATAATTGTAATATTGATAATATAATTGTCTATAAAATATGTAAAGAAAGAAAAAAACTACTTTGTTATAAAAACACAGTGACAGTCACTCTTATCAGATGTTTGACAGCCCCGGATATGTACTGCTATATTATCTCATCTTCTTGGAGTTCTAGCAGTTACAGCGATGTCACACAATTTCGGTGCGATATAATTTTAGTGATGAGATTTTTATTACCTGTTTCTTAAGCTCAAATTCCGTTTTTTTGTTCAATTTCGTCTAGTAAATCGCCGGGTTTGTTGAACCTCTTGTCGATATTCATTATTTTGTTATGAAGGATCAAGAGAAGTTTTCTCCTACCTCTGCAAAACCTCTTTCTGAATTACTATCATCTTCGTTTGAATCGACGAATATTTCTATATCTTAATTTGAAAGATGGATTTTAATAACGGATATATCGTAATTATAACACAATATTGACTGCCAGTTTTCCACCATGATGGGGTTATATTTATTGAAAAATTATAAGAATCTGTAACTATTGGGTGTTAGACTGCCCCGAGGCGGAATGTTTACCTTTTAAATAATTGACATGTTGCTTTGCGTGGATTTGTCCATAACAACTCTTCCTTCCACCTATGTTCGTTTTCTATGGAGCAAATATCAGTTCTCTCTCGTGAACTTCGAACTCCTGATGATAATTGCAAAGATTTACAGAGATTAACCAATTGACTTTGTACGTGGCCGTCAGGTACTTTTAAAAATAATTACTTCAAATACTCTTATTAATATTGCTCTATAATTGTAATGGACGTGATGTAGCTACCGCCGGTACTAATTCGATTGATTTCAAATGGAGTGGAAAAGCAACATTAATGTTGGTATCAACCTGGTTTGGTGTGATTATTGGTTGATTTTGCCACTTCCTGTCATTTGATGCTGTCTGCAAATTCTCGATGTCGTCAACTCGTAAACTAAATAATAGATTTTCATAATTAGATCCTACCGGTGTGGGTAATGTTCCCCTTTAGATCTCAAATTATAAAATGTCTATCATTATACATATATGGTAAATTACAATCGGTTTTGTTTGACTGGAATTAAAAAACATTTAAGTTTAATGTGCTTTCCAAAGTTGGAAGAATTTTTTAAATAATATGGCTGGTGTGTTAAACTCAGGGTCCTTTTTGGTGGAAGATTTTTGTCTTTAATACATGATAATCCCATAATTCTCGTGTTTAAGAAACGAACTGGTATTGTATTAGGATAAGCGATATCCAAAATGAGGCCGACATAAGCCTTTTTAATGGCTCTTTAGAACGATTATACAAGCCTCTTTATGTACTTTTTGTACCTCCACAGGACCGTCGTCTACTTCGTTTGGGTCTGAGCAATCACGCTTTTCCTTTTACCTCTGCTTTAGCTTTTCGCCGTATTTACACGACTTTAATGGCGGTGTATTCCATTTATTCTAATATTCTCGTGTTTGTAAGTTTTCGGCTGTTCAAAGTCCGATATCTTCTAGTTGTGGGCTGGACAAGCGAAGATCACGTGCGTCCTCGCGTGTATTGTTTTGATTTTTTGAAGATGTTTGGGCAGCGGTACCCTCGCTATTTTAGTGTGTGTCCGCTTGTACGTTTGGCATTTTGTATTATAATATAAAGAAAATATTTGAAGTGGTAAATTACAATCGGTTTTGTTTGACTGGAATTAAAAAAACATTTAAGTTTAATGTGCTTTCCAATGTTGGAAGAATTTTTTAAATCGTTCTAATAGTTTTTATTGTGGCCGGTTGTTTCGTTTTGGCATTTTGTATTACGAAGAAAATTACACTAGAAATTTGTGTGAAATTAAAAAAATAATTAAAAATTCACATGTCTTGGTGCTATCTGTGGGCAGCGGTCGCTTCGCTATTTTAGCAAAATTAAGGGGCCGCTACTTTGCACCATGTACTATAAAAATGAGTTTTCATGAACCTGAGGTTTATTCAATTCGATTTTGAGCCGGCCTTGGTTCGTTGCTCTCATGTTTGGTGCAAACAGAATTTGCATGGGTAGGGAGTGACTCGACTGGGATGGGGATCTAAAGGGAATACCCTTTATCTATTGACAACTTGAAGACATCTAGGGGCACCGGTTACTTCGCTATTTTAGTGAAATTAAGTGGCGGCTTGTTTGCCACGTTGTGCTATAAAAAAGAATTTTCATATAGCAGAGGTTTATTTGGTACGTTTTAAACCGGCCTTTTTTTGCCGTCGTGTTGGTTAGGAAATTCTTTATTCAACAAGTTTTCCCTCTCTCGAGGTATATGGCTGGTGTGTTAAACTCAGGGTCCTTTTTGGTGGAAGATTTTTGTCTTTAATACATGACAATCCCATAATTCTCGTGTTTAAGAAACGAGCTGGTTTTGTATTAGGGTAAGCGATAGCCAAAATGACGCCGACATAAGCCTTTTTAATGGCTCTTTAGAACGATTATACAAGCCTCTTTATGGACTTTTGTACCTCCACAGGACCATCGTCTACTTTAGGGTTGGGTTTGAGCAATCACGCTTTTCCTTTTACCTCTGCTTTAGCTTTTCGCCGTATTTACACGACTTTAATGGCGGTGTATTCCATTTATTCTAATATTCTCGTGTTTAAGAAACGAGCTGGTTTTGTATTAGGGTAAGCGATAGCCAAAATGACGCCGACATAAGCCTTTTTAATGGCTCTTTAGAACGATTATACAAGCCTCTTTATGGACTTTTGTACCTCCACAGGACCATCGTCTACTTTAGGGTTGGGTTTGAGCAATCACGCTTTTCCTTTTACCTCTGCTTTAGCTTTTCGCCGTATTTACACGACTTTAATGGCGGTGTATTCCATTTATTCTAATATTCTCGTGTTTAAGAAACGAGCTGGTTTTGTATTAGGGTAAGCGATAGCCAAAATGACGCCGACATAAGCCTTTTTAATGGCTCTTTAGAACGATTATACAAGCCTCTTTATGGACTTTTGTACCTCCACAGGACCATCGTCTACTTTAGGGTTGGGTTTGAGCAATCACGCTTTTCCTTTTACCTCTGCTTTAGCTTTTCGCCGTATTTACACGACTTTAATGGCGGTGTATTCCATTTATTCTAATATTCTCGTGTTTAAGAAACGAGCTGGTTTTGTATTAGGGTAAGCGATAGCCAAAATGACGCCGACATAAGCCTTTTTAATGGCTCTTTAGAACGATTATACAAGCCTCTTTATGGACTTTTGTACCTCCACAGGACCATCGTCTACTTTAGGGTTGGGTTTGAGCAATCACGCTTTTCCTTTTACCTCTGCTTTAGCTTTTCGCCGTATTTACACGACTTTAATGGCGGTGTATTCCATTTATTCTAATATTCTCGTGTTTAAGAAACGAGCTGGTTTTGTATTAGGGTAAGCGATAGCCAAAATGACGCCGACATAAGCCTTTTTAATGGCTCTTTAGAACGATTATACAAGCCTCTTTATGGACTTTTGTACCTCCACAGGACCATCGTCTACTTTAGGGTTGGGTTTGAGCAATCACGCTTTTCCTTTTACCTCTGCTTTAGCTTTTCGCCGTATTTACACGACTTTAATGGCGGTGTATTCCATTTATTCTAATATTCTCGTGTTTAAGAAACGAGCTGGTTTTGTATTAGGGTAAGCGATAGCCAAAATGACGCCGACATAAGCCTTTTTAATGGCTCTTTAGAACGATTATACAAGCCTCTTTATGGACTTTTGTACCTCCACAGGACCATCGTCTACTTTAGGGTTGGGTTTGAGCAATCACGCTTTTCCTTTTACCTCTGCTTTAGCTTTTCGCCGTATTTACACGACTTTAATGGCGGTGTATTCCATTTATTCTAATATTCTCGTGTTTAAGAAACGAGCTGGTTTTGTATTAGGGTAAGCGATAGCCAAAATGACGCCGACATAAGCCTTTTTAATGGCTCTTTAGAACGATTATACAAGCCTCTTTATGGACTTTTGTACCTCCACCGGACCATCGTCTACTTTAGGGTTGGGTTTGAGCAATCACGCTTTTCCTTTTACCTCTGCTTTAGCTTTTCGCCGTATTTACACGACTTTAATGGCGGTGTATTCCATTTATTCTAATATTCTCGTGTTTGTAAGTTTTCGGCTGTTCAAAGTCCGATATCTTCTAGTTGTGGGCTGGACAAGCGAAGATCACGGGCGTCCTCGCGTGTATTGTTTTTATTTTTTGAAGATGTCTGGGCAGCGGTACCGTCGCTATTTTAGTGTGTGTCCGCTTGTACGTTTGGCATTTTGTATTATAATATAAAGAAAATATTTGAAGTGGTAAATTACAATCGGTTTTGTTTGACTGGAATTAAAAAAAATAATAAACAAATCTTGTACCATTTAAATTTAATGTGCTTTCCAATGTTGGAAGAATTTTTTAAATCGTTCCAATAGTTTTTATTGTGGCCGGTTGTTGGTTTGTATTTTTTTTTACGAAGAAAATTACATTAGAAATTTGCGTGAAATTAAAAAAAATAACTAAAAGTTCACATGTCTTGGTGATATCTGTGGGCAGCGGTCGCTTCGCTATTTTAGCAAAATTAAGGGGCCGCTACTTTGCCACCATGTACTATAAAAATGAGTTTTCATGAACCTGAGGTTTATTCAATTCGATTTTGAGCCGGCCTTGGTTCGTTGCTCTCATGTTTGGTGCAAACAGAATTTGCATGGGTAGGGAGTGACTCGACTGGGATGGGGATCTAAAGGGAATACCCTTTATCTATTGACAACTTGAAGACATCTACGGGCAGCGGTTACTTCGCTATTTTAGTGAAATCAAGTTTTTTTAGAAATATCACAAACATTTGTTAAGTAAGTAAAGAAGTAAGATAAATGCACCAGTTATTGACCACAAGAGCAATGCTGTATTTAATTTGGTGTTGACCGTATATCATATATTTAAAATTAAAAATATCGGTGGGTACTTTTAAGAAATAAATAAAACCTTTTGTCTCAGTAGTTGACCGTATGAATAAAAGCTATTTATAAGGCAAATAAGATCGCAGATATCAAAATCGATATAATTTACATATAAAAAATTACAATATTCAGTGATGATATCGAGAAGTGGAAGGTAACTTTATAATCTTAATTCTACATATAATCTAACTGAAGGACGTGATAGACGTTTGTTTTTTGAATCGTATTTCCATTTGGTTCCCACGATTGTGGGGACAAAAGGGTGTTCCCAGTCGGCAGAGCCCTGTACCGACTTCGGCGTAATGACTTAAAGGTCCTTTTTTTTGTGACTGATTTGTACCGCTTAGCCTGAACCTCGTTTATGAGTAACTAAGCTCGAGGGCTATATAAAATCTAACTGTACGACATGACAGACATTTGCTTTTTGTAATTGTTTCCATTTGGTTCCCACGAGTATGGGGAAAAGGGTGTACCCAGTCGGCAGAGCTGTAAAGGTTCGTTTTTTTGTGACTGAATTGCCACTATTTGGTATCTAGTTTGGGGTACCCAAGCGGAGATGGCGCTTAGCCTTAACCTCGTTTATGAGTAACTAACCTCGAGGGCTCCCGCAGGAGCCTCGGCTCGGGCCATTACTTCGTTTTGCGAAGCTTTCAAGCATTAGGTGTCAGCGGGCAGCAAACAGGCGGTTGCGTGTTTATAGGAGTTTTCGGACTTGCCATAATCCATGCATCGGTAATTTCTTATAAACATTGCCATATAGGATGTTTCTTTCACTTTTGAAACGTAATGCGACCGTGAATAGTATGCGTTTTGTTAAATTGTTAAGTCCATACATCGAGGATTGTTATAGTTCCCAAGAGGTATCTAGAATACGATGGCATTTAATTTTAGGAAAGGGTAGTTTATTTGAACCTCAAAAGGAATTTGAGGCATTTGTGATTTAAATGTTTTCTATTTTCTCATTGTGAATGAATACGAGGGATGTACTAATTGTTTAATCTAGTAAAAATGTGAACTTAACAAGGATTAGCAGTTGGTTTTCTAAAAGTTTGAAAAGAAAATGGATGGTTATATATTTCAAATGTGTGTCATTTAGCACAAGCGATTTCAGTGGAGGATTTAAAATGTTTCTCCGTTGGAAATATAGCGTTTGAAAAATCAAAATCTCAGGGGAAACGTATTTATTATAGATTCGTGTATTTTGTTGTATCATTACGTTCTCATAGAGCGGTTTTTGTTACTTACCTATTATGGTTCCTATGCGATTTACAAATGGGTTTTACCATGTACTCAAATTGTCGAGCAAAAATTATTGTAGGAGTAAAAGGTTCATGTTTGGGGCTACCACGCCATCAGCTTTCTTTCTCGTTCTACAATTAGTGTAATCTCATTGCGTACCACACACAAGCGAACTTACGGTTTGCCTTTAGCTACAGAAAGCTAGGTAGCGTCTACATTTCTTGTTTGTATTTCTAAATTAATGTATCATTCAAAAATAATATACACTCTATGTTTACAATTTTCGTAGATGAGGATGGTACACACATGTGTATGTTTTTCTTATCCCAAATGCCTTTTATCCTTGTATCCTGGAATTCGCTGCTAACTCCTGATTGCCCGATTGTAGGCTTTTTCATCTTGCTGCTCTGTTTTTTGCAGCAACATTATTTATGAATTGTAAAGTACACTTCATTTAATTAGTTTGAAGAGAATGCTAAATGTTTCATATTATTAACTTATGTTACTCGCGACGTCGCCTGCGTGAAGTTAAAAAATAATAAATATATTCTATTTTACTCACAGATATACCTTTCTAATGGTGAAAGAATTTTTGAAATCGGTCCAGTGGTTTTTACGTGAATCGATACATGCAAAAATACAAATTTTTTCCTCTTTATATTATTGGTATAGAAAAGAACCAGCATGGTTTTTGTCAATTGACATTGTTTTATTGATAGTAGAGGTTCTATTCAATGTCTTCTAGAACTTACCGTTTATAAAATATTCTAGACGATTACATTCTAGGAAGAAGACAAGCGTACTGAATTTAATACGATCTGTATTTTAAATGTAAACAATTGGTCCATGTTATGAAAATGGGCTGTTAAGTCTGTCTTAGAATTTAAATTCTGCTTTTCAAGCAGTACTGTATCCAAAAAAGATTTATTTCGAAAGTGTCTGTTGGAAAGATTGGTCTCCGTAATATGATCTTGCTTCATAAAAAACACAATGTTTTACTTATAATACAATGAGAAAATTTAAATATGTACAATGTTATTATGAGCTTGCGGGAAGTACATGATTAGAAACACAAAAAGAAACTAGGTATGGTTAATTATTATTAAGCCTTTATTTCCGAAACTTAACAATTGCTGGTAACACTTAACACAGTTTTTTTTTTTACAAAATTTTAACAAAGATTTTTTTTTTTTTGGCCTATGTGTCACAGGTATGATAAATTAATATAAATACGTGATATAAAATATAAATAAATATAAAATATAAATACGTGATGGCGGCGAAGCGCACATGCGCCGATATTAGTCACCGGTTCGAGACTCACTGCGGAAGACAGAACTACACCGATGATCTGAGGAAAGGCGGGGGTGGGGGCGTTCTCGAACCGCACCCAGCCTGAGGGAGGACGCGGTGCTAAAGTATCCTTGTTTATTGTAATTAAATTGGTGGTAATACGTCGATTTTTCGATATGGTAATATTTCCTGTACGATGATTTTCTTGACGTTACGAAGTCTAAAAATAATATCTTTTGAGTAACTTGCTATTCTAAAAGTTTGGAATGAATTAGTAATCAAAATCTCTAAATTCCCTAGTGAAATGTCGTCCATTAATTTTTGTTGTGTTATGTACTGATATCTTATTAGTAATACCGTTTCTATGAAGATGATTACGAATGGTTTTTAACGATCACTCAAAATGTTGAGCAAAAATTATTGCAGGAGTGAAAGGTTGCTCGGATTAGTTCTAATAAAAAGGAAGTAAATAATTGTAATATTGATAATATAATTGTCTATAAAATATGTGAAGAATTAAAAAAACTACTTTGTTATAAAAACACAGTGACAGTCACTCTTATCAGATGTTTGACAGCCCCGGATATGTACTGCTATATTATCTCATCTCCTTCGAGTTCTAGCAGTTACAGCGATGTCACACAATTTCGGTGAGATATAATTTTAGTGATGAGATTTTTATTACCTGTTTCTTATGCTCAAATTCCGTTTTTTTGGTCATTTTCCTGTTGCAAATAATAGAAAAGTTAATGTATTTAACGTCTGGATTTTAAACAGCTCCTCGAGTAATTAATGTATCTCAAAACATTTTTTCCATATAAAAGTGCCTGTTGGAAGGTTTTTTTCTCGCATTGATCTTGTCTGTGTTGGGTAGGACTTGAAAATGGAGTGTCCGAAACCTTAGCAGCTTTGCGTATAGAAAATCCATCTTTTATAAGTTTCACTGCTTTTTCCAATGTGTCCGGAGACCAGGAAGCTTTGGTGGTAGCTTCTTAAATCGCCGGGTTTGTTGAACCTCTTGTCGATATTCATTATTTTGTTATGAAGGATCAAGAGAAGTTTTCTCCTACCTCTGCAAAACCTCTTTCTGAGTTACTATCATCTTCGTTTGAATCGACGAATATTTCTATATCTTAATTTGAAAGATGGATTTTAATAACGGATATATCGTAATTATAACACAAATATTGACTGCCAGTTTTCCATCATGATGGGGTTATATTTATTGAAAAATTATAAGAAACTGTAACTATTGGGTGTTAGACTGCCCCGAGGCGGAATGTTTACCTTTTAAATAATTGACATGTTGCTTTGCGTGGATTTGTCCATAACAACTCTTCCTTCCACCTATGTTCGTTTTCTATGGAGCAAATATCAGTTCTCTCTCGTGAACTTCGAACTCCTGATGATAATTGCAAAGATTTACAGAGATTAACCAATTGACTTTGTACGTGGCCGTCAGGTACTTTTAAAAATAAATACTTCAAATACTCTTATTAATATTGCTCTATAATTATAATCGACGTGATGTAGCTACCGCCGGTACTAATTCGATTGATTTCAAATGGAGTGGAAAAGCAACATTAATGTTGGTATCAACCTGGTTTGGTGTGATTATTGGTTGATTTTGCCACTTCCTGTCATTTGATGCTCTCTGCAAATTCTCGATGTCGTCAACTCGTAAACTAAATAATAGATTTTCATAATTAGATCCTACCGGTGTGGGTAATGTACCCCCCTTTAGATCTCAAATTATAAAATGTGTATCATTATACATATATACATATATATATTTCTCCCCGAGTAGGGGGTCCTTTTGGCACCTGTTGCTGTTTAATGCAGCTTTGGTTATCGTTGTTTCCACGTATATTTAACCAGTGAGTGTCGTTTCACTATTGCGATTATGAATTGCGCGTGCACGATGACGGGGCGATCCCGGAGCGTATTCCGTACGGGAGATTTTTTCTTTTGGAAACCAAATCATGAACTGTTTTAAATACACTGTGCAACGGAGTTGTAATTACTATTTGTTGTTGTTTTATGTCCGGAGTTGTATGTCCATTCGCGAACGCTGTGTCGCTGATGTTTCGGCGAATGCTATACAACTTTAAAAATCTTGCAACTTGTCTTTCTCTTACCGTACCACCCACAGGCGAACTACAAAAATGCTTTGCTTCCTAGGAGGACTTTTCTTAGTCGATGAATCACTACTCATTTTTAAATAGACGCCGCAATTCAAAGAAACTGTTGAACTGCGAAGATGTTGTGACTATAAAACAATACGCAATACAATAGGCGTGTAGCTGTCATTCATAAATTGGTATTTCCCCGTGCATAAAAAAATGATTGTCAAACACATATAATGTGGTCGGGAATTCCTTCAAATCTAGTGTCACTACGTTTTACTACGTAGTGGTTGTCAAAAAAATGTTTGTAATGTGATGGGACAATAGGTGGCGCTGATGGCTACTTTAAAAACAGTAGGATTGGTAACACTGATTACGCCGAAGACGTGAGGAAAGGCGGGGGGGCGGGCTCGAACCGCACCCAGCCTGAAGGAGGACGCGGTTTAGACGCGGTGCTACAGTATCCTTGTTTATTGTAATTAAATTGGTGGTAATACGTCGATTTTTCGATATGGTAATATTTCCTGTACGATGATTTTCTTGACGTTACGAAGTCTAAAAATAATATCTTTTGAGTAACTTGCTATTAAAGCTTGGAATGAATTAGTAATCAAAATCTCTAAATTCCCTAGTGAAATGTCGTCCATCAATTTTTGTTGTGTTATGTACTGATATCTTATTAGTAATACCGTTTCTATGAAGATGATTACGAATGGTTTTTAACGATCACTCAAAATGTTGAGCAAAAATTATTGCAGGAGTGAAAGGTTGCTCGGATTAGTTCTAATAAAAAGGAAGTAAATTGTAATATTGATAATATAATTGTCTATAAAATATGTGAAGAATTAAAAAAACTACTTTGTTATAAAAACACAGTGACAGTCACTCTTATCAGATGTTTGACAGCCCCGGATATGTACTGCTATATTATCTCATCTTCTTCGAGTTCTAGCAGTTACAGCGATGTCACACAATTTCGGTGAGATATAATTTTAGTGATGAGATTTTTATTACCTGTTTCTTATGCTCAAATTCCGTTTTTTTGGTCATTTTCCTGTTGCAAATAATAGAAAAGTTAATGTATTTAACGTCTGGATTTTAAACAGCTCCTCGAGTAATTAATGTATCTCAAAACATTTTTTCCATATAAAAGTGCCTGTTGGAAGGTTTTTTTCTCGCATTGATCTTGTCTGTGTTGGGTAGGACTTGAAAATGAAGTGTTCGAAACCTTAGCAGCTTTGCGTATAGAAAATCCATCTTTTATAAGTTTCACTGCTTTTTCCAATGTGTCCGGAGACCAGGAAGCTTTGGTGGTAGCTTCTTAAATCGCCGTGTTTGTTGAACCTCTTGTCGATATTCATTATTTTGTTATGAAGGATCAAGAGAAGTTTTCTCCTACCTCTGCAAAACCTCTTTCTGAATTACTATCATCTTTGTTTGAATCGACGAATATTTCTATATCTTAATTTGAAAGATGGATTTTAATAACGGATATATCGTAATTTTATCACAAATATTGACTGCCAGTTTTCCATCACGATGGGGTTATATTTATTGAAAAATTATAAGAAACTGTAACTATTGGGTGTTAGACTGCCTCGAGGCGGAATGTTTACCTTTTAAATAATTGACATGTTGCTTTGCGTGGATTTGTCCATAACAACTCTTCCTTCCACCTATGTTCGTTTTCTATGGAGCAAATATCAGTTCTCTCTCGTGAACTTCGAACTCCTGATGATAATTGCAAAGATTTACAGAGATTAACCAATTGACTTTGTAATGGCCGTCAGGTACTTTTAAAATACTTCAAATACTCTTATTAATATTGCTCTATAATTATAATGGACGTGATGTAGCTACCGCCGGTACTAATTCGATTGATTTCAAATGGAGTGGAAAAGCAACATTAATGTTGGTATCAACCTGGTTTGGTGTGATTATTGGTTGATTTTGCCACTTCCTGTCATTTGATGCTGTCTGCAAATTCTCGATGTCGTCAACTCGTAAACTAAATAATAGATTTTCATAATTAGATCCTACCGGTGTGGGTAATGTACCCCCTTTAGATCTCAAATTATAAAATGTGTATCATTATACATATATACATATATATATTTCTCCCCGAGTAGGGGGTCCTTTTGGCACCTGTTGCTGTTTAATGCAGCTTTGGTTATCGTTGTTTCCACGTATATTTAACCAGTGAGTGTCGTTTCACTATTGGGATTATGAATTGCGCGTGCACGATGACGGGGCGATCCCGGAGCGTATTCCGTACGGGAGATTTTTTCTTTTGGAAACCAAATCATGAACTGTTTTAAATACACTGTGCAACGGAGTTGTAATTACTATTTGTTGTTGTTTTATGTCCGGAGTTGTATGTCCATTCGCGAACGCTGTGTCGCTGATGTTTCGGCGAATGCTATACAACTTTAAAAATCTTGCAACTTGTCTTTCTCTTACCGTACCACTCACGGCGAACTATAAAAACGGTTTTCCCTTATGTTAGCTACAGAAAGGTAGCTTCAACTTTTCTGCTCTAGATCTATATTTTTTGCTTGAATTTCTAATTTAATGTCACATTAAATAGAAATAACATACACTATAATGTAAAGCCAAGGATAACGGGAAGAGATCTCACGCTGGTGCCCTTGTAGATGAGAGAGATGGAGTAGAAGTTGCAGCTATATCTGCATAAAGCCGAACATGAAATCTTGCATGCCTTATAAGAGACATTTTCCTCTAACATATAATAACAATTTTCCTCTGACATAACAATTTTGATTGACTTCTGTATTGAGTGTTCTGGGCATTTAGAATCTATAAGTATCTACCACCATGACAGAGAAAACAGAAAGATTGAGAATCAGGAATGTTGCAACTTTCACATCTATGAGGCTCCACATCGGAAGCAGCGAGGTTCTGACCTACACTGCTTGGCAATATGTCCAAACCTAAAACGAACGTAGGAAGATTGATGCAGGAAGCATTAAAACAGAAAATTTTCAAAGGAAGTAGTTGGCCTGTGAAAGTTATAACAGTAGTTGAGAGGACGCATGTAACAGTCTTCTGTTCTCGATTCAAAATTAAGTCTCCTAGTTTTGACTACTTCTACAAAATGGGTGGGGTAGATATTCCAGATATTAGTTCATCCAATGTCCATTCGGTGGGGATGTTTCACATTGTAAATTTGGGGATATAGCCAACAAAGTTACTGTTACTAAGGAGAGGATCCTGGAGGAAGACGTTAGACTGGTTTCAGTTCATCAGTTTCTTTTATTGACATGAACACAGTGAACGGGCTGTTATCACCCTCATTATACCGGATGTCCGCATCATTTCGTAAAAACCGACTGGTTAGATTCGGAATTGGAAGTTTGCAAATATATACGTTATGACTTGTCAAGTCTATACAAGAACTACCTAATACTTTTAAAAATAAATAAAACAAAAAGTAAAAAACGAATATCTTTGTATTCAATATGATATTTAACTTACTAACTTAAAAACTTAGCTTATTCACTATCAGTATATTCATTTCCAGAATTATTTTCAAGTTCAAAAAGCGAAACATTGCAAAACTCGATTTCAAGATCCGATTCTTTACGATCCAACAGATCCTATACTTCGGCAATGTAGGTCTTCCTCTTTTCCCACTGTGGACCTTGTTGCCGAAAGAAGTGGATCCGAAGAGAATAGCAGTAAATTAAAAATATCTTCATTAGAATACTTTCTGCTCCTTTTGCGGGACTAGTATTTATAGTATCTTCAAAGGTCTTTATTGCGGACCTCCGATGCTTCCTCTGACAGATTCCCAATTGATATAATTACGTTATGAGTAATCTCAGCTCCAAGTATTAATATTTTGTAGATAGTGACAGGAATTTTGTACCAACCGTATAATACCACAAACTTAGCCGTCTCTAATGAATATTCTTCAATCTTTTCTATATTTATATGCTCACCAGACGTTATAGCTTGTAAAATTATGGCGAATCTGCGTATAAGGTCTACATTCAGCTGCGTTGTCAGCAGTTTTTTTCTGATTTAAAAAATCCTACTGCCACATTGCCATCTTTGTTGGTTCCGTGACTTTGTTTGTTTGATTCATTCATTCGTTGATGTCTATAAAGAGAAGTTATAGCGGGGGGTGCGGGGCGATGGCGGAAAGTCGACTTTGTATTACGTATGTACTGTTTAATAGCTAGACTACATACAATGCTAGACGCGCTCACCGTTGGCATATATGGCCCAGCATAGGCAAAGCGCACATGTATATGTATGGCGAGTTCTTGCTACCCTGAGGACCCTTGTATGTACAATCAATGGTTGAAGCACCAAGAGTGCCTAGTGTAGTCCCTACTGTAAGCACACATCAAAGTTGCCGAGGTCACGAAACCATCGTCTTACATTGATAGCGGCATGTAGGTGAACCACGGCGCCATCTAGTGACAGGCGGCGTAACTGTTGAGTTGCATTAATGCGCCGCCTGCACGATTGTCGTGTTACAAAGTTCCTTTTGGAATCAGTCTCTAATCATCTGCTGCCTTAGTTTTATGGTTACTCGATCAGCATTCCTAGCTACTTATTTTTTTAAGTCCAGTCTATACGAGATATGCAAGAGACACTCCATCATATTTAGTAGTACAGGGTGCTCCAGAGAAACTTACTTATTTAAAAGGTCAATAAAAAAAAAAAGTATTTCAGTTATTGTTTTAAATTTTTTTTTATTTGAGAATACAATATCCCAATTTTTTTTATGCAGTCTTAAAAATGACATCGGACAAATGGCGACCCCCATTGCGCATACTTTTGAAATTCGTATGCACTCTTCGCAGCATATCAATCGGTATGTTGGCAATGGCGTCGCGAATGTTGTTCTTGAGGTGTGCTATGGTGCGTGGTCGATCGACATAAACCAGGGATTTCAAATATCCCCATAAAAAGAAATCGCATGGAGTCAAATCTGGAGAGCGTGCCGGCCATTGGAGACCGCCTCTGAGAGAGATGAGGCGGTCGGGGAAATGTTGTCGCAACAAATTCATTGAGTCTCGTGCTGTGTGTGCTGTGGCTCCATCTTGCTGAAACCACACGTTCCTAACGTTCATTTCTTCGAGTCTTGGAAGAAAAAATTCCTCGATCATGTTCCTGTAACGAGCTCCATTCACGGTAACTGCGCGTTCGTTTTCTTCAAAAAAATAAGGACCAATTATTCCCATTACCGACACCGCACACCAGACAGTAACTCGCTCACAATTAAGTGGCTTCTGGTAAAGCTCACGCGGATTTACATCACTCCAATAACGCATGTTTTGCTTGTTGACGCAGCCGGAAATGTGGAAGTGAGCCTCGTCACTGAAAAAAACGACCGCGTCTTCAGGCAGGTTGTCAAGCAGCATTTCACATGCATTTTGACGGGCAACAAAATCGCGTTTAGTTAATTGTTCAGTAAACTTGGGAACTTCCCCCTCCAGATGCGAACCCTCTTGCCCCTCTACTCGCCCAACTCACCGCGCGGGATTTTTTTCAAATAAGCAAGTTTCTCTGGCGCACCCTGTAGTAGTAGTAGGGGCTACGGTTTCCGCAACTCCATAGCTAGCGCGTATTTTGCGTGAGAACAGGACATGGATTACTCCAACCAATCCAGTTCTCCGAAGAAACCCAGCAACTCGCATCATTTTTATGCGTGCATTGAGTGTATAA
Source organism: Papilio protenor (assembly GCA_029286645.1). Taxonomy (NCBI): domain Eukaryota; kingdom Metazoa; phylum Arthropoda; class Insecta; order Lepidoptera; family Papilionidae; genus Papilio; species Papilio protenor. The sequence continues at coordinate 754,058 of JAGSMZ010000041.1, read as the reverse complement.
AGAGTCCAGTTGTTCGCAGTAGATGGTAGAATTAAGCGTCTGGCCATATGGGAGCAGCTCATAGTGGATGATTCCCTTCCAATCCCACCAAACACACAGCAAAACCTTCCTGGCCGTCAATCCCGGCTTGGCCACTGTTTGGGACGATTCACCGGCCTTCGACCACGACCGTTTTCGCTTGATATTGTCGTATGTGATCCATTTTTCGTCGCCAGTCACCATCCGCTTCAAGAATGGGTCGAGTTCGTTCCGTTTCAGCAGCAGATCGCAGGCGTTGATTCGGTCCAGAAGGGTTTTTTGCGTCAAATCATGCGGCACCCAAACATCAAGCTTTTTTTGTATCCAGCCTTCTGCAGATGGTTTAAAATGGTTTGGTGACTAACTCCCATCTCCTGGGCGATGTCACGAGATGCCACATGCCGGTCTAACTCGATGTAGTCCATGGTTTGATCGGTATTTGTCGTCACAGGTCTTCCGCCGGCTGGCTTATCCATGGTGTCGTTTTCACCGGCTCTGAATCGTCGAGACCATTCCTCCGCGGTTCGAAGTGATAGAGTACCATCCCCCAAAACACCATTAATCTCACGGAACGTTTCTCTAGCGGATTTGCCTTTTACGAAGGAAAACTTTAAAATAGCGCGAATTTCGGCGTTAGTGAACTCCATGTTTACACGTCTATAACTCTTGAACGGCATATCCAAACTAATTATGCATAGCGTCGTTTTGTAGGTTATGTCAAGACCTTTCAAATTATGTATAGTATTGCCAGATACGAGCTCTGTAGCGCTTTGTACATAGCCGCGAAATTCAAAAGACAAAAAGGCGGAAGGGAGATATTTGGCAACCATATTAAATGATATTGGTTTTTCCTTAACTTCTGCCAACTGGTTAATTTGTGAAGGCTTTGTTAAAGATAACATGTTGCTGAGGATTTTGTGCAAATCTTTCATCTATCATGAATAACATAAGTATGTATTCAATGATGTTGCTGTCAAATTCTGATGGCCTCAGGTCTGCTATTTCATTTTTTATTCTTCTTCTTTGGCTTTCAAGTTTTGGCCAGTGATATGCGTTCCATTCTATAGAGATATCATCATTATCTCCCATACCTTATCCTACTCCCCTCCAAATAACTATCATTCGTCATCTCAGTCACTCTCCCTTCATCATGTCACCTTTAACAAAGTAGTGAGAACAAAAATTCTCACAAAATAGGTAGCAAGAATTAAAAATATTACTGTTTGATTTGTTCCAATAAAAAACATTTGAATTTATCTTTCATACATTCGAGAAATACAATCTGCACCGTTCCTCCCATCCAAGATGTAACAGAAAATATTTATACACTCGTAGAATAGGAGTAACTTTTTGCCACAAAAAATACACACAATTGATAATAATAAATTGTCTTTATCTTCTTATTGTTGGTTTATTTCTTATTGTTGGGTTTTTAAATTAATAAACAAGTTGCTCTGAAAACAGATCTTAAATCTTGTCTTATATGCCATTCTTCTAAGATGGCTTTCCAAAATCATAGACAACATTCATTCAACCCATAGACAATCGTTTAGAAACATTTTTTTAATAAAGGAAATGTTAATTTCTTTATATATTTATATTTCTTACATATCGGCGACTCGTAAACCACTATCTACAGCTTGTCCCTGGACATAAAGTCTATTTTTCCCTATCTCTAGCTTCCCTTGTCCACGATTTACCCGCTACCTTTTTGAAATCATCTTCCCATCGCTTGAGCTTCCTTTATTCATTTTTCCTTGTCTTGGATACCACTCTGTTACTAATCTTGACCATTTTTCCTTCATATCTCAGCATATGTCCTGACCAACGCCGTTTTAGTTTTTTTTATATAAGTTATGTTTTTAAATGTTGTCTTTTCCTTATTTGATTTTAATGTTATTTGATTATGATATATATTTCACCTTCCTGCCGAAGAAATCTGCCGGGGTAACCTTTAACGCCGCGGGAAGCCATTTAGTGAAACATCATGGCAAAAGTCTTCTTTATTGGAAATTTCACATAAAATGTGCTATCAGAAGAAATGCTATAAAACGTAAGCAACAAGGAGAATGTACAGAATGGTCTAACAGTGACGACATGACAATGTTTTATAACTCCTAATATATGTAAAGTTTTTTTTTTATTTTTTAACATTATGACTTGTAATTCGGTTACCAATAAAATATTTGTATTTGGTTTAAAACTTTGCTTTGATGTATCCGACATATAAACAAAATGTCATTATATAAGATTAAATTAAAGAACTCTTTGAGGAAAATGTAACATACATTTGCAGTGAATTTTGTATATACTAAGAGAAATATCTTCAACCACAAACCACCAAGACTTGTCAATCCCATATATCTCCTCGCTGGGTTTAGGAAACGAGACGATTAAATTCTAAACCGAGTCCGAAATTGTCTCGAATAAGAATAAAAAAAAGGTCATCATCAACGACATCAGCCAGATAAGTATATAGGTTTTTCTTTAGCTCATTCTTTGAACTTGCACTATCGAGTACTTTGGTAAAACTAGAATCGACTCGAAAAGGGTTTGCAAATATGTGGGGTTACAGTTATCGCAAATAGTCATCTCTATCACCACCATAGTTAATACCATATTGACAAAAACTCTGCATCAGTCATTCGTAAACATACACTTGGATTGAATTAGTGGCTTCCATGGAATAAGTACGCAAAACAAGAATGAGCTTAAACTAGCTTTCGCCCGTGGTACCGTCTGCGTGAAATTCCAGACTATTCTATACCATCAGTGAAATCCGTTCGGCCGTTTAGGCTACAAACTCTAACAAACACCCATCAAAACTTTTGCATTGATAAAATTGGTAAGATTATCTTTTATATTTAAAATTAAACAGAAGATTCATTTAAAATAGGAACTGTCACATGTCATCTTGCTTTTATAATATAATGGTTTTCACGTATTAAATTTATAACTCCTGGATTACCGTTATTCTTATTTAAACAATAAATGTATTTGCTGAAACAGAAATGACTTCCGGTAATGGTCCAATACAATTCAAATTCGAAAAAGCATTACTTTAAAAAGCATTACAAGAAGAGGGATTACCTCTAGAATACTGAATTACACCCAAAATTCTTTTTAAATAAAACGATGATCTAAAGTCAGTAGACTATTTGCTCAACAATTCAGTTGCGCCACAGTTGCCACAGTTGAGTACATTAGGATATTGCACAGAATATTCGACCTTATGAACAGTACACTCCACATGGGATCCTAGTCATTGAAACGGAAATTGTTCTCAGACCAAACCATGAGTTACTTGCCTTGTTCATGTTTCAAGTCAGTCTAAATGCTGGCAAAATTTAGTTGCAGTTAGGAATTTCCCATCAACAACGGATTAACGTTTGGATCGAGAATGAAACTCAAGAATCAAAATACAGTTCAGTAAGCTTCGTCCCTCTATATTAACCGACCAGCTACACTCTTTTTTAGTAGTCACGGTTCGAAATTGGACCTTTCAGAACGAACGCCGATACGTGAACCAGCCGGACTATCGAACCAGTCTAACGAAACCACATCTTCGGCGATAGACAACTGAGCAGCATGTACGAGGTAAGTCCCGCAGACTCACTCCGGGAACTAACAGAAGTTTACCACACGTGACTATTCTAAGATATCAATAATTCTGTATTACACTCAAATAAGCTTATTCCGAAGTCACTAAATGGTACATTACTGTAATCTTGAAACTACTGAGAATCTTGAAAATGTAAAAAACCCTTTTTGCTTTTCAGGTAAAGTCCTTAAACTTCTTGTGACAACATATGTTAACTACATACAGGGTGATTCTTAACGGACGGATCAACGGTTTTGTGGAGGTAGAGGACCTAGCTATTCATTTGAAATTGATATAGCTTCTATTCGTGTTTTTTGATAAACAACTAAATATTCACCATGGAAAGTGTAAGTGCAATGGTATGTATACTTTTCTTGAGTATGTTAAATACTTTCTATACTTTTAATCAATATACTTCCCCCCTGGAGACTTTGTAATTCGCGCCTAATTTGTATAAACCCTTTACAAAGTGATTTCTTATTATTTCCAGACCTCAAGCAAGCCTCTTACGAAGGAGGAGACGAAAACACTGCTTTTGTTCATTGAAAGCAGTAAAATTATATGTAATGAATTGACTAATGCTACCACGAATAAATTGAAAAATGAGTGGAGACTGATGAACGAAAAATGCAATGTTTGTTGTTGTTTGTTTACTTTACTGTACTACTATTATTGTAACAAATATAAAAGCTTGATTTTTGCAAAGTTTTTCTTCTTCGTCCCAGTCTGAAAGTTGCTCTAACTAGTTTGCTCACTATACGGCAACAAGCCAGCCATTTTTTAATCTTATAATAAATTAGTCGAATCTTCCGATTTCCATAGATTGTAAAATGAAGCTTAAGAGATTAGTCAGAGTTCAAAAAACATTTATTGAAACCCTACAACTGTCACTTTCAAACAGAGGGCGGTCCGAAAAGTGTTAGAAATCAGATTCTTCCCTCCAAAGGATAAGTCATGTTTCTAGATCGAATTTCTATTGTTCGATCGTTTATTGAGACAGTATTTTAAAAGATTAGGGTACGGATTGGGATTTTCGATTGATAAAAATGCATATTGAGACCGGCCGTAAATGGTACATCACTGTAATCTTGAAACAACTGTGAATCTTGAAAATGTAAAAAACCCTTTTTGCTTTTCAGGTAAAGTCCTTAAACTTCTTGACAACATATGTTAATATATGGAGTTAAAGAATTAAATCCAACCTTAATGAACTAACGACGAAAAAACACTGGATGAGTCAGATTCATCAAATATGAATCAACAAGGAAATGCAACAATCTTTAATGCACTCAAATGTACACAACAAGTACTAATGGCATTGCAAAAACAGAACAAAAGGTTAGATAGAGCGACAAAACTGTCACTCTTGGTACTCCCGAGTACAAACTTGGAGCGAGGAATAACCATCTCAGTGAAAGTTGGAAGGTACGTCGAAAAACACTGGTAGCGACTCGATATGTACAAAATGGCTATAGACGTAAAACCTTAACGGACACTACGAATACGTGCTCCCGCACATAAATATCTGCATTAACCTATCTAGTAGTATCTGTATTATGTTTCATTTCCGTTTCCTTTAAAATCCGCCATTCAAGGGAAAACAAATAAAATACTCCTTTGCAAAAATGTGTATTAATAAGAGAATCCAGTCTCATCCAAGATCAAATTAAGCTCATGATAAACAAAATATCAAAAAGGGATATTTTTGCCGTGTAGCCAAACTCTCCAGGTTTCAACAGATGAAGGAATCTTACCGATTTGTTCCCAACTGGCAGTTATCTAAAGATTTCTGAGTTTGGGCAATTGGCATACAACTGGCCATAGACAAGCAGAGGTAAGAAATGTCTTAAACATGAGTTACATTCAATAGAATTAATAATGTTCGAAAAGACCTTTTGTCAAAAGAATATCAATAAGTCGGAATTTACGTTATCTCAAAAACAGGTGAGTCAACATTTCATCGTGGAATTTGCACTGAAGTGCATTAAATGCTTTGGAAACAAAGAATTTGTTTTTTTTAAACCACCACAAATCGCTTCATCGTGAAAATGGATCATAGAAGAAATATGTAGGAAGTGCAAAACTCACGTTTAACAAAGTAGTGAATCCAAAAACTCTTACATAACACATTACAACAGAATAAAAAATATTACAATTATTGTATTTTTTTCATACATTCGATGAATAAAATCTACACTTAGTAGTAGTAGGGGCTAAATTTTCTGCAACTCCACGGCTAAAATCTACACTTTCCCATCACTTAACTATATGAAAACGGCACTATTTTTGAGTGCTGACAATTCAACTGAGAAAGAAGACAAATGAGAAAGTGGCGAGGGCTCTACGGAGATCCCGGAATCCCTTCTAATGCACTCACAATGAAAGTAACTCTGCACAAACAATTATTGAACAACCAACCAACCACCAACTTTAATCATAATTAAAGTTTTGTGCCATTCGTACACAGGGAAATATAAATCTATGAAAGATATATTGTGTAATAGCGACGCGAGAATCGCGTAGCGTGGGCGTACACAGTATTAAATCGTCGACGCGAGTCGTCTATTCGGTCAATACAGACTAGGCGACTGCACGGCTGACTATACAGTATAGAATTTCGCCGCTATCTTTAACATCGCAGACAATCTTAACAAGATAGCAAGCAGTTGGTGACGAAAGAAGACAATGTCGGCGACGAGCGCCATTGACATTGCCATTAACATCGCTTAAAATCTAAATATTTAGAAAACTTACATCGCATTGTGCATTTATAGTATTAGTAAGAAAGTTGGTTGTAATATTGCCGTGGTTATGAAAATTGCTGTATTTAATTGTTTTATAACAGTAGTGTTGACCATTCGTTATGTCTCCTCCCAAAATCCTAGCATTGTCAATACACGATATCCAAAAGATTAGAGAAATATTCACAGAGGAGGGAACTAACGTTTTTGCCTCAGAAGATACAATCAATCTAACCGCATTTTCTACGTGTACCAAAATTAGATATCCCACATGACAATTATAGTCTTTGACCAACAAATAGCACTAACTATACTCTTTTCTATGAAACTGTGATAACTTAACAAAGTTATTAACAACAGATTACGAGCCCAGAAAACTCTAAAAATAGAATCGGCAAAGAAAATCCCGCCGAAGAAATCTGCCTAGGTAACCTTAATCACGCTCTAAAAAATATTGTAAAACACCACAGTAAAAGTTTTCTTTATTGGAAATTTCACATAAAATGTGCTATCAGAAGAAATGCTATAAAACGTAAGCAACAAGGAGAATGTACAGAATGGTCTAACAGTGACGACATGACAATGTTTTATAACTCCTAATATATGTAAAGTTTTTTTTATTTTTTAACATTATGACTTGTAATTCGGTTACCAATAAAATATTTGTATTTGGTTTCAAACTTTGCTTTGATGTATCCGACATATAAACAAAATGTCATTATATAAGATTAAATCAAAGAACTTTTTGAGGAAAATGTAACATACATTTGCAGTGAATTTTGTATATACTAAGAGAAATATCTTCAACCACAAACCACCAAGACTTGTCAATCCCATATATCTCCTCGCTGGGTTTAGGAAACGAGACGATTAAATTCTAAACCGAGTCCGAAATTGTCTCGAATAAGAATTAAAAAAAGGTCGACATCAGCCAGATAAGTGTATAGGTTTTTCTTTAGCTCACTCTTTGAACTTGCACTATCGAGTACTTTGGTAAAACTAGAATCGACTCGAAAAGGGTTTGCAAATATGTGGGGTTACAGTTATCGCAAATAGTCATCTCTATCACCACCATAGTTAATACCAAATTGACAAAAACTCTGCATCAGCCATTCGTAAACATACACTTGGATTGAATTAGTGGCTTCCATGGAATAAGTACGCAAAACAAGAATGAGCTTAAACTAGCTTTCGCCCGTGGTACCGTCTGCGTGGAATTCTAGACTATTCCATTCCATCAGTAAGATCCGTTCGGCCGTTTAGGCTACAAACTCTAACAAACACCCATCAAAACTTTTGCATTGATAAAATTGGTAAGATTATCAATAAATGTATTTAGTGAAACAGAAATGACTTCCGGTAATGGTCCAATACAATTCAAATTCGAAAAAGCATTACTTTAAATACAAGAAGAGGGATTACCTCTAGAATACTGAATTACACACAAAATTCTTTTCAAATAAAAGAATGATCTAAAGTCAGTAGACTATTTGCTCAACAATTCAGTTGCGCCACAGTTGCCACAGTTGAGTACATTAGGATATTGCACAGAATATTCGACCTTATGAACAGTGCACTCCACGTGGAATCCTAGTCATTGAAACGGAAATTGTTCTCAGACCAAACCATGAGTTACTTGCCTTGTCCATGTTTCAAGTCAGTCTAAATGCTGGCAAAATTTAGTTGCAGTTAGGAATTTCCCATCAACAACGGATTAACGTTAGGAAGAATGATAACAAAGAATCAAAATACAGTTCAGTAAGCTTCGTCCTTCTATATTAACCGACCAGCTACACTCTTTTTTAGTAGTCACGGTTCGAAATTGGACCTTTCAGAACGAACGCCGATACGTGAACCAGCCGGACTATCGAACCAGTCTAACGAAACCACATCTTCGGCGATAGACAACTGAGCAGCATGTACGAGGTAAGTCCCGCAGACTCACTCCGGGAACTAACAGAAGTTTACCACACGTGACTATTCTAAGATATCAATAATTCTGTATTACACTCAAATAAGCTTATTCCGAAGTCACTAAATGGTACATCACTGTAATCTTGAAACAAGTGAGAAACTTGAAAATGTAAAAAACCCTTTTTGCTTTTCAGGTAAAGTCCTTAAACTTCTTGTGACAACATATGTTAACTACATACAGGGTGATTCTTAACGGACGGATCAACGGTTTTGTGGAGGTAGAGGACCTCAATAGCTATCATTTAAACGCAAAGTTCGTTGCCCGATTTTGTATAGTTTTAAAGTTATTTAATTTTTTGGAAAAAAATCGGAAAAAACAGATGTCCTACTTAAATTTGACCGTACATCCAAAATAATGTGTTTACAGTGGTCTTTTTTTTTCTTTAACAAGCCTAATAATTACGCGTTCGTACCGTTATCCCTTTTTTTTTGGAATAACTCACACGAGAACTAAATAAAAAAAGATTATTGAAAATAAGCTTATTCCGAAGTCACATGGTACATCACTGTAATCTTGAAACTAGTGAGAATTTTGAAAATGTAAAAAACCCTTTTTGCTTTTCAGGTAAAGTCCTTAAACTTCTTGACAACATATGTTAACTACATAATGGAGTTAAAGAATTAAATCCAACCTTAATGAACTAACGACGAAAAAACACTGGATGAGTCAGATTCATCAAATATGAATCAACAAGGAAATGCAACAATCTTTAATGCACTCAAATGTACACAACAAGTACTAATGGCATTGCAAAAACAGAACAAAAGGTTAGATAGAGCGACAAAACTGTCACTCTTGGTACTCCCGAGTACAAACTTGGAGCGAGGAATAACCATCTCAGTGAAAGTTGGAAGGTACGTCGAAAAACACTGGTAGCGACTCGATATGTACAAAATGGCTATAGACGTAAAACCTTAACGGACACTACGAATACGTGCTCCCGCACATAAATATCTGCATTAACCTATCTAGTAGTATCTGTATTATGTTTCATTTCCGTTTCCTTTAAAATCCGCCATTCAAGGGAAAACAAATTTGCAAAAATGTGTATTAATAAGAGAATCCAGTCTCATCCAAGATCAAATTAAGCTCATGATAAACAAAATATCAAAAATCGATATTTTTGCCGTGTAGCCAAATTCTCGAGGTTCCAACAAACGAAGGAATCTCACCGATTTGTTCCCAACTGGCAGTTATCTAAAGATTTCTGAGTTTGGGCAATTGTCATACAACTGGCCATAGACAAGCAGAGGTAAGAAATGTCTTAAACATGCGTTACATTCTATAGAATTAATAATGTTCGAAAAGACCTTTTGTCAAAAGAATATCAATAAGTCGGAATTTACGTTATCTCAAAAACAGGTGAGTCAACATTTCATCGTGGAATTTGCACTGAAGTGCATTAAATGCTTTAGAAACAAAGAATTTGTTTTTATTAAACCACCACAAATCGCTTTGAAAATGGATCATAGAAGAAATATGTAGGAAGTGCAAAACTCACGTTTAACAAAGTAGTGAATCCAAAAACTCTTACATAACACATTACAACAGAATAAAAAATATTACAATTTTTGTATCAATGAAAATCATTCATATTTAATTTATCTTTCATACATTCGAGAAATAAAATCTGCACCGTTCCTCCCATCCAAGATGTAACAGAAAATATTTATATACTCGTAGAACAAGGAGAATGTACAGAATGGTCTAACAGTGACGAGATGACAATGTTTTATAACTCCTAATATATGTAAAGTTTTTTTTATTTTACTTTAATGCACTCAAATGTACACAACAAGTACTAATGGCATTGCAAAAACAGAACAAAAGGTTAGATAGAGCGACAAAACTGTCACTCTTGGTACTCCCGAGTACAAACTTGGAGCGAGGAATAACCATCTCAGTGAAAGTTGGAAGGTACGTCGAAAAACACTGGTAGCGACTCGATATGTACAAAATGGCTATAGACGTAAAACCTTAACGGACACTACGAATACGTGCTCCCGCACATAAATATCTGCATTAACCTATCTAGTAGTATCTGTATTATGTTTCATTTCCGTTTCCTTTAAAATCCGCCATTCAAGGGAAAACAAATAAAATACTCTTTTGCAAAAATGTGTATTAATAAGAGAATCCAGTCTCATCCAAGATCAAATTAAGCTCATGATAAACAAAATATCAAAAAGGGATATTTTTGCCGTGTAGCCAAATTCTCGAGGTTCCAACAAACGAAGGAATCTCACCGATTTGTTCCCAACTGGCAGTTATCTAAAGATTTCTGAGTTTGGGCAATTGTCATACAACTGGCCATAGACAAGCAGAGGTAAGAAATGTCTTAAACATGCGTTACATTCTATAGAATTAATAATGTTCGAAAAGACCTTTTGTCAAAAGAATATCAATAAGTCGGAATTTACGTTATCTCAAAAACAGGTGAGTCAACATTTCATCGTGGAATTTGCACTGAAGTGCCTTATTATGCTTTGGGAACAAAGAATTTGTTTTTATTAAACCACCACAAATCGCTTTGAAAATGGATCATAGAAGAAATATGTAGGAAGTGCAAAACTCACGTTTAACAAAGTAGTGAATCCATAAACTCTTACATAACACATTACACCAGAATAAAAAATATTACAATTTTTGTATCAATGAAAATCATTCATATTTAATTTATCTTTCATACATTCGAGAAATAAAATCTGCACCGTTCCTCCCATCCAAGATGTAACAGAAAATATTTATATACTCGTAGAACAAGGAGAATGTACAGAATGGTCTAACAGTGACGACATGACAATGTTTTATAACTCCTAATATATGTAAAGTTTTTTTTTTTTTTTTTTGGAATAACTCACACGAGAACTAAATAAAAAAAGATTATTGAAAATAAGCTTATTCCGAAGTCACATGGTACATCACTGTAATCTTGAAACTAGTGAGAATTTTGAAAATGTAAAAAACCCTTTTTGCTTTTCAGGTAAAGTCCTTAAACTTCTTGACAACATATGTTAACTACATAATGGAGTTAAAGAATTAAATCCAACCTTAATGAACTAACGACGAAAAAACACTGGATAAGTCAGATTCATCAAATATGAATCTACAAGGAAATGCAACAATCTCTAATGCACTCAAATGTACACAACAAGTACTAATGGCATTGCAAAAACAGAACAAAAGGTTAGATAGAGCGACAAAACTGTCAGTCTTGGTACTCCCGAGTACAAACTTGGAGCGAGGAATAACCATCTCAGTGAAAGTTGGAAGGTACGTCGAAAAACACTGGTAGCGACTCGATATGTACAAAATGGCTATAGACGTAAAACCTTAACGGACACTACGAATACGTGCTCCCGCACATAAATATCTGCATTAACCTATCTAGTAGTATCTGTATTATGTTTCATTTCCGTTTCCTTTAAAATCCGCCATTCAAGGGGAAACAAATTTGCAAAAATGTGTATTAATAAGAGAATCCAGTCTCATCCAAGATCAAATTAAGCTCATGATAAACAAAATATCAAAAAGGGATATTTTTGCCGTGTAGCCAAATTCTCGAGGTTCCAACAAACGAAGGAATCTCACCGATTTGTTCCCAACTGGCAGTTATCTAAAGATTTCTGAGTTTGGGCAATTGTCATACAACTGGCCATAGACAAGCAGAGGTAAGAAATGTCTTAAACATGCGTTACATTCTATAGAATTAATAATGTTCGAAAAGACCTTTTGTCAAAAGAATATCAATAAGTCGGAATTTACGTTATCTCAAAAACATCGCATTGTGCAATTATAGTATTAGTAAGAAAGTTGGTTGTAATATTGCCGTGGTTATGAAAATTGCTGTATTTAATTGTTTTATAACAGTAGTGTTGACCATTCGTTATGTCTCCTCCCAAAATCCTAGCATTGTCAATACACGATATCCAAAAGATTAGAGAAATATTCACAGAGGAGGGAACTAACGTTTTGCCACAGAAGATACAATCAATCTAACCGCATTTTCTACGTGTACCAAAATTAGATATCCCACATGACAATTATAGTCTTTGACCAACAAATAGCATTTACTCTTTTCTTTGAAACTGTGATAACTTAACAAAGTTATAAACAACAGATTACGAGCCCAGAAAACTCTAAAAATAGAATCGGCAAAGAAAATCCCGCCGAAGAAATCTGCCAAGGTAACCTTAATCACACTCTAAACAATATTGTAAAACACCACAGTAAAAGTTTTCTTCATTGGAAATTTCACATAAAATGTGCTATCAGAAGAAATGCTATAAAACGTAAGCAACAAGGAGAATGTACAGAATGGTCTAACAGTGACGAGATGACAATGTTTTATAACTCCTAATATATGTAAAGTTTTTTTTATTTTACTTTAATGCACTCAAATGTACACAACAAGTACTAATGGCATTGCAAAAACAGAACAAAAGGTCAGATAGAGCGACAAAACTGTCACTCTTGGTACTCCCGAGTACAAACTTGGAGCGAGGAATAACCATCTCAGTGAAAGTTGGAAGGTACGTCGAAAAACACTGGTAGCGACTCGATATGTACAAAATGGCTATAGACGTAAAACCTTAACGGACACTACGAATACGTGCTCCCGCACATAAATATCTGCATTAACCTATCTAGTAGTATCTGTATTATGTTTCATTTCCGTTTCCTTTAAAATCCGCCATTCAAGGGAAAACAAATAAAATACTCCTTTGCAAAAATGTGTATTAATAAGAGAATCCAGTCTCATCCAAGATCAAATTAAGCTCATGATAAACAAAATATCAAAAATCGATATTTTTGCTGTGTAGCCAAATTCTCGAGGTTCCAACAAACGAAGGAATCTCACCGATTTGTTCCCAACTGGCAGTTATCTAAAGATTTCTGAGTTTGGGCAATTGTCATACAACTGGCCATAGACAAGCAGAGGTAAGAAATGTCTTAAACATGCGTTACATTCTATAGAATTAATAATGTTCGAAAAGACCTTTTGTCAAAAGAATATCAATAAGTCGGAATTTACGTTATCTCAAAAACATCGCATTGTGCAATTATAGTATTAGTAAGAAAGTTGGTTGTAATATTGCCGTGGTTATGAAAATTGCTGTATTTAATTGTTTTATAACAGTAGTGTTGACCATTCGTTATGTCTCCTCCCAAAATCCTAGCATTGTCAATACACGATATCCAAAAGATTAGAGAAATATTCACAGAGGAGGGAACTAACGTTTTGCCACAGAAGATACAATCAATCTAACCGCATTTTCTACGTGTACCAAAATTAGATATCCCACATGACAATTATAGTCTTTGACCAACAAATAGCATTTACTCTTTTCTTTGAAACTGTGATAACTTAACAAAGTTATAAACAACAGATTACGAGCCCAGAAAACTCTAAAAATAGAATCGGCAAAGAAAATCCCGCCGAAGAAATCTGCCAAGGTAACCTTAATCACACTCTAAACAATATTGTAAAACACCACAGTAAAAGTTTTCTTCATTGGAAATTTCACATAAAATGTGCTATCAGAAGAAATGCTATAAAACGTAAGCAACAAGGAGAATGTACAGAATGGTCTAACAGTGACGAGATGACAATGTTTTATAACTCCTAATATATGTAAAGTTTTTTTTATTTTTTAACATTATGACTTGTAATTCGGTTACCAATAAAATATTTGTATTTGGTTTCAAACTTTGCTTTGATGTATCCGACATATAAACAAAATGTCATTATATAAGATTAAATTAAAAAACTTTTTGAGGAAAATGTAACATACATTTGCAGTGAATTTTGTATATACTAAGAGAAATATCTTCAACCACAAACCACCAAGACTTGTCAATCCCATATATCTCCTCGCTGGGTTTAGGAAACGAGACGATTAAATTCTAAACCGAGTCCGAAATTGTCTCGAATAAGAATAAAAAAAAGGTCATCATCAACGACATCAGCCAGATAAGTATATAGGTTTTTCTTTAGCTCATTCTTTGAACTTGCACTATCGAGTACTTTGGTAAAACTAGAATCGACTCGAAAAGGGTTTGCAAATATGTGGGGTTACAGTTATCGCAAATAGTCATCTCTATCACCACCATAGTCAATACCAAATTAACAAAAACTCTGCATCAGCCATTTCTATACATACACTTGGACTGAAATAGTGGCTTCCATGGAATAAGTACGCAAAACAAGAATGAGCTTAAACTAGCTTTCGCCCGTGGTACCGTCTGCGTGGAATTCTAGACTATTCCATTCCATCAGTAAGATCCGTTCGGCCGTTTAGGCTACAAACTCTAACAAACACCCATCAAAACTTTTGCATTGATAAAATTGGTAAGATTATCATTTATATTTAAAATTAAAAAGAAGATTCATTTAAAATAGGAACTGACACATGTCATCTTGCTTTTATAATATAATGGTTTTCACGTATTAAATTTATAACTCCTGGATTACCGTTATTCTTATTTAAACATGGTCCTTCGAGCCGGATAACGATTTTAACGGATAACGACGAGTGGCTCGTGTAGCCGACATTAAGACGTCAACTGGAGTGATTCGTTGCTCATTCGCTAAGATCCGTTACCAGTATCTTCAAACTCTGGGTGAAAACAATGTCTTCACCGCCTGGGGGTATGGTTAAAATTAAAAAGAAGATTCATTTAAAATAGGAACTGACACATGTCATCTTGCTTTTATAATATAATGGTTTTCACGTATTAAATTTATAACTCCTGGATTAGCGTTATTCTTATTTAAACATGGTCCTTCGAGCCGGATAACGACGAGTGGCTCGTGTAGCCGACATTAAGACGTCAACTGGAGTGATTCGTTGCTCATTCGCTAAGATCCGTTACCAGTATCTTCAAACTCTGGGTGAAAACAATGTCTTCACCGCCTGGGGGTATGGTTAAAATTAAAAAGAAGATTCATTTAAAATAGGAACTGACACATGTCATCTTGCTTTTATAATATAATGGTTTTCACGTATTAAATTTATAACTCCTGGATTACCGTTATTCTTATTTAAACATGGTCCTTCGAGCCGGATAACGACGAGTGGCTCGTGTAGCCGACATTAAGACGTCACTTGGAGTGATTCGTTGCTCATTCGCTAAGATCCGTTACCAGTATCTTCAAACTCTGGGTGAAAACAATGTCTTCACCGCCTGGGGGTATGGTTAAAATTAAAAAGAAGATTCATTTAAAATAGGAACTGACACATGTCATCTTGCTTTTATAATATAATGGTTTTCACGTATTAAATTTATAACTCCTGGATTAGCGTTATTCTTATTTAAACAATAAATGTATTTGCTGAAACAGAAATGACTTCCGGTAATGGTCCAATACAATTCAAATTCGTAAAAGCATTACTTTAAATACAAGAAGAGGGATTACCTCTAGAATACTGAATTACACCCAAAATTCTTTTTAAATAAAAGGATGATCTAAAGTCAGTAGACTATTTGCTCAACAATTCAGTTGCGCCACAGTTGCCACAGTTGAGTACATTAGGATATTGCACAGAATATTCGACCTTATGAACAGTACACTCCACATGGAATCCTAGTCATTGAAACGGAAATTGTTCTCAGACCAAACCATGAGTTACTTGCCTTGTCCATGTTTCAAGTCAGTCTAAATGCTGGCAAAATTTAGTTGCAGTTAGGAATTTCCCATCAACAACGGATTAACGTTTGGATCGAGAATGAAACTCAAGAATCAAAATACAGTTCAGTAAGCTTCGTCCCTCTATATTAACCGACCAGCTACACTCTTTTTTAGTAGTCACGGTTCGAAATTGGACCTTTCAGAACGAACGCCGATACGTGAACCAGCCGGACTATCGAACCAGTCTAACGAAACCACATCTTCGGCGATAGACAACTGAGCAGCATGTACGAGGTAAGTCCCGCAGACTCACTCAGGGAACTAACAGAAGTTTACCACACGTGACTATTCTAAGATATCAATAATTCTGTATTACACTCAAATAAGCTTATTCCGAAGTCACTAAATGGTACATCACTGTAATCTTGAAACAAGTGAGAAACTTGAAAATGTAAAAAACCCTTTTTGATTTCAGGTAAAGTCCTTAAACTTCTTGTGACAACATATGTTAACTACATACAGGGTGATTCTTAACGGACGGATCAACGGTTTTGTGGAGGTAGAGGACCTAGCTATTCATTTGAAATTGATATAGCTTCTATTCGTGTTTTTTGATAAACAACTAAATATTCACCGTGGAAAGTGTAAGTGCAATGGTATGTATACTTTTCTTGAGTATGTTAAATACTTTCTATACTTTTAATCAATATACTTCCCCCCTGGAGACTTTGTAATTCGCGCCTAATTTGTATAAACCCTTTACAAAGTGATTTCTTATTATTTCCAGTCCTCAAGCAAGCCTCTTACGAAGGAGGAGTCGAAAACACTGCTTTTGTTCATTGAAAGCAGTAAAATTATATGTAATGAATTGACTAATGCTACCACGAATAAATTGAAAAATGAAGAGTGGAGACTGATGAACGAAAAATGCAATGTTTGTTGTTGTTTGTTTACTTTACTGTACTACTATTATTGTAACAAATATAAAAGCTTGATTTTCGCAAAGTTTTTCTTCTTCGTCCCAGTCTGAAAGTTGCTCTAACTAGTTTGCTCACTATACGGCAACAAGCCAGCCATTTTTTAATCTTATAATAAATTAGTCGAATCTTCCGATTTCCATAGATTGTAAAATGAAGCTTGAGAGATTAGTCAGAGTTCAAAAAACATTCATTGAAACCCTACAACTGTCACTTTCAAACAGAGGGCGATCCGAAAAGTGTTAGAAATCAGATTCTTCCCTCCAATGGATTAGTCATGTTTTTAGATCGAATTTCTATCGTTCGATCGTTTATTGAGACAGTATTTCAAAAGATTAGGGTACGGATTGGGATTTTCGATTGATAAAATTGCATATTGAGACCGGCCGTAAATGGTACATCACTGTAATCTTGAAACAAGTAAGAAACTTGAAAATGTAAAAAACCCTTTTTGCTTTTCAGGTAAAGTCCTTAAACTTCTTGACAACATATGTTAACTACATAATGGAGTTAAAGAATTAAATCCAACCTTAATGAACTAACGACGAAAAAACACTGGATAAGTCAGATTCATCAAATATGAATCAACAAGGAAATGCAACAATCTTTAATGCACTCAAATGTACACAACAAGTACTAATGGCATTGCAAAAACAGAACAAAAGGTTAGATAGAGCGACAAAACTGTCAGTCTTGGTACTCCCGAGTACAAACTTGGAGCGAGGAATAACCATCTCAGTGAAAGTTGGAAGGTACGTCGAAAAACACTGCTTTTGTTCATTGAAAGCAGTAAAATTATATGTAATGAATTGACTAATGCTACCACGAATAAATTGAAAAATGAGTGGAGACTGATGAACGAAAAATGCAATGTTTGTTGTTGTTTGTTTACTTTACTGTACTACTATTATTGTAACAAATATAAAAGCTTGATTTTCGCAAAGTTTTTCTTCTTCGTCCCAGCCTGAAAGTTGCTCTAACTAGTTTGCTCACTATACGGCAACAAGCCAGCCATTTTTTAATCTTATAATAAATTAGTCGAATCTTCCGATTTCCATAGATTGTAAAATGAAGAGTGGAGACTGATGAACGAAAAATGCAATGTTTGTTGTTGTTTGTTTACTTTACTGTACTACTATTATTGTAACAAATATAAAAGCTTGATTTTCGCAAAGTTTTTCTTCTTCGTCCCAGCCTGAAAGTTGCTCTAACTAGTTTGCTCACTATACGGCAACAAGCCAGCCATTTTTTAATCTTATAATAAATTAGTCGAATCTTCCGATTTCCATAGATTGTAAAATGAAGCTTGAGAGATTAGTCAGAGTTCAAAAACATTTATTGAAACCCTACAACTGTCACTTTCAAACAGAGGGCGATCCGAAAAGTGTTAGAAATCAGATTCTTCCCGCCCATGGATGTCATGTTTTTAGATCGAATTTCTATCGTTCGATCGTTTATTGAGACAGTATTTCAAAAGATTAGGGTACGGATTGGGATTTTCGATTGATAAAATGCATATTGAGACCGGCCGTAAATGGTACATCACTGTAATCTTGAAACAAGTGAGAAACTTGAAAATGTAAAAAACGCTTTTGCTTTTCAGGTAAAGTCCTTAAACTTCTTGACAACATATGTTAACTACATAATGGAGTTAAAGAATTAAATCCAACCTTAATGAACTAACGACGAAAAAAACACTGGTAGCGACTCGATATGTACAAAATGGCTATAGACGTAAAACCTTAACGGACATTACGAATACGTGCTCCCGCACATAAATATCTGCATTAACCTATCTAGTAGTATCTGTATTATGTTTCATTTCCGTTTCCTTTAAAATCCGCCATTCAAGGGAAAACAAATAAAATACTCTTTTGCAAAAATGTGTATTAATAAGAGAATCCAGTCTCATCCAAGATCAAATTAAGCTCATGATAAACAAAATATCAAAAATCGATATTTTTGCCGTGTAGCCAAATTCTCGAGGTTCCAACAAACGAAGGAATCTCACCGATTTGTTCCCAACTGGCAGTTATCTAAAGATTTCTGAGTTTGGGCAATTGTCATACAACTGGCCATAGACAAGCAGAGGTAAGAAATGTCTTAAACATGCGTTACATTCTATAGAATTAATAATGTTCGAAAAGACCTTTTGTCAAAAGAATATCAATAAGTCGGAATTTACGTTTGCACTGAAGTGCATTAAATGCTTTAGAAACAAAGAATTTGTTTTTTTTAAACCACCACAAATCGCTTCATCGTGAAAATGGATCATAGAAGAAATATGTAGGAAGTGCAAAACTCACGTTTAACAAACTAGTGAATCCAAAAACTCTTGCATAACACATTACACCATTACACCAGAATAAAAAATATTACAATTATTGTATTTTTTTCATACATTCGATGAATAAAATCTACACTTAGTAGTAGTAGTAGTAGGGGCTAAATTTTCTGCAACTCCACGGCTAAAATCTACACTTTCCCATCACTTAACTATATGAAAAACGGCACTATTTTTGAGTGCTGACAATTCAACTGAGAAAGAAGACAAATGAGAAAGTGGCGAGGGCTCTACGGAGATCCCGGAATCCCTTCTAATGCACTCACAATGAAAGTAACTCTGCATAAACAATTATTAAACAACCAACCAACCACCAACTTTAATCATAATTATAGTTTTGTGCCATTCGTACACAGGGAAATATAAATCTATGAAAGATATATTGTGTAATAGCGACGCGAGAATCGCGTAGCGTGGGCGTACACAGTATTAAATCGTCGACGCGAGTCGTCTATTCGGTCAATACAGACTGGGCGACTGCACGGCTGACTATACAGTATAGAATTTCGCCGCTATCTTTAACATCGCAGACAATCTTAACAAGATAGCAAGCAGTTGGTGACGAAAGAAGACAATGTCGGCGACGAGCGCCATTGACATTGCCATTAACATCGCTTAAAATCTAAATATTTAGAAAACTTACATCGCATTGTGCATTTATAGTATTAGTAAGAAAGTTGGTTGTAATATTGCCGTGGTTATGAAAATTGCTGTATTTAATTGTTTTATAACAGTAGTGTTGACCATTCGTTATGTCTCCTCCCAAAATCCTAGCATTGTCAATACACGATATCCAAAAGATTAGAGAAATATTCACAGAGGAGGGAACTAACGTTTTGCCACAGAAGATACAATCAATCTAACCGCATTTTCTATAAATGTGTTCCGAAATTGAATATCCCACATGACAATTATAGTCTTTGACCAACAAATAGCACTAACTATACTCTTTTCTATGAAACTGTGATAACTTAAACAAAGTTATTAACAACAGATTACGAGCCCAGAAAACTCTAAAAATAGAATCGGCAAAGAAAATCCCGCCGAAGAAATCTGCCAAGGTAACCTTAATCACACTCTAAACAATATTGTAAAACACCACAGTAAAAGTTTTCTTCATTGGAAATTTCAGATGAAATGTGCTATCAGAAGAAATGCTATAAAACGTAAGCAACAAGGAGAATGTACAGAATGGTCTAACAGCGACAATATAACAATGTTTTATAACTCCTTCAATGGATTTCAAATAAATTACAGTAAATAAATTACGATTTTTCTTTGGATTTCAAACTTTACCTTGAAATATCCGACATATAAACAAAATGTTCTTATTAAATATAACTGATGCTTTTTTGTTGTATAAAGCAATGAATATTGTACACTTTCTCATTTTCAATTTAGCATCGGCTAGCATGAGATGGCTTTACTAGCAGGAAGACACTCGACTAGCAGTAGTAGTAGTAGTAGTAGTAGAAGGGGCTACGGTTTCCGCAACTCCACGGCTAGCGCGTATTTTGCGTGAGAACTGGAGAGAGAGACTGGCTACTGCCAGTATACACTACTACTGCTATATACTTATAACTTAGTTAGCAGGCAGATTGCTAATGAAAACCGTCAAAAATCAGTGCTTTGGCCAAAGTATGGTATACCAATGTGGGCAACCTCATGCTGTGCTAATGGCAGTCATACAAGAGACTTAAAATGTGCAGCACAAACGAACAACAAATGTTCCAAAAATTGTGTGCAAAATGCCAAGTCGCACACACCCAATTTTTTTCATAAAAAATGAAATTAGATTATTATTTTAGCACTGTCCACTCCTTATGACCAATAAAGGGTTAAAGAACCAATCAGGAAAGACAAGAAAATGAAGTATCCCATGTTCCATAGTATGATCAACATGTTTTCAAGATCTATTAAGCTTTTCTGCATGTAACTAACTTTAGTAAGTTGATTGTAATATTGCCTTGATTTAATAAAAATAGTACAGTTCACTGCACTCTGTTTATTTCCACCTGAGCCTTGACTTTAAGATTATCCCTTTGTAATTTTTTTTAAGTTTTTCATCATCATTTTTTTAAGTTTTTATTACACAAAAAGAGGATTTAAACAAGCTGAATTAGCTTTTCTTAGTTTTATGGCCCAGTTACTAGGATATTTTACATTTTTCACTTGTTCAAAAATTATTTCACTGTCTATCGTTCGCGCAGTATTTTTAATAGCATTAACTGCGCATCTACAAAATAATTGATTTTCATGAACAAAGAGGGTGAACATTTGTCCCTTTACCCATCAAATTAACTTTTTCTTAGCATAATTCCCATAAGAATGGGAAATGAAGGAATAATACGACCAAGTATATATCACTTTCATGTTGAGAGTGCATAAAGAAAAATGAGAAGCCATTTTACGACATAGAATGGAAACGACGCCTTTATATCGCCTTTATAAAAATACTTTGTGATATATTTCTATCGGAGTTAATTCAGAAATAAAGAATTACAATGAGAAAAATGAAACGAAATCGCAAAACACAATCTTTGAAAAACGTCACAAACGACCGATCTGGATTCTGGCACTGGCAGACAGATTTCAAACAGATTTGTAGAGATCGATAAAATCAAAAACCATAAACTAAAAATACCATAGAGAAATGGACTGTGTCAAAAGTCAAGGCATTCGGCCACTCGGCTATAGCTATTTTTTTTTTAATTAAAGTAATTAAAAACAACTTAATAGTCATTTCTAGCTTTTAATAAAACTATGAATGAGCATTTATTTGTCTTAAAATGTAGAAATGATTATCTAATCTAAAATCACTGTAAAATTCTATGACTGTATGATCTTTGATAATTTTGACAGTTTTGTTTCTTGAAAAAGCAAAAACGAAAATGTTTTTAGCGCTCTATCAATATCAATTTAGATAAAATATTAACAAATCCTTCTTAATTTGACAATAAATCAAATAAATAATTGATTATCAGCACTATGGAAGACATCGAAGATAAAAGTAGCATCCATAAAGCGAGAATGATTTGTTTATGTTGCTTGTCCACAACCGAGCCTTTGGTTAAACTTTTGAACTGTAAACATGTAATATCCTTTGCGAAACTTATAGATAACAAGGTAAATACTTCATAAACTTATCAATAAGTCATGCTCAACTTAGATGACCTGTAGATCAGTTTACGATCCACATGTGTTCAGATCAAGGCACATGACCTCAACTTATATCTGTATTATGATTTGCATTTCGAACTGCGAGTCACCAAATAACTAACGGCTATTCTTAGTTGTACATGTGAGGTGCGCGCTGCGTAGTTTTTAATATTAAAAGTTGGTAAACCAGCAAGCGGGTCACCTGAATCTGCCGAAATGGCGAAGCGACTGCTGCCCATAGACATCCGCGACTGCAGATGCGTTGCCTACCCTCAATCGACGTAGGAGACGCACATAAAGAAGATAATTCCCTTTCCTATGCATCTGTGCCGTCAAATCCACTTTTCTTTCCCATTCTTTCCTGTTAAGAAAAGGATGGAAAGGGATAGTCCCTTTCCCTAAGTAGTTGTTGAGTTGCAGCTCAGTTCGAGACTATGTGATCTGAACAAGTTGATTTACACATGTCTAGTAATCTTAATTGTCTTTTAGACCTCTAACATATCTTTACAAGTAGTTGACTACATCTTTATCTGCATAGTATTATAAAAAACTACATATTATGGATGAACTTTATCTCATGTGTTACTCAGACTTTTTATATCTGTGAAAATTTAATTAAATTTTGAACCGTTGCACAATTATCTAGTAAACATGATAATAAATGTAAATCATAGGGTTTATATCTATTTCCGTGATTGATAGTCTATGTGTTCTTACAATCAATCTACATGTATGACAATCAAGATCCGTTCAGTTTAGGATACAAACTAACAAATAGCCAACTTATTAGTACTACAGTGGTAGAGCCCGCTTTAACATCTCACAAATGGCCCGGCTCGCCCGTTGAAATACCACGACCAGACAGACAGGCATCAAGTGGGAGAAATTCCGCGTTTTGTCTGATGAGTGTGGTGCCGGAGGAGACTTTGGTCCCTTTTCCTTCCCATCCTTTTTCTTATGAGAAAGGATGGGAAGGGAAAGTGGATATGACGGCGGAGACGAGGAGAGGCTGGCTCGTTTGCCACCTTATATTATAAAAAAATTATATTTGTAGTCTATATCTATACTAATATTATAAAGAGGAAGGATTTATATTTTTGTGTGTATTGAAATAACTCAACTGGGCCGATTTTAAATTTCCTTTCACTGTTAGAAAGGTAATTTATCTATGAGTAACATAGGCTATATTTTTTAATGTAACATGTGCGAATTCGCGAGCAACAGCTAGTGATATAGTAGAGAAAGACTGAAGGTTTTTAATGATGTGAATAACACATTTTCATATCAGAATCAGACCCGTGCGAAACCAGAGTGGTTATTTAGTAATTTATTAAATTTCAGCTTCAGGTGGATTTCAAAGATGCGTACGTTTGTTGTTTCTGCCACAATATAATAATGAAAGTTGATATGTTTAAACAACAAGTGGAAGAATCTATTGCTACTCTTTATAATATGGTGAGTTTATTGATTAGTTTGGGATGTTAGTTATGAGTACATCAGTAGAGGTAGACAGAAAGAGATGTATTGTGTAAAAGGTGAAGAAGGGAGTGACTGAGATGATGGATGATAGAGTTATTTGGAGGACGAAAACTCAGTGCCGACACTATGGGAGTAGGAAAAGGTGGGGGAGATGATGATTGTTTAGTTTGTAGCCTTAATTGAGATATTCATTGGTTTGTATGACATTCAATTTTATCTTAAGCAATAGGCTGGCTGACGATCAAATGGATGGCAAGCCTATAATGGGGGGTAGGCGGAAGATTAAGTGGGGGTGGGCTGATGATCAAGGGGATGGGTGAAAATTAAGGGGGGGTAAGTCATAGATTAAGTCAGTCTAGGCAGATAATTAAGGGGAGCAGGACTTTGAAAAAGGGGGCACAAATCGATTATCAAGGGGGGAGGCTGAAGATAGTGGGAGCAGGCAGGCAGGTCAGGGGGTAGGTAGGCCTATGATTAAAGGGCGGCTAATGATCTAAAGGGGGGGATGATAATGGATTTAGTAATATGTGGTCCAATTTTTTTTATGAAAAACTAGCTTATTAGATTAAAAAAAAACAAAAGTGAGTAGCCTATGTGTTCTTCCAGACTATCGTCTACGTCTATACCAAATTTCATTGAAATCCGTTCAGTCGTTTAGGCTACAAACTCTAACAAACATCCATCTAAACTTTCGCATTTATAATATCAGTATGATTAGTATGATGTACCATTATTGGACTGTGGGGTGGGGGTCTGGTCATCACACAGGGCGCGACCCTAGTTTGGACCCCAGTCCGGCCCAAGGGGAAATTAATATAGTTATTTGATTTATTTTTATCCTAGAAAGAGATGGATTGTGTGAAAGGTGACATGATCAAGAAGGGAGTGACTGAGATGATGGATGATAGAGTGCTTTGGAGGACGAAAACCTGGTGCGCCCTACGGGAGTAGGATAAGGCAGGGGAGATGATGATGATTTGATTTATTTTTATTTTTATTTTTATTTTTATTTTTATTTTTATTTTTATTTTTATTTTTATTTTTATTTTTCTTTTTATTTTTATTTTTATTTTTATTTTTATTTTTATTTTTATTTTTATTTTTATTTGTATTTTTATTTTTCTTTTTACATATTCCAGAATAAAATAATAATAGAACCCCAGAAATTTCATATAACAGATATAGAAATAAACTCCACGGTTAACAATGAACCTTTACAAATCGAATTTACACAGCCGATGAATATTAAAATGGAAATGACTGATATTAAATATGAAAATATAGATTATGTACCTTTGAAGGTTAGAAAAGTTAAAAACAAAGAGAAAAAAGGTTTAAAACGAGGACCTAATTACGAAGGGAAGTTGAAAATTGTTATGCTGAGTTACGAAGAGATGATGGAAGAAAGGAAGAGGGAATCGGTTAAGATATCTTATATAAATTTACCTTTTAAATGTGAAGATTGTGTGACGGGATTTGACCATGAAGTAACATTAAAAATGCATTTAATACAACGACATAGTAATGTGAGTATTTTTTTACTTTCTTTTTTTCTAGATTTTTGTTAATCTATACTTCTATACTATTATAATAAAGCGTAAACACACACTTCTTTGTTGCAAGATGTCAGCAATTCCAGCATATTTTTGAATAATTTTTCTTTTTACATATTCCAGAATAAAATAATAATAGAACCCCAGAAATTTCATATAACAGATATAGAAATAAACTCCACGGTTAACAATGAACCTTTAAAAATAGAATTTACACAGCCGATGAATATTAAAATGGAAATAACTGATATCAAATATGAAAATATAGATTATGTACCTTTGAAGGTTAGAAAAGTTAAAAACAAAGAGAAAAAAGGTTTAAAACGAGGACCTAATTACGAAGGGAAGTTGAAAATTGTTATGCTGAGTTACGAAGAGATGATGGAAGAAAGGAAGAGGGAATCGGTTAAGATATCTTATATAAATTTACCTTTTAAATGTGAAGATTGTGTGACGGGATTTGACCATGAAGTAACATTAAAAATGCATTTAATACAACGACATAGTAATGTGAGTATTTTTTTACTTTCTTTTTTTCTAGATTTTTGTTAATCTATACTATCTATACTATTATAATAAAGCGTAAACACACACTTCTTTGTTGCAAGATGTCAGCAATTACAGCATATTTTTGAATAATTTTTCTTTTTACATATTCCAGAATAAAATAATAATAGAACCACAGAAATTTCATATAACAGATATAGAAATAAACTCCACGGTTAACAATGAACCTTTACAAATCGAATTTACACAGCCGATGAATATTAAAATGGAAATAACTGATATCAAATATGAAAATATAGATTATGTACCTTTGAAGGTTAGAAAAGTTAAAAACAAAGAGAAAAAAGGTTTAAAACGAGGACCTAATTACGAAGGGAAGTTGAAAATTGTTATGCTGAGTTACGAAGAGATGATGGAAGAAAGGAAGAGGGAATCGGTTAAGATATCTTATATAAATTTACCTTTTAAATGTGAAGATTGTGTGACGGGATTTGACCATGAAGTAACATTAAAAATGCATTTAATACAACGACATAGTAATGTGAGTATTTTTTTACTTTCTTTTTTTCTAGATTTTTGTTAATCTATACTATCTATACTATTATAATAAAGCGTAAACACACACTTCTTTGTTGCAAGATGTCAGCAATTACAGCATATTTTTGAATAATTCTTCCTTTAATAAAAAGCCCTACACTTACGTCATGCTTTAGGCTATATATTTTCACGCCATTAAACTTAGGGGGTAAATGTTTTGGATAAAAACCCTAATGTGGGAAAGAGACCATAAGTTGCTGCCAACAAGAAAGAAAGATTGCTAAGGTTTGTCATGTCATGTCATGTCATTATATCATTTGCTATTGATAATTTGACAAATGTAAACAATAATATAATATTTTCATAATTTTATGCGGATGAATCCGCACGCGAACAGCTAGTTTAATAATATTTCCTTTAACCATTCCAACTAAGCTCTAGGCTTGTGTTAGGATATGGTTCACAACTCGAATGGCGGGATTCGAACCCTCGACCTCAAGATCGATCCGTACTAGGGTTGTAACGGAACTGCGCTTCCGTATCCGCAAGTGCGGAACTTCCGCAAGATAACTCCGCATCCGCTTCCGCTTCCGTTCTTTCTTATGCGGAGTTAAAGATTAGGTATCGTTTATGCGCCGCGCGGGCGTGATATGTCAACTATAATTCTCATACATTATATTTGCATAATAAACTGTATCTTGTAATTATGTACCAATCTGTATTTTGAATTAACGTAGTTTTAGTTTTTATTTCTTTCTTCTTCTTCTAATGCCTCTCCATTACTGGAGGTTGGCCGTCAGCTCAGCGAATCTCACCCTGTCCTGTGCCAAGCGAAAAAGTTGTTCAACGCTGGCGATACTTGTCCACTCCCGGATGTTTCTTAGCCATGATTTCCTTTTCCTTCCAACGCGTCTTCTGCCTGCGACTTTGCCCATCATAATAAGTTGGAGAAGCTCATATCTTTCATGTCGCAAAACATGCCCCAAATATGCAACTTTTCTCTTTTTTACGGTTTGCAACAATTCTCGTTTTTTGCCGACGCGTAGTACCCGCTCATTAGAAATCCTCTCTGTCCAGCTTATACGTAGCATTCTACGGTAACACCATGTCTCGAAGGCTTCAAGAGACTTCTGGGTGTTGACTTTCAATGTCCAGGCTTCGCTACCGTATAACAAGACAGGCCAGACATAGCACTGGAGTATTCTTACTCTAAGCTTTATTTCTTTAATAAATCGCAATTAATATGTAGTGTAATATCTAAATAGATAGATACGTAAATAAATAGATAGGTACACTACAAATATATTATTTTTGACCTCCGCTTCCGCTTCCGCTTCCGTTAAAATGGCCTCCGTTACAACCCTAGTCCGTACCCCAAACCATTAGGCTATAGGCGCTTGCGCTTGATTATTCTCTACATTAGACAATCATCGAGATCCATTCAGTTTAGGATACAAACACACATCTAAACTTTCGCATTTATAATATTACTAGCTGTTCGCGTGCGGATTCATCCGCGTGAAATTATAAAAACTTTATTTTATTGTTTACATTTGTCAAATTATCAATAGCAAATGCCAAAATGACATGACATGACAAACCTTAGCAATCTTTCTTTCTTGATGTTGGTAGCAACTTATGGTCTCTTTCCCACATTAGGGTTTTTATCCAAAATATTTACCCCCTAAGTTTAATGGCGTAAAAATATATAGCCTAAAGCATGACGTAAGTGTAGGGCTTTTTATTAAAAGAAGAATTATTCAAAAATATGCTGTAATTGCTGACATCTTAGGCAACAAAGAAGTGTGTGTTTACGCTTTATTATAATAGTATAGATAAGACGATATTAACTAATTAATTATTGTTACAGAAAGAAAATGGATATATATGTGATATTTGTAATTCAGTTTTAAGTACTGAGGCATCATTAAAAGAGCATAAAAAGAGACACATTAGACGGTAAATATAAACTGCTAGGGAACTTAACATTTTTTCAAATCTAGACTAGAATGAGGAAATTTCTTAAAAAAAAACTATTCTATAACATTCTCGTATACTTTAGCTATATTTCCATCAAAATATCGTAAAAATCGGACCACCCGTTTCGGAGATTAGACGGAACAAACATACAAACAGACAAAAAAAATAGTTTTTCGATATAAGTAAATATACAGTATGTAATGAGTTTTTTCCCAATCTATGTATATTTATATCTATACTTATTAGTATTATAAAGAGGATTTTTTATTATTTTTGTATGTATTGAAATAACTCAAAAACTACTACGACGATTTTAAAAATTCTTTCACCGTTAGAAAGATAATTAACTGTGAGTAACATAGGCTACCTTTATTTTCTAATTACACGCGAGCGAAGTCGCGAGCAACAGATATATACGTAAACGTCTATAGATACTAATAAAATAAAAAAGTTTGTAACGCATAAACTCAAAAACTACTTACCCGATATCAAAAATTATTCACCATGAGATAGCTACATTATCATTTAATGACATAGGATATATTACATACCCTAGAAGGGTATGGATGACAGAAAAAAGACATTTTTAGATACGAATGTTTGGAATGTGGACTGCGTAAGGCAGATCTGCATTACGTCATCAAACATTATAAGGAACAACACGGAGCCATACAAACTTCACACACTTGTACGGATTGCGGATTTACTACCGAGTAAGTATAAAAAATGACCCCTGGGGTCCAATCCCTTGGGCATTTAAGACCCCTAATGTCCTTTCTGAACACCCTCTGGAGTCTTAGAAACTACAACGTCTATACTTTTTAGTTCTAAAGCTTCCTTATGCTCTTAATATCCCTTGGGGTCCAAATGACCCCCTAAATGTCAAAAACACCTTAGATTCTGAAGACCATATAAGGTCCAGATGAAGTCCAATAGTCTAAGTACCCCTGGGGTCTAAAAACCTTTTGAGTTTTGCGTAAATCTTAGGTAAATATCCCCTGGGGTCCGTGTGACCCCCTAAATGTCAAAAACACCTTAGATTCTGAAGACCATATAAGGTTCAGATGAAGTCTAAGACCCCCTGGGATTTGAAACCCTTAGAGTTTTGCGAAATCTTAGGTAAATACCCCATGTGGTCCAAATGACCCCTAAATCACAAATAACCCTTAGTTTTGAAAACCCTTTCGGTCTCTAGTACCCTAATATCTTTAATTTTTTTACTATACTATTTTTTCCTTAATTGTATATGTCTATACTAATATCATGAAAAGGAAAGATTTGTATTTTTGTATGTATTGAAATAATTATATTGATTTTCAGATCAAACCGTACATATAGGTATCACAGAGAGAAACATCGAAATAAAAAGAAATGCAGGCAGTGTGGTAACACCTTTGCGAATGCCAACGCGCTGCGGACTCATGTATTGTTAGTATATAATATAATATTTATCTACACTACATACACTAGCTGTTTATTTCTTACACTATTTATGAAATGTGTAATTTATTTATTACTTGTGTACAATTCTTACATTTTACATTTGCAATTTATTACTTGTGTAATCTTAATTTATTTCACGCTTGTGTAATATGTTCTTTACACTTTTTTATTTTTACACTTGCAATCATTAATTACACATTCAATCTACATCTTACATGTGTAGTTTTATAGGTGTAATGTATTTTAAATTTACTGTCGTAAACAATGTGTGAACATTTGATAAGTGTAATATAACTCATAAATTACTTTTACACATGTAATTTACACTTCTAAATAATTTACATAAATGAAAATTATTTATTAACTAGCTTTCGCCCGCGACTCCGTCCGCGTGGGATTAAAAAAACAAAAGTAAGTAGCTTATGTGTTCTTCCAGACTATCCTCTACATATATGCCAAATTTCATTGAAATCCATTCAGCAGTTTAGGCTACAAACTCTAACAAACATCCATCCATCTAAACTTTCGCATTTATAATATTAGTAAGATGATTGCAAGTGTAAAAATACATTGAAGTGTAAAGAAAATATTACACAAGTAATAAATTGCAAGTGTAAATTGTACACAAGTAATAAATTACACATTTCATAAAAAGTGTAAATAAACAGCTAATGTATGTTACAGCACAGTACACAGTAAATCCGGTCGTACATACATCTGTCCTGTTTGTGGTAAATGTTACCGAGCTAAATCTAGCCTGGTGGCGCATCGCGCGCTGCACGCGGCCGGCCCCGGCCCTGACAGCTTCTGTGCTACTTGCAAGACGCATTTCAGGAGCGCGATAGCTTTGAAACATCATCTAAAAACTCATTCCAAACATGTACGGGATGTTGATAAAAAGTAAGTTTACATCTATATACTAGCTTTCCCCCGCGACTCCGTCCGCGTGGAATTAAAAAAAGATTGAGTAGCCTATGTGTTCTAGACTATCTTCTACATCTATGCTAAATTTCATCGAAGTTCAGCAGTTTAGGCTACAAACTAACATTCATCTAAACTTTCGCATTTATATTAGTATGAAGTATGATTGTTAGCTTTTTAACTATTTTTGCTATATTCTGTATTGTTAAAACTTTGTTAATCTGTGCTATTTATCTTTGTTTAAAACAACAATATTTTTAGGAAAATATTAGGAAACGGAAGGAATAGTGGGGGTAGTTTTATAAAATACTAGCTGTTCCCATGCGACTTCGTCCGCGTGAAATTATAAAAAAAACATTTTATTGCTTACATTTTTCAAATTATCAATTGCAAATGTCAAAATGACATGACATGGCAAACCTTAGCAATCTTTCTTGATGTTGGCAGCAACTTATGGTCTCTTTCCCACAATAAGGTTTTTATCCAAAATATTTACCCGCTAAGTTTAATGGCGTGAATATATATAGCCTAAAGCATGACGTAAGTGTAGGGCTTTTTATTAAAAAAAGAGTTATTCAAAAATATGCTGTAATTGCTGACATCTTAGGTAACAAAGAAGTGTGCGTTTACGCTTTATTATATTGACAAATGTAAACAATAAAATAAAGTTTTTTTTGTAATTTCACGCGAATGAAGCCGCACGGGAACAGCTAGTTTAAATATATATACAGTGTACGATTTTTTTTACTTTCTTTGAAATTATAATAAAATTATAATAAGCGCCATCTTTTATTAAAAACCTAAACTAAAGTGTAAAATCAATACTAAAATAAAGAGGAAAGATTTGTATTTTTGTATGTATTGAAGTAACACAAAAACTACTAGGTTAAATTCAAAAATTCTTTCACCATTAAAAAGCTACGTTATCAATAACATAGGCTATGTTTTGTACTATTTTTTAATTTCACAGACGCAGTCGCGAGAAACAGCTAGTATTTTGTATTTTTCTATACTTATGTTTTTTTTTTAGGTTTACTTGCGATGAATGCGGTTTAAAGTTTTTACTAAAGCGTTTATTAGAAGAACACATCGATTGGGAACATTTAAAAAAGGAAAAATATGTATGTGAAGATTGCAGTAAGGTAAGAAATTAGAAAATATAGATAAAATAAGCTATTTTGGCTGATTTAAGTCAATTTAAATGTTAACTCACTAGATATTGTTACAAGATACTTTATTTGAAGCTATTTTATAAGAAACTAGCTGTTCCTCGCGATTTCGCCCGTTTGGAATTAAAAAATATAGCCTATTATATTCACAGATAAATTACCTTTCTAACGGTGAAAGAATTTTTAAAATCGTTTCAGTAGTTTTTGAGTTATTTCAATACATACAAAAATGTAATACTAATATCTATCCTTTAATAATATTAATATAGAAAATAACAAGCGATCGATTATTTAAATTATCCAAAATAGTGAAGTCGTCGCTGTTTCTAATTTAGGACAAAATTAAAGATATTCCGTCTTAAATCCTTTGCGAATTCGTGGGGTTCGAAAATTAGATATAGATGGCGTTGTAGTCAATTTACACATTTAATAAATTGTATCTTTGGAAATGTAGATGGCGCTGAAACTAATTTAATTTTAATTACAACTTTTGTACAATAGATGGCGCTGTTAAATGAAAATATTTAATTGTATCTTTATAGTATAGTAATTGTATAGTATATTAGAGGAAGTTTGAGAGTAGCCCCAGTGGTTGAGAAAATAAGGAGTAAAAGGTTAGAGTGGTATGGGCATGTTATGAGAAGGGATGAATCGCATGTAACAAGACGGACGTTAGTTATGAATGTGGAGGTACACCGGTAGAGGTAGACATAGAAAGAGATGGATGGATTGCGTGAAAGGTGACATGATCAAGAAGGGAGTGATGACTGAGATGACGGATGATAGAGTGCTTTGGAGGACGAACACCTGGTGCGCCGACCCTACGGAAGTAGGATAAGGCAGGGGAGATGATGATGATTTAATTGTATATTTGTGAATATAGATGGCGCTGTAATATATTTTTTATTTAAGTTTTGAATCTTGTTTTATTGATTTTCAGGTATTTAGAAACAATTCAGCATTGAAGAAACACAAAAGTTTCGTTCACGATAAGAAAAGGCCGCCGAGGAATAAAATATGCGATCATTGTGGACAAGGATTTACTGTAAGTAATCTTTACTAATATTATAAAGAGGAAAGATTTGAATTTTTGTATGTATTGAAATAACTCAAAAACTACTGGGACAATATCAAATCTTTTACCATTGAAATGCTACGCTATCAGTTTTTTTTTAATTTCATGCGTACGAAGTCGCAAGCTACAGCTATTCTATTCTAATATAAAGAGGAAAGATTCGTATTTTTGGAAAAAAACTCAAAAACTACTGGGCTAATTTCAAATCATTCACCATTAAAAAGCTACGTCTACGTTATCACTAAGTAACATATATTTTTTAATTTCATACGGACGAAGTCGCGAGCAACAGCTAGTTATTGCTTAAATGGATGGATATTTGTTACTATATCTCCAGAACGGCTGAACGGTTCTTAAAATTTTTCACAAATAACATAGTATAGAACATATACTATTTACTAAGAATTTCTTATTCTTCCATAGTCAATGTTTTTTATTTACCCGTCATATTGTATGGATCTGAATGTTGGGTCGTATTGCGGATAAAATGAGATTGTATGTGGATGGAGATGTATGGAAGTAGTACATACTGTGCCTTCGTAGGGAGAAGGCCAACTTGATAATCAGCAGCTTAACTTTATCCCCACTGAGGGGAACCCTAAGGATGGCTAGGACATAATAGTCAACTGCGACTTCACACACATATCTTCGAATTTCTTCACAGATATGTGCATCACGATGTTTTCCTTCACCGTAAGAACGTCGGGTAAATTATGTACATATGAAATTAGAAAAAACGAAAATCACATTTACAGCGGGATTCGAACCCAAGACCTGTAGATTACAAATCAAGTGCTTAAACCACTGAGCCATTGAGGCTTTCACTAATCGATGTAATTCGGTGTTTATTAGACTCTGCAGATACTACGTCACCACGTGCGCACACACACCGGGGAGCGGCCGCTGCAGTGCGCGCTGTGTCCCGCGACGTTCGCACACACACCGGGGAGCGGCCGCTGCAGTGCGCGCTGTGTCCCGCGACGTTCGCACACAACGGCGCACTGTACACACACAACAAGCTGCTGCACGCGCGCAAATAGTGCGCACTACACACAACAAGAGTTTGTATCACGAACGTGGGGTCACTGGTGTATTTGAGTTTGTGCCCCTCATTGTGGGCTCACTGGGGTATTTGAGTTTGTGCCCCCTCATTGTGGGCTTACTGGGGTATTTGAGTTTGTGCCCCCTCATTGTGGGCTCACTGGGATATTTGAGTTTGTGCCCCCTCATTGTGGGCTCATTGGGGTATTTGAGTTTGTGCCCCTCATTGTGGGCTCACTGGGGTATTTGAGTTTGTGCCCCCTCATTGTGGGCTCACTGGTGACCAATTGACTTTGTGACCCAAGTGTTTCAATGTATCTTCAATTTGCCTTAATGTGATAGATTCTGTAAATTTATGTAGTTTTGTGCACCAAGTGTGGGGTCACTGGTAACATGTTGAGTCTGTGACCCCAGTGTGGGAGTTATTAATGTTAAGTTTCTGCGCTCTAGGTTTAATTTATCGTGAATTTGCCTTATTGTAGGAGTTATTTTGAATTTATGTATTTTCTTTATGTCCACCACGGATTTTTTAAGTTTTAACCCTAGGTAGTCAATTTATGAGTTTCGTGCCCCCACTGTTGGGTCACTGTATTTGTATTATTGTAAATAAGATGAAATAAAAGACGTTAGTAATAATAATATGTTTTATTTAATAACATTTCCTATGAAAATAAATTCAATGCACCATTTTATTTCAGATATAAATAGCCATAATCCATTTCATCCCTAAAAACCCTTCATTTGTTCAAGAAAAGTTTTAATATAAATATAGATTTCTTTTATTTCACTATAAAATCCCTTTTTACAATACAAAAAAGCTTTAATTTCTTTAAAACCAATTCTGAATCAACAGAATAAAAACCCCTAAACAATTGTCAAATTTGACAGCTGTCAAATTAGGTTTGACAGTAGAAACTTGCCTAATCCAAAATTAAGTTTTACAATCAGGTGAAATTGACTTTATATTAAAGTAAGAAATCAGTCAAGAAGTTTGACAGGTTCTTGACATTTGTCAATTGTAGAATTGACAGCAGTCAGATAAAGAGGTTTCACTGGTTTCGAATGTAGTTTTGATAATTTGCTCTCCCACTGAAGTCGATTGACAGCTTGACTGTTTGACAGCTGTCAAGAAAAATTGACAGCTGTCAAGTAAATTTGACAGTTGTCTAGAGCATCTTCCTTATCATGTAGTTGAGAATTCCGCCGTTTTTGAAGTAAGTGAGGTCGACTTCGGTGTCGAAGCGAATTTTCACTTTGAATGATTTCCCGCTGTCCAACTGAAAAACACAATACATCTATGTCTAAAAAAAACAATACAACATAGACAAAATAATACTAAAACCAGTAAATAAAACCTTAAAATAATGGAATTCAAACGAGGCATTTTTCAATATTCGACCGTTAATTTAATTATTTTTAAAATAATCTAAAAATCATCAATTAATGTTTGGCTCAAAACAACATTTTTTGGGGCCCAATTTTCGTTCTTTTCCCATCCTTTCCTTAATTTTGTAAAACTGGAAGATAAGAATATAGGAAAGAAGTAAGATTAGGGGAAATATCCTCTTTAATATCTTCCTTCAATTAAGGAAATACATCTGCAATTGTCTATGATTTTCGCCTTTTTGGCGAATTCCTGCTTTGCCACCATAATATTGGAAAGAAGAAAGAAATCATCCTCTTTAATATCTACCATCAATAAAGGTAATCTGAAATTGTCTATGACTTTCGCCTTTTTGGCGAATTCCTTTTTGCCACCAAAAAACTATGGTTTATTACCCTATATACTTACCGTAACAGTCGCCATATCCCCAGGTGTCAAAGTTTCCGGTAACTGTACAGAAAATATCTCCTTGCCGTTCAACCCCAAAGTTTCCGCATTCTCACCCTCCGAGAACTGCAGGGGGATGATCCCCATCCCTACTAAATTGGAACGATGAATCCGTTCAAAGGATTCAGCGATTACTGCACGAATGCCCTAAGAAAATAAAAATAATATACTAATACTAGCTTTCGCCCGCGACGCCGTCCGCATGGTATTAAAAATTACAAAAGTTAGTAGCCTATGTGTTCTTCCAGACTATTCTCTATATCTATACCAAATTTCATCGAGATCCATTCAGCCGTTTAGGTTACAAACTATAACAAATATCCATACATCTAAACTTTTGCATTTATAATATTAGTAAGAAGTAAGATTATAAATGCGAAAGTTTAGATGGATGTTAGAGTTTGTAGCCTAAACGGCTGAACGGATTTTGATGAAATTAGATATAGATGTAGAGGATACTCTGGAAGAACACATAGGCTACTCACTTTTGTTTTTTTTAATATTTTTTTGAAATCGCCCCAGTAGTTTTTGAGTTATTCCAATACATACAAAAATACAAATCTTTCCTCTTTATAACATAGGTATAGAAGTATAGATATAAAACAAAGTCTGAAATTCGCGAGGGATAAATAGTTTTTTGTGTTTTTTTTAATATTTTTTTGAAATCGCCCCAGTAGTTTTTGAGTTATTCCAATACATACAAAAATACAAATCTTTCCTCTTTATAACATAGGTATAGAAGTATAGATATAAAACAAAGTCTGAAATTCGCGAGGGATAAATAGTTTTTTGTGTTTTTTTTAATATTTTTTTGAAATCGCCCCAGTAGTTTTTGAGTTATTCCAATACATACAAAATACTGACTATTGCCCGCGTGAAATTAAAAAAAAAAAAAGAAAGAAAACATCCTCTTTAATATCTTCCATCAATAAAGGGAATACATTTGCAATTAGCTATGATTTTCGCCTTTTTAGCGAATTCCTTTTTGCCACCAAAAACTATGGCTCATTACCCTATATACTTACCGTAACAGTCGCCATATCCCCAGGTGTCAAAGTTTCCGGTAACTGTACAGAAAATATCTCCTTGCCGTTCAACCCCAAAGTTTCCGCATTCTCACCCTCCGAGAACTGCAGGGGGATGATCCCCATCCCTACTAAATTGGAACGATGAATCCGTTCAAAGGATTCAGCGATTACTGCACGAATGCCCTAAGAAAATAAAAATAATATACTAATACTAGCTTTCGCCCGCGACTCCGTCCGCGTGAAATTAAAAAAATACAACCTATGTTACTCACAGATAAACTACCTTTCTAATTGTTGAATATTTTTTTGAAATCGCCCCAGTAGTTTTTGAGTTATTTCAATATATACAAAAATACAAATCTTTCCTCTTTATAACATAAGTATAGAAGTATAGATATAAAACAAAGTCTGAAATTCCCGAGGGATAAATAGTTTTTTGTGTTTTTTTTAATATTTTTTTGATTTTTTAAATGTATTTGTAATCTATATAAATGCATAGACAACATACGATAGTAATGTGCAGTGTAAATCTACGTTAACTTACCAATAAAAACGGTCCCTTAGCGGCCCAGTCCCTGCTGGAGCCTGACCCATAGTCCTTACCTACCACAGCTATTAAAGGTACCCCTTCTGACGCATATCTAAAATGGGGTAGACAGAATTGAAAAGTTTATACACATACTATATGACGCGACTTCGTCTACGTAGAAAAAAGTATCCTATGTGTTCCAGAATATCCTCTACATTAGACAATAATCGAGATCCGTTTAATTTAAGATACAAACATACATCTAAACTTTCGCATTTATATTAGTAAGATACACATATTTTAGTAGAAATCTTACTAATATTACGCGAAAGTGTAGATGTATGTTTGTATCCTAAATTGAACAAATCGATGATTGTCATACATGTAGAGGAAAATCTAAAACACATAGGATATTTTAATTTTTCTACGCAGACGAAGTCGCGGGCGACCACTAGTATTAAATATATCCCATATCATTCTGTAATAACGTAGCTTTCTAATGGTGAAAGAATTTTTGAAATTCGTCAAGTAGTTTTGGAGTTTATCTATTACATACAAAAAACATATTCCTTTATAATATTAGTATAGATGTATTGTGTAGACCATTGAACCACTTGATTTATAAGTAAATTTATTATTATAAAAACTAAAAAAAAATCATATCAAATATCAAAATTTTAATACTCAAATGTCAAAACTTTTGCCACATATCGGAAATAGGCCTAATTTTAAACCCTTTCCCTTTCCACCCTTTTATTATAAAGGAATGGAAGGGAAAGTGTATTTGACAGTGGAGACGCATAGGAAGGGGAAATATCCTCTTTATGTGCGTCTCTATTAAGTGTAGGCAACGCTGCAATTGCGAATATCTATGGGCAGTCGCTTCGCCATTTCGGCGAATTCAGGTGGCCAATCGTTTGCCTCCTTATAATGTAAAAAAAGTAAATTTATTATTTATAAAAACTTAAAAAAAAACAACAAATGTCAAAAGTCACACACATCGGAAGTATAGTTACTAATTATGATTTTATATATGTATGTATGGATGTTTTTTTTCTCTTTTTTTTTTTAAATAGAGGGATAAATGCTTTATAGCACCGTCAGACATAGGAGCTACATGTCTGGTGTCGGGCTCAGGGTCATTAGTGTTCATCTAGCCTAGCATGACTTACGTATGACTACTATGTATGTATGTATGTATGTATGGATGTATGTATGTATGTATGTATGTATGTATGTATGTATGGATGTACCTTTCAGCAGCATCAAAGACATCCATCTGATCGCCGCTGGGCTGGTGTGTGGTGTAAGGACCAGCTTTTGTAGACAATTTATTAATCAATCGTATATTAGCGAAAGTCCCGCGCGACATCACCGCGTCGTTGCCGCGACGAGAACCGTACGAATTAAACTCACGAGGAGATAAACTGGAAATATAAAAACGATGTTATATAGAAAACTATATTTATTAACTATTAAAAATATAGCCTATGTTAATCACTGATAACTTAGCTTTCTAATGGTGAAAGAAATTTTAAAATCGCCCCAGTAGTTTTTGAGTTATTTCGATATACACAAAAATACAAATCTTTCTTCTTTATAATATAGGTATAGATTAGCTGTTGCTCGCGACTTTGTCCACGTGAAATATAAAAATTTAGCCTATGTTACCCACAGATAAATTACCTTTCTAATAGTGAAAGAAATTTTAAAATCGCCCCAGTAGTTTTTGAGTTATTTCGATATACACAAAAATACAAATCTTTCCTCCTTATAATATTAATATAGGCTAGCTGTTCCTCGCGACTATGTTACTCCCAGATAAACCTTTCTAACGGTGAAAGAATTTTTGAAATAGTCCCACTAGTTTTTGAGTTATTTCGATATACACAAAAATACAAATCTTTCCTCTTTACAATATAAGTATAGATTAGCTGTTGCTCGCGACTTTGTCCACGTGAAATATAAAAATATAGCCTATGTTACCCACAGATAAAGTACCTTTCCAACGGTGAAATAATTTTTGAAATTGTCCCAGTAGTTTTTGAGTTATTTCAATATACACAAAAATACAAATCTTTCCTCCTTACAATAAAAGTATAGATTAGCTGTTGCTCGCGACTTTGTCCACGTGAAATATAAAAATATAGCCTATGTTACCCACAGATAAATTACCTTTCCAACGGTGAAATAATTTTTGAAATTGACCCAGTAGTTTTTGAGTTATTTCAATATACACAAAAATACAAATCTTTCCTCTTTATAATATAGGTATAGATTAGCTGTTGCTCGCGACTTTTCCACGTGAAATATAAAAATATAGCCTATGTTACCCACAGATAAAGTACCTTTCCAACGGTGAAATAATTTTTGAAATTGTCCCAGTAGTTTTTGAGTTATTTCAATATACACAAAAATACAAATCTTTCCTCTTTACAATATAAGTATAGATTAGCTGTTGCTCGCGACTTTGACCACGTGATATATAAAAATTTAGCCAATGTTACTCACAGATAAATAAACAGACGCCTATCAGTCAGATATCTAGCAATAATCAAGTTCCTACATGTTTGGTAATTATGAGTAACCATATAAATTAGGGGGTTGCTGATAGTAATAAAACACAGAACTCCTATCTGCCAGATATCTAGCAATAAGTTACTAGATCTGGGGATGATAATATAAACAGACCCCTATCAGTCAAATTTTTAACAATAATCAAGTTCCTAGATGACCTGGGGATGGTAAAGCATGAGTAATCATATAAACTAGGGGGGTTGGTAATCATACTATGATGATGGATGGATGGATGGATGTTTGTTAGAGTTTGTAGCCTAAACGGCTGAACGGATTTCGATGAAATTTGGTATAGATGTAGAGGATAGTCTGGTAGAACACATAGGCTTGCGTTTTTTTTAATTCCAAGCGGACGGAGTCGCGGGCGACACCTAGTAGTAATATAAGCACATACCCTCTATCAGCTAGATATCTAGCAGCAGGAGAGTTCCTGGCTATGGAGCCTGCGGGAGAAATGTGGTCCGTAGTGACGGAGTCCCCGAGCAGGAGCAGACAACGAGCGTTGTTAATACTACTAATTGTAGGTAAATCCTGAAATAAAGCGATTAGTGTTTTTACAAGATTATTTAAATAACAGAAATATAACTTACTAGCTGTTGCTCGCGACTTCGCACGGGTGATATTAAAAAAAGAATAAACAACATAGCCAATGTCACTCACAGATAAATTACCTTTCTAATGGTGAAAGATATTTTAAAATCGTCCCAGTAGTTTTTGAGTTATTTCAATACATACAAAAATACAAATCTATCCTCTTTATAATATTAGTACAGATTGCTGAATCTCACTAAAATGCTTGTCTATTTTGAATAAAAAATTACGTTACTAATATCGTAAATGTACTTTTATCTTATTTTATTCAACAGATGGATGAAATTTTGTAGTTACCGAAGTTTCGGTTTCTAAAATATACCCGAAACTTAGGGCCTGTCCCACCACTGGCTGATTAAGGCTCAGATAGCTTAAAAATGACGTCAGTCAGATAAGGGAACAAAATCTGATTTTCCCATCACATATTTTACACGTTAGATTGTTATCAGACAATTTACAATTTGGTGGGACAGCCCCTTAGTGTTCGTTATATTTCGCGCATTCACGAGTAAATTTTTATAGAAAAGTTGATGTTTACAATTTTCTTTTACGAAAAACATATCTTCACATATGTTGAAAATTGTTTAACACAAATTACAACGATTTTATTGTAAGAACTCTTTATATGCAAAAAAAACACACTACATTTCAATACATAATTGTAATCTTAAGGGCCTGTCCCACCACTGGCTGATAGAGGCTCAGATAGCTTAAAAACGTCACTGATAAGGTAACAATACCTATTTCCATCACATATTTTACATTGGATTGTTATCAGATAAATTACAATTTGGTAGAACAAGCCCTTAGCCTAAGTTATTACGTAAATCGTGATCGTGTAATGAAAAGAAACGGAAGGGATGAAATGGGGGGATAAGAGAGTTTCTGTTTTTATTTATTACTAGCTTTCGCCCGCGTGGAATAAAAAAAAACAAAAGTGAGTAGCCTATGTGTTCTAGACTATCCTCTACATCTATGCCAAATTTCATCGAGATCCATTCAGCCGTTTAGGCTACAAACTCTAACATCCATCCATCTAAACTTTCGCATTTATAATATTAGTAAGATTTGTGTTTACCTTAGTCATAGTATCAAAGAAAGGTGGTCGTTTAATATAAGTAGAGTTGGTATCCCATCCATACAACTTGCC
Organism: Papilio protenor; assembly: GCA_029286645.1. Lineage (NCBI taxonomy): Eukaryota > Metazoa > Arthropoda > Insecta > Lepidoptera > Papilionidae > Papilio > Papilio protenor. The sequence continues at coordinate 712,199 of JAGSMZ010000041.1, read as the reverse complement.
GCGCGGCACTTCCAGCGCCTGCCACGAGTCTGACCCCAGCTCGATGCGAGAGTACACCTGGCATGGCACGTAACACATTTATGACACATTTATGACACACTTGTTGCAATTCGTCGATGTGTTAATTGTCCTATGTCATTCACTAATAACGTAGTTTCTCAATAGTGAAGGAATTTTTGAAATTGTCTCAGTAGTTTTTGAGTTATTTCAATTCACAAAAATACAAATCTTTCCTCTTTATGATATTACTAGTTTTTGCTCACGACTTCGTCCGCGTGGAATAAAAATAAAGTAGTCTGATATTTAGTGGTTACGTAGCTTTTTAATGGTGAAGGAATTTTTGAAATTGTCCTAGTAGTTTTTGAGTTATTTCAATTCACAAAAATACATACTTTCCTCTTTAAATTATGTCCCTCGCGACTTTGTCCGCGTGGAATTGAAAATAAACTTTTTATTTTAGCCTATGTTACTCACAGATAAATTACCTTTCTAATGGTTCAAGAATTATTGAAATCGTCCCAGTAGTTTTTGAGTTATTTCAATTCACAAAAATACATACTTTCCTCTTTAAATTATGTCCCTCGCGAATTTGTCCGCGTGGAATTGAAAATAAAAAATATAGCCTATGTTACTCACAGATATATTACCTTTCTAATGGTTCAAGAATTATTGAAATCGTCCCAGTAGTTTTTGAGTTATAATACATACAAAAATACAAATCCTTCCTCTTTATAATATTACTAGCTGTTCCCATGCGACTTCATCCGCGTGAAATTATAAAAATTTCATTTTAATGTTTACATTTGTCAAATTATCAATAGCAAATGTCAAAATGGCATGACATGATGTCAAAGCATGGCAACCTTACTTCCTTGATGTTGTCAGCAACTTATGGCCTCTTTCCCACATTAGGGTTTTTATCCAAAATATTTACCCCTAAGTTTAATGGCGTGAAAATATATAGCCTAAAGCGTGACGTAAGTGTAGGGCTTTTTATTAAAAAAAGAATTATTCAAAAATATGCTGTAATTGCTGACATCTTAGGCAACAAAGAAGTGTGTGTTTACGCTTTATTATATTAGTATAGAATAGTATACATATAAAATTTGTCAGACTAAATGGTCTTAAATCTACTCACCTCTTTAAACATACTTGGTATGACATTTTTATCTTCCACTTCCTGTATTTCAGCACGAGTTGGCCAAATGTCTCTCAAAAACACAGCGCTGCCGTCAGCTCTCTTACCTGGCAATATCGTTGAAGTTAATCACACGATAGATGGCGCTTTACCAAAAAATAAAGTATAAAAAATATTTTTAAGCACTAGATGTCGCTATATTCAACAAAAACCCACACTAAATGTTGTTATAATTGGGTTCTTAACCATACAAGATATAATTATAAACAAGAACCTAGGAATGCATTACAAGAACCCACACTATCATACTAATCATACTAATATTATGAATGTGAAAGTTTAGATGGATGGATGTTTGTTAGAGTTTGTAGCCTAAACGGCTGAACGGATCTTGATGAAATTTTGTATAGATGTAGAGGATAGTCTGAAAGAACACATAGGCTACTTGCTTTCGTTTTTTTTTTAATTCCACGCGGACGAAGTCGCGGGCGAAAGCTAGTATGTTATACACAAGAACCCTCACTATATGCATTACTAAAACCCACACTAGATGTTAAATACAAAAATCCGTACTATATGCATTATTACAACCCACACTATCATACTAATCATACTAATATTATAAATGTGAAAGTTTAGATGGATGGATGGATGTTTGTTAGAGTTTGTAGCCTAAACGGCTGAACGGATCTTGATGAAATTTTGTATAGATGTAGAGGATAGTCTGGAAGAACACATAGGCTATTTGCTTTCGTTTTTTTTTAATTCCACGCGGACGGAGTCGCGGGCGAAAGTTAGTATGTTATACACAAGAACCCTCATTATATGCATTACAAGAACCCACACTAGATGTGGTTATAAACAAGAACCCACACTAGATGTTAAATACAAAAATCCGTACTATATGCATTACTAAAACCCACACTAAATGTTGTTATAATTGGGTTCTTACCCATACAAGACATAATTATAAACAAGAACCTAGGAATGCATTACAAGAAATCACACTAGATGTGGTTATAAACAAGAACCCACACTATATGACATTACAAGAACCCACACTATATGACATTACAAGAACCCACACTAGATGTTAAATACAAAAATCCGTACTATATGCATTACTAAAACCCACACTAGATGTGGTTATAAACAAGAACCCACACTAGATGTTAAATACAAAAATACAAATCCTTCCTCTTTATAATATTACTAGCTGTTCCCATGCGACTTCATCCGCATGAAATTATAAAAATTTCATTTTAATGTTTACATTTGTCAAATTATCAATAGCAAATGTCAAAATGGCATGACATGATGTCAAAGCATGGCAACCTTACTTCCTTGATGTTGTCAGCAACTTATGGCCTCTTTCCCACATTAGGGTTTTTATCCAAAATATTTACCCCTAAGTTTAATGGCGTGAAAATATATAGCCTAAAGCGTGACGTAAGTGTAGGGCTTTTTATTAAAAAAAGAATTATTCAAAAATATGCTGTAATTGCTGACATCTTAGGCAACAAAGAAGTGTGTGTTTACGCTTTATTATATTAGTATAGAATAGTATACATATAAAATTTGTCAGATTAAAATGGTCTTAAATCTACTCACCTCTTTAAACATACTTGGTATGACATTTTTATCTTCCACTTCCTGTATTTCAGCACGAGTTGGCCAAATGTCTCTCAAAAACACAGCGCTGCCGTCAGCTCTCTTACCTGGCAATATCGTTGAAGTTAATCACACGATAGATGGCGCTTTACCAAAAAATAAAGTATAAAAAATATTTTTAAGCACTAGATGTCGCTATATTCAACAAAAACCCACACTAGATGTGGTTATAAACAAGAACCCACACTATATGACATTACAAGAACCCACACTATATGACATTACAAGAACCCACACTATATGACATTACAAGAACCCTCATTATATGCATTACAAGAACCCACACTAGATGGTACAACTTACCCAGGGGTTCAGTTTCAAAGTCGATGTCCACAGTGCCCGCGAGCGCGTACGCTATCACCAGCAAGGGGGATGCGAGGTAGTTGGCGCGCGTGTTGGGGTGGATACGACCCTCAAAGTTACGATTACCTGACAACACCCCGCAGCAAACTAATTCGTTCTGTAATAACGTTAAGGTGACGTTAAACAACGATTCCTACCTCCATATAACGCCAATATTACCAACAATTTTGACAAGAAAATCTCCATATAACGCGGTAATAAGTCCCTATAACTCGATTACCAACTATTTTTAACAAACTCCCAAATAACGCGGAAATTATACAATTTTGAAAAGAAAACCTCCATATAACGCAGATATTACCAACAAATTTGAAAAGTAAAACTCCATATAACGCGAATATTCCCCACAAGATTTAAATGTAAATCCCCCATATAACGCGGAAATTAGCCCCTATAACGCGAGTATTCCCAGAAAATTAATAGAAAACCCCATTTAGCTATTGTTATACGGGGTGATTCCTACACGCAGAACTCTCAACCGCGTTATAGGGAGTTGAGATAAGTCATATCAAAAAGGTTTTAAAATAAATTAATTCTCACCTTTTCTATAGTATTTGCAATATTATCATCGATAGGTCCAGAATTTCCAATACAAGTCATACATCCATAACCCACTATATCGAAACCCAACTTTTCTAAATAAGGCACAACACCCGATTCCTGAAATTATACAAAGAAATTAATTAATTAATTAATTGATTAATTAATTAATCAATTAATTAATCAGTACATTAATTCATTTCATTAATTAAATTTAATAATATGTAAATTATTTTAGACAAAACACAATAAAATATACAATAATTATTAATTAATTAATTAATTAATTAATTAATTAATTAATTAATTAATTAATTAATTAATTAATTAATTAATTAATTAATTAATTAATTAATTAATTAATTAATTAATTAATTAATTGATTAATTAATTAATTAATTGATTAATTAATTAATTAATTAATTAATTAATTAATTAATTAATTGATTAATTAATTAATTAATTAATTAATTAATTAATTAATTAATTAATTAATTAATTAATTAATTAATTAATTAATTAATTAATTAATTAATTAATTAATTAATTAATTAATTAATTAATTGATTGATTAATTAATTGAATAATTAATTAATCGATTGAATAATTAATTCATTGATTGATTAATTAATTAATTGATTGATTAATTAATTAATTAATTAATTAATTAATTAATTGATTAATTAATTAATTAATTAATTAATTAATTAATTAATTAATTAATTAATTAATTAATTAATTAATTAATTAATTAATTAATTAATTAATTAATTAATTAATTAATTAATTAATTAATTAATTGATTAATTAATTAATTAATTAATTAATTAATTGATTAATTAATTAATTAATTAATTAATTAATTAATTAATTAATTAATTAATTAATTAATTAATTAATTAATTAATTAATTAATTAATTAATTAATTAATTAATTAATTAATTAATTAATTAATTAATTAATTAATTAATTAATTAATTAATTAATTAATTAATTAATTAATTAATTAATTAATTAATTAATTAATTAATTAATTGATTAATTAATTAATTAATTAATTAATTAATTAATTAATTGATTAATTTGACAAATGTGAACAATAACATGAAATTTTTATAATTTTATGCGGATGAAGTCGCATGGGAACAGCTAGTATTATAATAACTTCACACATATATCTGAATTTCATCACCGATATGCATCACGATGTTTTCCTTCACAATAACGTCGGGAAAATGTATATCGACGGGTGAAAGGCTATTTGTTTCAACCGCCATTTTAAGGCTATATTGACTTATACATATACTAGCTGTTCCCCTGCGACTTCATCCGCATAAAATTATGAAAATTTTATTTTATTGTTTACATTTGTCAATTGCAAATGACAAAATACCAATTACCTTACTATGGCAATTTTGCTTTCTTGATTTAGCAGCAACTTATGGTCTCTTTCCCACATTAGGGTTTTTATCCAAAATATTTACCACCTAACTTTAATGGCGTGAAAATGTATAGCCTAAAGCGTGACGTAAGTGCAGGGCTTTTTATTAAAGAAAGAATTATTCAAAAATATGCTGTTTTGCTGACATCTTAGGCAACAAAGAAGTGTGTGTTTACGCTTTATTATAATAGTATAGTAGTATAGTATAGAAGTATAGATTCAGAATCAGCGATTTTAAACATGAAATAAAGAAGTATACAGAATTATAGTAATTTTAATCTAGAACCGGTCTGAAAATCTTTCAATTGAAGTTATTTTCAGGTTTGCTTTATGTCTGTTGTTTTCAGAAAATGAAAACTTTAAATAGCTCTCCTGAACATTTAACCTAATAGCGTTTAAAACAAATAGCCTTTCACCCATCGATATGGAATTCAAAAAATCATTGGTACAGCGAGTTTCTAACCTAGGACCTGTGGATAACAAGTTCAGTGCTCAAACCACTGAGCCACCGGTGACTGAAAAGACGCATGTTACTCACCAGCTCCCAACATCACCGTTGGATTGGATGTGTTAGTACAGGAGGTGATGGCGGCGATGATAACAGAGCCATGGGTGATGGTGTACGTTGAACCATCACTGTAGGTGAACGAGCCGGACGCTTTCATCTGCTCAGGTGATAACCCATAACCTTTGAAGCCGACCTGGAGATGAAATGAATTATCATATTTTTTTCTTACTAATATTATAAACGAGCTGTTGCCGGCGACTTCGTCCACGTGGTATTAGAAAACATACGAACTATATAAATAACAAAAAGCTACGTATCCCTCGGGAACCGGACATTTCTCGGGGATGAACCTTATCTCATGTGTACTCCAGACTTTGTTTTATATCTGTGCCAAATTTCAATAAGATATGTTGAACCGTTGCAGAATGATCGAGTAAACATTAAAAAACTAAATTAACGAATCCCACGGGAACCGTAACTATTCCCGGGATAAAAAGTAGCCTATGTGTTCTCCCAGACTATGCTCTAAATCTGTGCCAAATTTCATGGACATCCGTTCAGCCGTTTAGGCTACAAACGCTAACAAACATACAAACATCCATCCATCCATCTAAACTTTCGCATTTATAATATTAGTAAGATGTGAAAGTTTAGATATATGTTTGTAATATATTGTATTCTAAACTGCTGAATCTCGATGAGTGTCATACATGTAAAGAATAGTCTGGAACACATAGGCTACTTGCTTTTGTTTATTTTAATTCCTCGCGGACGGTGTCGTGGACAAAAGCTATGTAGTATAAAACAAAGTCACTTCCAGATGTATGATTTTGATGCAGTTTTTAATAGATAGAGCGATTCAAGATAAAGGTTTATATACTACGTTTATATCTACACTTCTATACTAATATTATAAAGAGGAAAACTTTGTATTTTTGTATTTTTGTATGTATTGAAATAACTCAAAAACTACTGCGCCGATTTTAAAAATTCTTTCACCATCAGAAAGGTAATTTATCTGTGAGTAACATAGGCGAAATATTTTTTTTATTACTAATGTTCAGGAACTATTAATAAACAGCGTGTTTCTGGACGCCGGCGTTAAAAACTCACTAAACTTTAACTTTTCTCGGCTTACGCTGCCTAAACCGTTGGAGGTATATAAAAATGATGTATGAAAGAATTGTAGATCTTAAAAAGTTCTACAGAAAAGTGCGCGATAGCATATATCTATCTTTAACGGTTTTCTTACAATAACCACTTTTGTGTTTACAAAATGAATTAAAAATCCAACGCTATTTGCAGCGTTCTTTTATTGGTTTCAATATTAATCCTTATCCAAATAAATGCGTTTGTTATCAGGAGAATTTAATGTAGAATAAAATTGTCATTTACAGTATTAAAATTGGACTAATAGTTTAGAAGATATCGCGAACACAAACAATAAGGGTAACCGAAAAATCAGCTTACAAGCTACCGGACTTAGAAATTTGGAATCTTGCATCGGTAGATTTCTGTTATTACGTAGATTACTACTAAGTTAATACTTTTGGTAATAGGTTGAAAAAAAGGGCGAACGTAATAGGTTATATTTGTAATTTCACGCGGGCGAAGTCGCGAGCAACGGCTCGTATATTATAAAGAGGCTTTCCTCTTTCTTTATTTGTATTTATGTATGTACTGAAATAACTCAAAAACTACTGGGCCGATTTCAAATATCCTTTCACCATTAAAAAGCTACATTATCACTGAGTAAAATAGGCTATATTTTTTTTATTTCACGCAAACGATGTCGCGAGCAACAGATAGTATCTCTATAAAATATGTAACCAATAAATTGTCCATGACATATATAATTTGTTGAACATACGGAAGACTGTGACAAGTGACTTAAATACAATAAACATTGTAATATCAACTTTATTACAATGCAGTAAAGTTTATTTGTGTAATAACTTTGTTTAGAATTGCAGAGCTTGCGTTTTGCGAACCTTGCAGAGTTCGTAGTTTTTTGTATTCGAAGACAAACAAGCTATTTTTTATGGATTTGCTTGTTGTTTTATTATATCTTGCAATGTTTATTAATTGTATAGTGTTTTAATTTATTATGAAGAATTTAATGAAAATGTAAATTAATTATATTAGTAACTAGCTGTTGATCGCGACTTTGTCTGCGTAAAATAAAAAAAATATAACCTATTTTACTCACTGATAACGTAGCTTTAATGGTTGAAAGAATTTTTGAAATCGTCCCAGTAGTTTTTGAGTTATTTCAATATATACAAATATTTCCTCTTTATATTATTATATAATATTAGTATAGATTAAAATAAAATTGTATAATAAAGTTCTTTTATTAAAATAAATAGATATTTTATTACAAAAAAACATTTTGTCGTTTCATTTACGTATAATTTTGAAAGCCATGCTATGTGACAAACAGACACATCACATTTCTTTGTATATGAACAAACGTTAAAATGCAGAGCATGTAAAATCATCATATAAAATCTTTTATCACGTAATATTCTCACATAAATGTATACAAAAAGTATTAGCATTGTAAAGAGTTTGTCTTTACTTCTTCTATAAAACTGGGTAAGTGTTTTAATTTTAACTTAACATAGTTTAATTCTATAGAAATGAGAATACTTTTAATTCCAATTTGTTATTGTTATCGATACTAATATTATAAAGGAATAGTAGTAATAGTAGCCCCAGTGGTTGAGAAAATAAGGACTAAAAGGTTAGCGTGGTATGGGCATGTTATGAGAAGGGATGAATCGCATGTAACAAGAAGGACGTTAGTTATGAATGTGGAGGTACACCGGTAGAGGTAGACATAGAAAGAGATGTATTGTGTGAAAGGTGACATGATCAAGGGAGAGATGACTGAGATGACGGATGATAGAGTTATTTGGAGGACGAAAACCCGGTGCGCCCTACGGGAGTAGGATAAGGTAGGGGAGATGACTAATATTATAGAGGAAAGATTTGGATTTTTGTATATATTGAAATAACTCAAAAACTACTGTGTTGATTTCAAAAATTCTTGCACCATTAAAAAGCTATGTTATCAGTAACATAGGCTATATTTATTTTTCACGGTTACGAAGTCGCGAGCAACAGCTAGTTGTTAATTATAGGAGTAATTAGAAAATAATACGGATTTGTTATTAAGTCGTCAAATATTACAACACGAATGACTCATTAAGAAATCGTCATCTATCTTACTAATATTATAAAGAGGAAAGATTTGGATTTTTGTATATATTGAAATAACTCAAAAACTACTGGGTTGATTTCAAAAATTCTTGCACCATTAAAAAGCTATGTTATCAGTAACATAGGCTATATTTATTTTTCACGGTTACGAAGTCGCGAGCAACAGCTAGTTGTTAATTATAGGAGTAATTAGAAAATAATACGGATTTGTTATTAAGTCGTCAAATATTACAACACGAATGACTCATTAAGAAATCGTCATCTATCTTACTAATATTATAGAGGAAAGATTTGGATTTTTGTATATATTGAAATAACTCAAAAACTACTGGGTTGATTTCAAAAATTCTTGCACCATTAAAAAGCTATGTTATCAGTAACATAGGCTATATTTATTTTTCACGGTTACGAAGTCGCGAGCAACAGCTAGTTGTTAATTATAGGAGTAATTAGAAAATAATACGGATTTGTTATTAAGTCGTCAAATATTACAACACGAATGACTCATTAAGAAATCGTCATCTATCTTACTAATATTATAGAGGAAAGATTTGGATTTTTGTATATATTGAAATAACTCAAAAACTACTGGGTTGATTTCAAAAATTCTTGCACCATTAAAAAGCTATGTTATCAGTAACATAGGCTATATTTATTTTTCACGGTTACGAAGTCGCGAGCAACAGCTAGTTGTTAATTATAGGAGTAATTAGAAAATAATACGGATTTGTTATTAAGTCGTCAAATATTACAACACGAATGACTCATTAAGAAATCGTCATCTATCTTACTAATATTATAGAGGAAAGATTTGGATTTTTGTATATATTGAAATAACTCAAAAACTACTGGGTTGATTTCAAAAATTCTTGCACCATTAAAAAGCTATGTTATCAGTAACATAGGCTATATTTATTTTTCACGGTTACGAAGTCGCGAGCAACAGCTAGTTGTTAATTATAGGAGTAATTAGAAAATAATACGGATTTGTTATTAAGTCGTCAAATATTACAACACGAATGACTCATTAAGAAATCGTCATCTATCTTACTAATATTATAGAGGAAAGATTTGGATTTTTGTATATATTGAAATAACTCAAAAACTACTGGGTTGATTTCAAAAATTCTTGCACCATTAAAAAGCTATGTTATCAGTAACATAGGCTATATTTATTTTTCACGGTTACGAAGTCGCGAGCAACAGCTAGTTGTTAATTATAGGAGTAATTAGAAAATAATACGGATTTGTTATTAAGTCGTCAAATATTACAACACGAATGACTCATTAAGAAATCGTCATCTATCTTACTAATATTATAGAGGAAAGATTTGGATTTTTGTATATATTGAAATAACTCAAAAACTACTGGGACGATTTCAATAATTCTTTAAACGTTAAAAAGCTACGTTATCAGGGAGTTTCATAGGCTACGTTTTTTATTATTTTTTTAATTCCAAACGGACGAAATGGCGACCAATCTATACATTACTAAATTTAGTCGATCCCTTTAACGTATAATTTCAAAACGTGAACGTAACACATATTTTAAAGTTCACCACAAGCAAAACCACAGATAAAATATCGATAGTATAAAAACAAAATAATCAAAGAGCATTTATATAGTTTTCTTGTAAATTATAAACCGTGAGAAATAGTGCTAAAGTGAAACAAAGTTTAAAGGTTGACCAAACTATCGCACAACTGTTGTGATTGTCGATTGTTTAGCAGCCAATTCAACTGTTTAGTTGCACAACTAAACATCGAGTAGTGTACTTCCATATAAGCTCATACGAATCAAAGGGAGACTAAACAGTTGTGAGATAGTTTAGTCAAAGGTGTGCGCGCTCTCAATATTGAAGCTTTACAAAATCCATCTCTATCTTCTATACATATAATAAAATTGAAGTGTCTGTTTGTATATCAAAAGAAAAATTCCAGATTTCGGGAAGATAATGTATTTGCGTTGCTGATAACGAAAGTCGCATTTAAAATCTTATTGTCTGTCTATCTGTTTGTCTGTCTATCCGCAAGCCGCGTTTGTTCCGGCTAATCTCCGAAACGGCGGGGCCGATTTCGACCTGACTTTCACTGAAGGGTATTTATTTATCTTGCGCGGACGAATTCGCGGGCAACAGCTAGTAGAAAACAAATGTTATCCTAACGTGTGTAATTCCTACTTTCTATTAAATTCAACCAAACAAGCGTATTTGTTAATGATGAACAAAATAACTATGAAGTAAAGTTCTAATAACATAATCTATGTTTACAAAAATTCAACTTGTTTTGATAATCCTTTACTTAATGTGTTACAACAATGCAAGTTGTAAACAAGTTAATTATGTAAACAAATATTTATTTACTTATGTAACTAGCTTACTTCCGCGACTCCGTTCGCGTGAGATTAAAAAAAACAAAACTGAGTAGCCTATGTGTTCTTCCAGACTATCCTCTACATCTATGCCAAATTTCATCCAGATCCGTCCAGCCGTTTAGGCTACAAACTCTAACATCTAAACTTCTAACATCCATCCATCTAAACTTTCGCATTTATAATATTAGTAAGATATTTTGTTTATCTCTACTGATATTATAAAGAGGAAAGATTTGTATTTTTGGATTTTTGTATGTATTGGCTCAATGTAAGAGCGTCGGTGGCTCAGTGGTTTAAGCACTTGACTTGTAATCTACAGGTCTTGGGTTCGAATCCCGCCGCCATGTACCAATGTGATTTTCGATTTTTCGAATTTTCATATGTACATAATTTACCCGACGTTCTTACGGTGAAGGAAAACATCGTGATGCAACCTGCACATATCAGCGACGAATCAAGATATGTGTGAAGTCAACCCGCACTTGGCCAGCGTGGTTGACTATGGCCTAGTCACCCTAACTTAGGGTAGGCACCGAGCCCCTCGGTGGGGACGTAGTATAGTGAGCTGTGGTGATGGTGATGATGGTGATGTATGTATTGAAATAACTCAAATACTGGACCGATTTCAAAAATTCTTTCGCCATTAAAAAGCTACGTTTTCAGCGAATAACATAGGCTATGTTTTTAACTATTTTTTAATTTCACGCAAGCGAAGTCGTGAGCAACAGCTAGTTTTAAATAAATAGAGTAATAGCTAAATTAAATGTTTTTTCAAGTTTATATGGACTGAACACAGCTACAAAAAACATTATGTACCCGTAATTATTGTTAACTATTATATTATTTATTATATAATATAATAGCTACTTATTATTCCCTATAATAGGCTTCTGCCCGCGACTCGTTCGCGTGAGATTAAAAAAAACAAAACTGAGTTGTCATTTTCTCAGTAGACATGTTGACATTCTGTCACTGGGTATGTGATAGCTACTACTGACAGATAATATCATCGCGATACATTTGCATCGTTTTTAGTTGTGTGATTTTGTGTTGTGTTTGAGTAAATTGAAATTCTGTTGGAAATAGTTGTCATTTTCTCAGTAGACATGTTGACATTCTGTCACTGGGTATGTGATAGCTACAACTGACAGATAATATCATCGCGATACATTTGCATCTATTTTAGTTGTGTGATTTTGTGTTGTGCTTGAGTAAATTGAAATTCTGTTGGAAATAGTTGTCATTTTCTCAGTAGACATGTTGTCATTCTGTCACTGGGTATGTGATAGCTACTACTGACAGATAATATCATCGCGATACATTTGCATCGTTTTTAGTTGTGTGATTTTGTGTTGTGTTTGAGTAAATTGAAATTCTGTTGGAAATAGTTGTCATTTTCTCAGTAGACATGTTGACATTCTGTCACTGGGTATGTGATAGCTACAACTGACAGATAATATCATCGCGATACATTTGCATCTATTTTAGTTGTGTGATTTTGTGTTGTGTTTGAGTAAATTGAAATTCTGTTGGAAATAGTTGTCATTTTCTCAGTAGACATGTTGTCATTCTGTCACTGGGTATGTGATAGCTACAACTGACAGATAATATCATCGCGATACATTGCATCGTTTTTAGTTGTGTGATTTTGTGTTGTGTTTGAGTAAATTGAAATTCTGTTGGAAATAGTTGTCATTTTCTCAGTAGACATGTTGTCATTCTGTCACTGGGTATGTGATAGCTACAACTGACAGATAATATCATCGCGATACATTTGCATCGTTTTTAGTTGTGTGATTTTGTGTTGTGTTTGAGTAAATTGAAATTCTGTTGGAAATAGTTGTCATTTTCTCAGTAGACATGTTGTCATTCTGTCACTGGGTATGTGATAGCTACTACTGACAGATAATATCATCGCGATACATTTGCATCGTTTTTAGTTGTGTGATTTTGTGTTGTGTTTGAGTAAATTGAAATTCTGTTGGAAATAGTTGTCATTTTCTCAGTAGACATGTTGTCATTCTGTCACTGGGTATGTGATAGCTACAACTGACAGATAATATCATCGCGATACATTTGCATCGTTTTTAGTTGTGTGATTTTGTGTTGTGTTTGAGTAAATTGAAATTCTGTTGGAAATAGTTGTCATTTTCTCAGTAGACATGTTGTCATTCTGTCACTGGGTATGTGATAGCTACAACTGACAGATAATATCATCGCGATACATTTGCATCGTTTTTAGTTGTGTGATTTTGTGTTGTGTTTGAGTAAATTGAAATTCTGTTGGAAATAGTTGTCATTTTCTCAGTAGACATGTTGACATTCTGTCACTGGGTATGTGATAGCTACAACTGACAGATAATATCATCGCGATACATTTGCATCGTTTTTAGTTGTGTGATTTTGTGTTGTGTTTGAGTAAATTGAAATTCTGTTGGAAATAGTTGTCATTTTCTCAGTAGACATGTTGTCATTCTGTCACTGGGTATGTGATAGCTACAACTGACAGATAATATCATCGCGATACATTTGCATCGTTTTTAGTTGTGTGATTTTGTGTTGTGTTTGAGTAAATTGAAATTCTGTTGGAAATAGTTGTCATTTTCTCAGTAGACATGTTGTCATTCTGTCACTGGGTATGTGATAGCTACTACTGACAGATAATATCATCGCGATACATTTGCATCTATTTTAGTTGTGTGATTTTGTGTTGTGTTTGAGTAAATTGAAATTCTGTTGGTAATAGTTGTCATTTTCTCAGTAGACATGTTGACATTCTGTCACTGGGTATGTGATAGCTACAACTGACAGATAATATCATCGCGATACATTTGCATCGTTTTTAGTTGTGTGATTTTGTGTTGTGTTTGAGTAAATTGAAATTCTGTTGGAAATAGTTGTCATTTTCTCAGTAGACATGTTGTCATTCTGTCACTGGGTATGTGATAGCTACAACTGACAGATAATATCATCGCGATACATTGCATCGTTTTTAGTTGTGTGATTTTGTGTTGTGTTTGAGTAAATTGAAATTCTGTTGGAAATAGTTGTCATTTTCTCAGTAGACATGTTGACATTCTGTCACTGGGTATGTGATAGCTACAACTGACAGATAATATCATCGCGATACATTTGCATCGTTTTTAGTTGTGTGATTTTGTGTTGTGTTTGAGTAAATTGAAATTCTGTTGGAAATAGTTGTCATTTTCTCAGTAGACATGTTGACATTCTGTCACTGGGTATGTGATAGCTACAACTGACAGATAATATCATCGCGATACATTTGCATCGATTTTAGTTGTGTGATTTTGTGTTGTGTTTGAGTAAATTGAAATTCTGTTGGAAATAGTTGTCATTTTCTCAGTAGACATGTTGACATTCTGTCACTGGGTATGTGATAGCTACAACTGACAGATAATATCATCGCGATACATTGCATCGTTTTTAGTTGTGTGATTTTGTGTTGTGTTTGAGTAAATTGAAATTCTGTTGGAAATAGTTGTCATTTTCTCAGTAGACATGTTGTCATTCTGTCACTGGGTATGTGATAGCTACTACTGACAGATAATATTATCGCGATACATTTGCATCGTTTTTAGTTGTGTGATTTTGTGTTGTGTTTGAGTAAATTGAAATTCTGTTGGAAATAGTTGTCATTTTCTCAGTAGACATGTTGTCATTCTGTCACTGGGTATGTGATAGCTACTACTGACAGATAATATCATCGCGATACATTTGCATCGTTTTTAGTTGTGTGATTTTGTGTTGTGTTTGAGTAAATTGAAATTCTGTTGGAAATAGTTGTCATTTTCTCAGTAGACATGTTGTCATTCTGTCACTGGGTATGTGATAGCTACAACTGACAGATAATATCATCGCGATACATTTGCATCGTTTTTAGTTGTGTGATTTTGTGTTGTGTTTGAGTAAATTGAAATTCTGTTGGAAATAGTTGTCATTTTCTCAGTAGACATGTTGTCATTCTGTCACTGGGTATGTGATAGCTACTACTGACAGATAATATCATCGCGATACATTGCATCGTTTTTAGTTGTGTGATTTTGTGTTGTGTTTGAGTAAATTGAAATTCTGTTGGAAATAGTTGTCATTTTCTCAGTAGACATGTTGTCATTCTGTCACTGGGTATGTGATAGCTACAACTGACGATAATATCATCGCGATACATTGCATCGTTTTTAATTGTGTGATTTTGTGTTGTGTTTGAGTAAATTGAAATTCTGTTGGAAATAGTTGTCATTTTCTCAGTAGACATGTTGTCATTCTGTCACTGGGTATGTGATAGCTACTACTGACAGATAATATCATCGCGATACATTTGCATCGTTTTTAGTTGTGTGATTTTGTGTTGTGTTTGAGTAAATTGAAATTCTGTTGGAAATAGTTGTCATTTTCTCAGTAGACATGTTCACATTCTGTCACTGGGTATGTGATAGCTACTACTGACAGATAATATCATCGCGATACATTTGCATCGTTTTTAGTTGTGTGATTTTGTGTTGTGTTTGAGTAAATTGAAATTCTGTTGGTAATAGTTGTCATTTTCTCAGTAGACATGTTCACATTCTGTCACTGGGTATGTGATAGCTACTACTGACAGATAATATCATCGGGATCCATGTCACTTTGTGTTTATTGTGTAATTTTCATCGTTTCTGTTGGAAATAGTTGTCATTTTCTCAGTAGACATGTTCACATTCTGTCACTGGGTATGTGATAGCTACAACTGACAGATAATATCATCGGGATCAATGTCACTTTGTGTTTATTGTGTAATTTTCATTGTTTCTGTTGGAAATAGTTGTCATTTTCTCAGTAGACATGTTGACATTCTGTCACTGGGTATGTGATAGCTACAACTGACAGAAAACAACATCGAGATATATTTGCATCATTTTCAGTTGTGTTATTTTAAGTTGTGTTATTTTAATTTGTGTTGTGTAAATTATATATCTGTCAAGTACAGTTGTCACTTTCTCAGTTGACATGTTGACATTCTGTCAAGTACAGTGTCACTTTCTCAGTAGACATGTTCACATTCTGTCACTGGTATGTGATAGCTAAAACTGACAGAAAACATCATCGGATATATTTGCATCATTTTAAGTTGTGTTATTTTAATTTGTGTTTGTGTAAATTAAATTTCTGTCAAGTACAGTTGTCACTTTCTCATTTGACATGTTGTCATTCTGTCACTGGGTATGTGATAGCTACAACTGACAGAAAACATCATCGGGATATATTTGCATCATTTTCAGTTGTGTTATTTTAATTTGTGTTTGTGTAAATAGTATTTCCGTTGAAAATAGTTGTCACTTTCTCAGTTGACATGTTGACATTCTGTCACTGGGTATGTGATAGCTACTACTGACAGATAATATCATCGCGATACATTTGCATCGTTTTTAGTTGTGTGATTTTGTGTTGTGTTTGAGTAAATTGAAATTCTGTTCGAAATAGTTGTCACTTTCTCAGTAGACATGTTGTCATTCTGTCACTGGGTATGTGATAGCTACAACTGACAGAAAACAACATCGAGATATATTTGCAGCATTTTCAGTTGTGTCATTTTAATTTGTGTTTGTGTAAATTAAATTTCTGTCAAGTACAGTTGTCACTTTCTCAGTTGACATGTTGACATTCTGTCACTGGGTATGTGATAGCTACAACTGACAGAAAACAACATCGAGATATATTTGCATCATTTTCAGTTGTGTCATTTTAATTTGTGTTTGTGTAAATTATATATCTGTCAAGTACAGTTGTCACTTTCTCAGTAGACATGTTGACATTCTGTCACTGGGTATGTGATAGCTACAACTGACAGAAAACATCATCGGGATATATTTGCATCATTTTCAGTTGTGTCATTTTAATTTGTGTTTGTGTAAATAGTATTTCTATTGGAAATAGTTGTCATTTTATCAGTAGACATGTTCACATTCTGTCACTGGGTATGTGATAGCTACAACTGACAGAAAACAACATCGAGATATATTTGCATCATTTTCAGTTGTGTCATTTTAATTTGTGTTTGTGTAAATTATATATCTGTCAAGTACAGTTGTCACTTTCTCAGTAGACATGTTGACATTCCGTCACTGGGTATGTGATAGCTACAACTGACAGAAAACATCATCGGGATATATTGCATCATTTTCAGTTGTGTCATTTTAATTGTGTTTGTGTAAATTATATTTCTGTCAAGTACAGTTGTCACTTCTCAGTAGACATGTTCACATTCTGTCACTGGGTTATGTGATAGCTACAACTGACAGAAAACATATCGGGATATATTGCATCATTTTAAGTTGTGTTATTTTAATTTGTGTTTGTGTAAATTAAATTTCTGTCAAGTACAGTTGTCACTTTCTCATTTGACATGTTGTCATTCTGTCACTGGGTATGTGATAGCTACAACTGACAGAAAACATCATCGGGATATATTTGCATCATTTTCAGTTGTGTTATTTTAATTTGTGTTTGTGTAAATTAAATTTCTGTCAAGTACAGTTGTCACTTTCTCAGTTGCCATGTTGACATTCTGTCACTGGGTATGTGATAGCTACAACTGACAGAAAACATCATCGGGATATATTTGCATCATTTTCAGTTGTGTTATTTTAATTTGTGTTTGTGTAAATTATATTTCTGTCAAGTACAGTTGTCACTTTCTCAGTAGACATGTTGAATTCTGTCACTGGGTATGTGATAGCTACAACTAATAGAAAACATCATCGGGATATATTTGCATCATTTCAGTTGTGTTATTTTAATTTGTGTTTGTGTAAATTAAATTTCTGTCAAGTACAGTTGTCACTTTCTCAGTTGACATGTTGTCATTTTCTCAGTAGACATGTTGACATTCTGTCACTGGGTATGTGATAGCTACAACTGACAGAAAACAACATCGAGATATATTTGCATCATTTTCAGTTGTGTCATTTTAATTTGTGTTTGTGTAAATAGTATTTCTGTTGAAAATAGTTGTCACTTTCTCAGTAGACATGTTGACATTCTGTCACTGGGTATGTGATAGCTAAAACTGACAGAAAACATCATCGGGGTATATTTGCATCATTTTCAGTTGTGTCATTTTAATTTGTGTTTGTGTAAATAGTATTTCTGTTGAAAATAGTTGTCACTTTCTCAGTTGCCATGTTGACATTCTGTCACTGGGTATGTGATAGCTACAACTGACAGAAAACATCATCGGGATATATTTGCATCATTTTCAGTTGTGTTATTTTAATTTGTGTTTGTGTAAATTATATATCTGTCAAGTACAGTTGTCACTTTCTCAGTTGACATGTTGACATACTGTCACTGGGTATGCGATAGCTAAAACTGACAGAAAACATCATCGGGATATATTTGCATCATTTTCAGTTGTGTCATTTTAATTTGTGTTTGTGTAAATAGTATTTCTGTTGAAAATAGTTGTCACTTTCTCAGTAGACATGTTGACATTCTGTCACTGGGTATGTGATAGCTAAAACTGACAGAAAACATCATCGGGATATATTTGCATCATTTTCAGTTGTGTTATTTTAATTTGTGTTTGTGTAAATTATATTTCTGTCAAGTACAGTTGTCACTTTCTCAGTAGACATGTTGACATTCTGTCACTGGGTATGTGATAGCTACAACTGACAGAAAACATCATCGGGATATATTTGCAATCATTTTTCAGTTGTGTCATTTTAATTTGTGTTTGTGTAAATAGTATTTCTGTTGAAAATAGTTGTCACTTTCTCAGTAGACATGTTGACATTCTGTCACTGGGTATGTGATAGCTACAACTGACAGAAAACATCATCGGGATATATTTGCATCATTTTCAGTTGTGTCATTTTAATTTGTGTTTGTGTAAATTATATTTCTGTCAAGTACAGTTGTCACTTTCTCAGTTGACATGTTGACATTCTGTCACTGGGTATGTGATAGCTAAAACTGACAGAAAACATCATCGGGATATATTTGCATCATTTTCAGTTGTGTCATTTTAATTTGTGTTTGTGTAAATAGTATTTCTGTTGAAAATAGTTGTCACTTTCTCAGTAGACATGTTGACATTCTGTCACTGGGTATGTGATAGCTAAAACTGACAGAAAACATCATCGGGATATATTTGCATCATTTTCAGTTGTGTCATTTTAATTTGTGTTTGTGTAAATAGTATTTCTGTTGAAAATAGTTGTCACTTTCTCAGTAGACATGTTGACATTCTGTCACTGGGTATGTGATAGCTAAAACTGACAGAAAACATCATCGGGATATATTTGCATCATTTTCAGTTGTGTCATTTTAATTTGTGTTTGTGTAAATAGTATTTCTGTTGAAAATAGTTGTCACTTTCTCAGTAGACATGTTGACATTCTGTCACTGGGTATGTGATAGCTTATTATATACTTTATTTACTAACCTTATTTGTCAGACAATCGTTGAAATCCTTCTTCATGACAGACACGGAGACTCTATCTTGAGGTCTTTTTGGACCACTGACTGAGGTCACTACAGTCGATAAATCTAATTCCACCACCTGAAATATAAAGAAAATTAATTAAATAATGTACTGAGATTCATGAAAACTATAGATTGATTAAGAATGTCTCCGTATTGCGTAGAAAATGTCATTTTTTAGTGTAGATTAAATGTCGATTGAAGGATTTTCAAGCAGTTATTTTTGTATTTGGTAAACTATCTTACTAATATTATAAATGCGAAAGTTTAGATGAATGTTTGTATCCTAAACTGAACGGATCTCTATGTCATACATGTAGATAATCTGGAACACATAGAATACTTATTTTTTTTTAATTCCACGCGGACGGA
The DNA here is from genome assembly GCA_029286645.1 of Papilio protenor. Taxonomy (NCBI): domain Eukaryota; kingdom Metazoa; phylum Arthropoda; class Insecta; order Lepidoptera; family Papilionidae; genus Papilio; species Papilio protenor. The sequence goes on along the minus strand of JAGSMZ010000041.1, from coordinate 692,085 downwards.
GTCGCGGACGAAATCTAGTTAATATGTAATTTGCTGAAATTCGTGTAATTATGGAAAAAGCAATGAAAAAAGAGTATTTTAAATGCTGCAGTAGTTTGAAGTTGGTTGGCAAAATTGTTCTTTTGACAATGTTATATTGACAATTTGACATTTTGTCAAGAAGATTGTTGTCAAATTGACACACACACAAGACAGGCGTGAATCTTTAATCCCTTTTCCTTCCCACCCTTTTTCTCATAATATGATGGGAAGGGAACGTGGATTTGACGGTGGAGGAGACGCATAGGAAGGGGAAATATCCTCTTTATGTGCGTCTCCGTCGATTAAGGGTAGGTAACGCATCTGCTATTGCGGATGTCTATGAGCAGTCGCTTCGCCATTTTGGCGGATTCAGGTGGCCGCTTGTTCGTTTGCCAAAAAAAAATTGTAAAATTATTTTTTTACCTCAGAGAATATCGGATCTTCATTAGAATTGGTATAGTCTCGGAATTGTTTCGTAGCGCGAAGGTAAGCTTCGATGATTTTTATTTTCTCATCGGAACGATCTGAAAACGAGAGAATTATTTTGTAAATATCTTTTAATTTTGAATTGAATGCAGAATTAAAAAACTGGGGATACTAAAGAATTTTATATCCTGAAAAGAAAAAAAAAGAACATGATAGCAAAAAATCCGCCTAAATTAAATTTTTTCCACTAATTAAACTTGCAAGAAAATAGAACGTTAAGATATCTACTAAAAACTGTTGAAGACAGTGTTTTTTTTTAATTTCCCGTTTTTTTGTTGATTTTTTTTTTCATTCGCACTATGTACTCCTAATTTCCTCGAGATAAGTGTTCAACGTACTATTTTTTTATTATAATGAGTTACAGATGCGATTTTTTATTTTTATAATCAATTACTAATCTAACAAAACAGTAAAAAATTGCATCTATAACAATATATAAAGTTAGTAATAGCAATGTTTTTGTTTTTTTTTTCCATTTTTTTCATTTTTTCTATACTCACTTGTCTGTACGAGATACTGCAGCGATCTATTATCTACAGGGAAGTGTGCTACCGTGGCACCGAACTCCGGACACATGTTGGCAACAGTCGCTCTGTCAGCTATACTGAGAGCAGCAACGCCAGGTCCAAAGAACTCTACGAATTTACCCACAACCCCTAGAGAGCGTAGATGCTGAAAAACATTAGGGGAAAAAATAGGTCATTTACAAAAAAAAAATCAGTATTTTATCTTTAAATTTGGCAGTGTTCATGATCTCTGTAGATTAGAACTCTTTTTTTAAGAGTATTTCTCGTTTAACAAAAAAAAAAGAATCTAAAAAATTTTTGTCGCTCCAACAGCTATACTGAGCGCAGCTACGCCCGGACCAAAGAACTCTACGCATTTACCCACAACCCCTAGAGAGCGTAGATGCTGAAAAACATTAGGGGAAAAAATAGGTAATTTACAAAAAAAAATCGGTATTTTATCTTTAAATTTGGCAGTGTTCATGATCTCTGTAGATTAGAACTCTTTTTTTAAGAGTATTTCTCGTTTAACAAAAAAAAAGAATCAAAAAAATTTTTGTCGCTCTATCAGCTATACTAAACGCAGCTACACCCGGCCAAAGAACTCTACGAATTTACCAACAACTCCTAGAAAACGTTAATGCTGAAAAAACAATGAAAATAGGTAATTTACAAAAAAAAAAAATTTTTTTGGTAATTTTTTAAATCTGAGAGTGTGAATTATATCTGAAGATTTGATTTTTTAAGAGAATTTTTAATTACGTACTAAATCTCGTTTAAAAAACAAAGTCCAGTTATCATAGAACGTTGAACATATTTTTTATATTTTTTGTGTATATCCCTTAGGATATAAAAATATCGTTCAGTCTATTTATTATTTAATCTAGTAATGTAGCTTAAATAAAAAGTAATTTTAGCCTCAAGCATATTTCCTTTGATATCCCTAATCAATTTAGTTCGAAAAAACTAAAAAAAATCAGCTATCAACGCAAAAAATCTGGATTTTTCTCAAAACACAAACACCAATTTTATTAACCATGTATCGTTTAAATGCTTTTTTACTTATCACTATAATCAATATAATCTTCAAACTCACCTTAGTTATAGTCAGTACCAAATCAGTGGATGTTGCCAAATGATTTAACTCACCGACCAATTTGTATCCTACTACTTTAGGCAACAACATACTTATAGCTTGTCCTAACATCACCGCCTCCGCTTCAATACCTATTAGAAACGTTTCTATATGTAGTTAAAGAATTAAATTCCCTACCCTAGTACAGTATTGTTAGCTTCAAACTATTTTTTTTTTCTTTTTTTTTTATAAAAAATATTAGTAGATTTTTGTTAATCTTACTTCTTACTAATATTATAAACGAGCCGTTGCTCGCGACTTCGCCCGCGTGAAATTACAAATATAACCTATTACGTTCGCCCTTTTTTTCAACCTATTACCAAAAGTATTAACTTAGTAGTAATCTACGTAATAACAGAAATCTACCAATGCAAGATTCCAAATTTCTAAGTCCGGTAGCTTGTAAGCTGATTTTCGGTTACCCTTATTGTTTGTGTTCGCGATATCTTCTAAACTATTAGTCCAATTTTAATACTGTAAATGACAATTTTATTCTACATTAAATTCTCCTGATAACAAACGCATTTATTTGGATAAGGATTAATATTGAAACCAATAAAAGAACGCTGCAAATAGCGTTGGATTTTTAATTCATTTTGTAAACACAAAAGTGGTTATTGTAAGAAAACCGTTAAAGATAGATATATGCTATCGCGCACTTTTCTGTAGAACTTTTTAAGATCTACAATTCTTTCATACATCATTTTTATATACCTCTAACGGTTTAGGCAGCGTAAGCCGAGAAAAGTTAAAGTTTAGTGAGTTTTTAACGCCGGCGTCCAGAAACACGCTGTTTATTAATAGTTCCTGAACATTAGTAATAATAAAATATAGCCTATGTTACTCACAGATAAATTACCTTTCTGATGGTGAAAGAATTTTTAAAATCGGCACAGTAGTTTTTGAGTTATTTCAATACATACAAAAATACAAAAATACAAAGTTATCCTCTTTATAATATTAGTATAGATGTGAAAGTTTAGATGGATGGATGGATTTGTTAGAGTTTGTAGCCTAAACGGCTGAACGGATCTCGATGAAATTTGGTATAGATGTAGAGAATAGTTTGGAAGAACACATAGGCTACACACTTTTGTTTTTTTTAATCCCACGCGGACGGAGTCGCGGGCGAAAGCTAGTTTACTAATATTTCCTTAAACCATTCCAAGTAAGCTCTAGGCTTGTGCTAGGATATTCACGACAATAGTCGAATAGCGGGATTCAAACCCTCGACCTCACGATCGGTAGTCCGTACCACAAACCATTAGGCTATTGCCGCTTAAATATCTATACTAATATAATAAAGCGTAAACACACATTTCTTTGTTACCTAAGATGTCAGCAATTACAGCATATTGAATAATTATTTTTTTAATAAAAAGCCCTACACTTACGTCAGGCTTTAGGCTATATATTTTCACGGCATTAAACTTAGCGGGTAAATATTTTGGATAAAAGCCCTAATGTGGGAAAGAGACCATAAGTTGCTGCCAACATCAAGAAAGAAAGATTGCTAAGGTTTGTCATGTCATGTCATTTTGACATTTGCTATTGATAATTTGACAAATGTAAACAATAAAATAATTTTATGCTGCTGAAATCACACTGGAACAGCTAGTTAAATATAATTTACCTCGATGGTTCGATAAGCAATATTCGCAATTAAATATTTTTGAATTAAAAACATTTTTATAGAAAAGATGGAAAGAGAAAGTAGATATAGATGGTGGAATGCATCGGAAGGGGAAATATTCTCTTATCTGTGTTTCCCTTCCAATTAAAGATAAGCAACGCTTGCATATATCTATTTACTGTTGCTTCGCTATTTTAGCGAATTCAGACGATTGCATGCTCGTTTACAACATAATAGTATAAAAAAACATATTATTGTAAATTGCTAAAAATTTTCCAAGGTAATATCCCTTATATTGGGTAGCAAATTTAATTCCTATAACAGTAAAATTGTACGAAAAACCAACAAAAACTCACCCCCAACCCCCCAACCGACCACCCCCAGACCGTTTATCATTGTCGTATGACTGTCCGTGCCCACAACGGAGTCTGGATGTAACACGTCATTAGTGAATACCACTCTTGCTAAATATTCCAAATTTACCTACAAAAATACATATAATTGACATATAACCTTAAAATTTAAAAAAAAAAACTATCCTAAAACATTCTCGTACATATCAGCTACATTCCTATCAAAGTCCCGTCAAAATCGGTCCACCCGTTCCGGAGATTATCCGGAACAAACACACAGACAAGGAGACAAAAAATTTAAAAAGTATTTTTTTTATAATATGAGGTGGCAAACGAGCAAGCGACAATCCGCCGAAATGGCGAAGCGACCGCTGCCCATAGACATCCGCATTTGCAGATGCGTCGCCTACCCTTAATCGACGGAGGAGACGCACATAAAGAGGATATTTCCCCTTCCTATGCGTCTCCTCCGCCGTCAAATTCACTTTCCCTTCCCATCCTTTCTCATAAGAAAAGGGTGGGAAGGGAAGGGGACTAAAATGAGGCCTCCGGCACCACACTCATCAGACTGTACGCGGAATTGCTTCCACTTGACGCCTGTCTGTGGTCGTGGTATTGCTGGAGGCGAGCCTACAGTGCGAAGATGTTAAAGCGGGCTCTACCACTGTTAAAAGTATGTTTCCGTTACAATAACGCTACTGTGTAAGCGTTATTCCTATTTTTTTCTTTCAATATTACATAGACATTTCAATATTACATCAGTTATCACAAAATAAAACAAAACTTACGTATAGAAAATTAACATAAACCAATCTATAACACTCAGAGATAATGTAGCTTTCTAATAGTGAAAGAATTTTTAAAATAACTCCAGTAGTTTTTGAGTTTATTAGTAACATACAAAACCTAACAAACACAAATAATACATTTATAACCTTCAAATTACTCTTAAAATGAAAATAACTCGGATATTCTAAAAAAATAAATTACAAGTCACAAAAAAAAAACGAAAAAAATAAAAAAACATCAAATACCTTTAAAAATTGAAATCTCTCCTTATTCCGTTGAAATTCTAATTCTTGATTTTTATTTAATGCATCAGGCCTGAAAATAAAAAAACATCAAATACCTTTAAAAATTGAAATCTCTCCTTATTCCGTTGAAATTCTAATTCTTGATTTTTATTTAATGCATCAGGCCTGAAAATAAAAAAACATCAAATACCTTTAAAAATTGAAATCTCTCCTTATTCCGTTGAAATTCTAATTCTTGATTTTTATTTAATGCATCAGGCCTGAAAATAAAAAAACATCAAATACCTTTAAAAATTGAAATCTCTCCTTATTCCGTTGAAATTCTAATTCTTGATTTTTATTTAATGCATCAGGCCTGAAAATAAAAAAACATCAAATACCTTTAAAAATTGAAATCTCTCCTTATTCCGTTGAAATTCTAATTCTTGATTTTTATTTAATGCATCAGGCCTGAAAATAAAAAAACATCAAATACCTTTAAAAATTGAAATCTCTCCTTATTCCGTTGAAATTCTAATTCTTGATTTTTATTTAATGCATCAGGCCTGAAAATAAAAAAACATCAAATACCTTTAAAAATTGAAATCTCTCCTTATTCCGTTGAAATTCTAATTCTTGATTTTTATTTAATGCATCAGGCCTGAAAATAAAAAAACATCAAATACCTTTAAAAATTGAAATCTCTCCTTATTCCGTTGAAATTCTAATTCTTGATTTTTATTTAATGCATCAGGCCTGAAAATAAAAAAACATCAAATACCTTTAAAAATTGAAATCTCTCCTTATTCCGTTGAAATTCTAATTCTTGATTTTTATTTAATGCATCAGGCCTGAAAATAAAAAAACATCAAATACCTTTAAAAATTGAAATCTCTCCTTATTCCGTTGAAATTCTAATTCTTGATTTTTATTCAATGCATCAGGCCTGAAAATAAAAAAAACATATTTAACATACTCTTAACTGTTATTAAAATTATTTACAATATTATAGTCTAACTGGAATATAAAAAAAATCAAATCAATTGCACTGATACCATCATCCATCATCATCAACTTGCCCTTATCCCTTATGGAGGGTCGGCACAGTATGTGCTGCTCCATACATCTCTATCAGCCATATCTGAATCCACTCCCTTCTTAAGCATATCCTCTTTCACACAATCCATACTTTCTTCGGTCTTCCTCTTCCTTTGTAGCCATCATTCATTCTTAACACTTTCTGGTTTTTGCCCCATCGTCTCCTCGCATAATTGCACTGATACCAGAGATTCAAAAATATATAGAGTGGGCACTTCACTTGAAACATTTTTCACATCTCACTATCTATTGATAGAAATATAATAAAGCGTAAACACACACTTCTTTGTTAAGTTTGCCTAAGATGTCAACAATTACACCATATTTTTGAATAATTCTTTTTTTAATAAAAACCCCTACACTTACGTCACGCTTTAGGCTATATAATTTCACGCCATTAGACTTAGGGGGTAAATATTTTGGATAAAAACCCTAATGTGGGAAAGAGACCATAAGTTGCTGCCAACATCAAGGAAGCAAGGTTGTCATCATGTCATGTCATTTTGACATTTGTAATTGACAATTTGACAAATGTAAACAACAAAATAAAATTTTCATAATTTCATGCGGATGAAGTCGCAGGGGAACAGCTAGTAATTTTGTAAAATTATTTTGACAACCTTCCCAAAAGGACGTACTCAAATTCGTCTGTATATATATTTTTTAAAGTCAGCGATAGCATCGATTAAGGTTGTTTCACAATAACCACGTTTTTCATTAAAAACATCGAATGTATGACCCACTTACAATGCTATAACTCGTGTTGTGTATGAACCCTTATCCAAATAAATATGTTCATCATCAAGAGAATTTAATGTAGATTATATCATCATCATCTCCCCTGCCTTATCCTACTCCCGTAGGGGGCACCAGGTTTTCGTCCTCCAAAGCACTCTATCATACGTCATCTCAGTCACTCCCTTCTTGATCACCTTTTACACAATCCATCCATCTCTTTCTAGGTCTACCTCTACCAGTGTACCCCCCACATCATAACTAACGTCCGTCTTGTAACATGCGATTCATCCCTTCTCATAACATGCCCATACCACGCTAACCATTTACTCCTTACCTTCTCTACCACTGGGGCTACTCAAACTTCCTCTAATATACTCATTTCGTACCTTATCCAATCGTGTTATTATTATTATAATATTATATATAGCAATCAATATAACGACACATTGTTACTAAACTTGACTGACATAGTACCTTTCAAAGAAAGTACCAGTGAACATTTTGTTCAGTCACATCTATATATTTTTAAAAGTCATAACACATAAGTTAACTATAGTTTAAAGTAAATCAACTCACGTTCTAGCGAAATCAACTTGTACTGAATGGTCAATAACCAAATCCGCGGGGCAAATGGGGTTTATTTTATCAGGGTTGCCACCTAAACCCTTAACAGCATCCCTCATGGCTGCGAAATCGACTACAGCTGGCACCCCTGTTAGGTCCTGTAATATATTTAGTGACACCAGTGGGGGCACGATCATCGATTTGGGTGCACGAAAAATTTAGTTTAGTAATTTACGTAACTTGAATAGTGGGTATTTAATGAAGGTAATTTGAATATAGAGTTTTAGTGACACCAACGTGGGGTCACAGAGTTAATATAGTTTTATCGTGACCCCCAATACTGGGAATACGGCATATTAAGAACATTTGTCAATATAAAATTAGAAACACTAATGTGGGGTCACTGTGATTTAAAATAGTTTCACAGTGACTCCAATATTGGAAACACGGCATAAACTTGTCCCCCCTATTTGTCAATATAAATGTAATATAAAATTATAGTTACACCAAAGTGGGGTCACTGTAACTTAACACAGTTTTATCGTGACACTAATATTGGGGTCACAGTTAAACTAAGAATTTGCCCACTACATATGTGTCATAACATATTTCATATAGAATTATAGTGACTCTAATATTGGGGGTCACGATAAAGTAAGAATTAGTACCACATCTCTCACTATAAAATTAAAGCGACACCAAAGTGGGGTCACTGTGAAATAATATAGTTTTATCATAACACCAATGTTGGGGTCACTGTTAAACTAAGAATTTTCCCACTACATATGTGTCATAACATATTTCATATAGAATTAAAGTGACTCCAATGTTGGGGTCACATTAAATTAAGAATTTGACAATCTTTTCTTTATAATTTAATACAGAATTATAGTGACACCACTGTGGGGTCACTCGTGCCCCCACAGACTTACATACCTGTAATATAACTCTCGCAGGCTTAAATGCTATTTCCACTCCGCCCTCAACTTTCTGATTATTCTCCCAATCGAGAACATTCTCTACATCTTTCTCTAGGACTTGGAAATTATCACAATTCCTGACACATGACTCTAAGAGTACCCTGATGCTGTAGGGCAGACGATCTGAAAAAAAAACAATAAAAAATATACTTTCATATTAATACAAAAGTACTGATGGATGTATATTTGTTACTATTTTGGAGAGATGGCAAACGAGAGGCCGCCTTAATTCGCCGAGAAAGCGAACCGACCATTGCCCATAGACATCCGCAATCGCTGATGATTTATCGACCCATAATCAACAGAGACACACATAAAGAGGATTTTTCGCTTTCCTTTGCGTCTCCACCGTCAAGTCCACTTTCTCTTCCCTTCTTTTCCTTATATGGATGGGAAGGAAAAGGGACTAGAATACGGCACGCACAATCATCAGACTGTATGTGGAATTGCTTCTATTTCACATCTGTTTTTGTGTTGTCGTATGTGTGGCGAGCCCTATAGTCATCATCATCATCACCAGCTCACTATACGTCCCCACCGAGGGGCTCGGAGCCTACCCTAAGTTGGGGTGACTAGGCCATAGTCAACCACGCTGGCCAAGTGCGGGTTGGTTGACTTCACACATATCTTAGAATTCCTTCGTCGATCTGTGTAGGTTGCATCACGATGTTTTCCTTCACCGTAAGAACGTCGCGTAAATTATGTACATGGCGGGATTCGAACCCAAGAACTGTAGATTACAAGTCAAGTGCTTAAACCACTGAGCCACCGACGCTCTCGAGCCCTATAGTGCAAGATGTTAAAGCAGGCTACCACTGTTGTCACAGATGTAGAACATAGTGTTCCAGTTGAGTTCTAATCAGTCTATTGTAACAGTTTACAGTGTAAACTACTGTACGGATTTTGATGTATGAGGTGTCCTTAGATTCGTCTCCTTCTACAGAGTGTTATAGGATATATTATAATAACAAGAAACATAAATATAATAAAGCGTAAACACACACTTCTTTGTTGCCTAAGATGTCAGCAATTACAGCATGTTTTTGAATATCTTTTTTTAATAAAATGCCCTACACTTACGTCACGCTTTAGGCTATATATTTTCACGCCATTAAACTTAGGGGTAAATATTTTGGATAAAAACCCTAATGTGGGAAAGAGACCATAAGTTGCTGTCAACATCAAGAAAGAAAGATTGCTAAGGTTTGTCAAGTCATGTCATGTCATTTTGCCATTTGCAATTGATAATTTGACAAATGTAAACAACAAAATGATTTTTTTATAATTTTATGCGGATGAAGTTGCATGGGAACAGCTAGTAATAACAAGAAACACCTACAGTGAACGTAAGAATTGAAATTCTAAAAAAATAGTTAAGTAACCTTGTGAATGTTTTGTTTCCGAGTATAATACAAGCCGTGGCTCGCGACTTCGCCAGCGTATAATTAAAAAAATAATAAAAAACATAGCCTATGTTACTCACAGAAAAATTTTTGTAATGGTGAAAGATTTTTTTAAATCGAAAAAGTAGTTTTTGAGTTATTTAAATATATACAAAAATACAAATCTTTACTCTTTATAATATTAGTACAGATTACATTAGTTGGGAGTTTTTGAATTTATAATTTAAGCTTAGTTTCTTGTTTAAATTAATAAAAGCGTAAACACACACTACTTCGTGGCGTAGGATGTCAATCACAGCATATTTTTGAATAAATCTTCCTATAATAAAAAGCCCAACACTTACGACACGCTTTAGGCTATATATTTTCACGCTATTAAACTTAAGGGATAAATAAATTGAAAAAAAACCTTCATGTGGAAAGGGACCATAAACTACAAGCCAACATTAAGGAAGCAAAGATATTATGGTAACGGTAATTTTGACATTTGCAATTGAGAATTTGACAAATGTAAACAATAAAATAAAGTTTTAATAATTTCATGCGGATGGCGCAAGGGAACAGCTAATCATACTAATATTATAAATGCGAAACTTTAGATGGATGGATGGATGTTTGTTAGAGTTTGTAGCCTAAACGGCTGAACGGATCTCCATGAAATTTGGCACAGGTTTAGAGCATAGTCTGGAAGAACACATAGGCTACTTTTTATCCCGGGAATAGTTACGGTTCCCGCGGGATTCATTAATTTAGTTTTTTAATGTTTACGCAATCATTCTGCAACGGTTCAACATATCTTATTAAAATTTGGCACAGATATAAAACAAAGTCTGGAGTACACATAGGATAAGGTTCATCCCCGAGATATATCCGGTTCCCAAGGGATACGTAGCTTTTTGTTATTTATATAGACCGTATGTTTTCTAATACCACGCGGACGAAGTCGCGGTCAACAGCTATTATCAGCATAAGATGGTAAAAATCTAGCAACCACCTATATCCGCTAAAATGGCGAAACGATAGGTAGATATCCACAATTGCAGATGCGTTGCCTACATAAAGAGCGCACACCTTTGACTAAACAATCGCATAACTGTTATGCGATTGTCGATTGTTTTGCAGTCTTCAACTGTTTAGTTGCACTAAACGATTAGTGCGAGTAATCGAGTAGTGCGCATCATATAAGCTCATAGGAATCAAAGCGACATTAAACAGTTGTGAGATAGTTTAGTCAAAGGTCACATTCTTAATCAACAGAGGAAGAGACACACATCAAGAGGATATCTCCCCAAAGCATCTCCTCTACCATTGAATCAACTTTCCCTTCCCATCTTTTATATGAAAAGTGTGGGAAGGTAAAAGGACTAATAGTAGTCCTCCAGCACACACACTTATCAGAGGAAAGGCAGAATTGCTACATCAAACCTGTTTTCTGTGTGATTTTGATATTGCATGGGATAAGCCAGCCCATTCATGAGAAGATGGTAAAATGGGCTCTATTTAACAAAATAAGGTACAAATTAAGTTGAGGTGTAATCTACTGATATGCTTCACACATGTAAACCATAACACAAGTAAAAGACATTTAAGAAATATATAGACTAGAGGAAGTTTGAGAGTAGCCCCTGTAGTAGAGAAGGTAAGGAGGACAAGGTTAGCATGGTATGGGCATGTTATGAGGAGGGATGAATCGCATGTTACAAGGAGAATGTTAGTTATGAGTGTGGTACACCGGTAGAGGTAGACCTAGAAAGAGATGGATGGATTGTGTAAAAGGTGACATGATCAAAAAGGGAGTGATGACTGAGATGACGTATGAGTTATTTGGAGGACAAAAACCTGTTGCGCCACTACGGGAGTAGGATAAGGGGATGATGATGATGATGATGATAGACTAGACATTGGAAACATTTTTTCACTGGTAACTTCTTTGCATAGTAATATCTCAATGTAAAAGACATGTCTATTGATTCTCGGTGTTTGGATTATATGTTTTTGTGATTTTTTACTAATTAACACCATATAGCATTAGTGAGATTATGTGAAAAATGTTTCAAGTGAAGTGTCAACTATGTCTACTCTGTATCTTTTTGTAATCTCTTATATAGGTCTACAATTTCAGTTGTGTTACCTATGAAAAGTATTCTAGACATAAAAACTGACCTTTCCTTTTATATCTTAAAACTAAAACTTCCGTAGAATTGGTTTTTAACAACTTTTTATTTAACATGTAACTTTTTATAGGAGAAAATAGTAACTTCATGTACATTTCTTGGACATTTTCTTATCAATTTGACAGTAAACATACAAAACAGTCTTATCAGTTTTTAATTATAATTTTTTTATAGTAAAAAGTTTTAATATGTTTTTATTTAGTAAATTCAGTTCAGAAACTTTTTTTTTATTTTCCATTACTTAATTTAAATAATTCCATAATTAAAATAACATTAAAAACACAATCTAGAAGGATAGGGTGTTTTTTAAACCTGTAATAATGTCATCAATAAAAAAAAACGTAATTAAATTTTTTTATGTGATGAAATCACCTTATCTATTATTGTAAAATGATTAACATTCTTACGTAAAACTATTTAATATTCAAGAATATAAAATAGTTGTGAACCAAACAGTTAAAGTTGACCTTAGCTTTCCGAAATTAAAAAAAAACGTCATAGACCTTCATAGATAACTTACGAGGCGACTTAACATCGCTAATTTATTCAATACTTAAAAACTGTTCAAAGGTTAGACGTAACTTTATTTGAAAAGTTTATTCTAAAAGCTCTTTAAATATGTTTTAATAAAAATACTTCATTGAGGAAATGTTTTAAACTAATTCAAGTAAAAACTACACATGAAAAAATGTAGCAATGTAAACTGGCTATTTAGGAATATACGCAATTTGGGTATTAAGAATTAAAAAAATACAAACCCGCCATAACGTCAAGCTTTACAGTCACGTAGCCACACTATACAAAAAGACAGACCGGTGGAATATGTATATATTTATGTATATATTTAGGTAACAAACAATTAGACGCAGTACGAATCAAGTAGGTACAAGTTTGACACTTCACCACGCTCTTGATACTGGCAGCTACGTTCGAAAACTGAATTTAAACTGATAAGGATATGATAAGAATTTGAAAAATTCAAGATTAGATGTTCTTGTTTTTTTTTTTGTTTTTAGCCAGTTATCATGACATGATTTGCCTAAATAAACTTACATAACAAAAGATATCGCTTTAATGTGAAAAAGCACTTTAATCATTATAATATTGCGATAAATCTATTGTCACATATTAAAAACCCCTACAGCAATAGATTTATTCAATTTTATTTACAGTTTTATCACTCGTATTATCTTGATAGCCAATTGTATTATAGCTATTATTATTTACTCCTAATTAGTTAAATTTTCGTTTTTCCGCTCCGTGTGAATACAAATGTTTTAACATTTATAGTGTTCCAATAAATAGAACATTCATACATCTCTCTTGAGAAAGTTGTGTAAAATATATTTTGATCTCTTTGTTTTATTTTAATTATTTTTTCTCATCATAATGATTTTCCAGTGGGACAGATAAAAGTGACGAGGTTTTAATTTATTTTAATACAAAACTGCTTAGAAAAACTTTACGTAAGTTGTGAACGAAAATAGTATTTTCTATGTGGCAACAATTTGACAAGCCGGTTTGAAGTTTGATATTGACAAATTAAAAAAAGTTCGTCAGGCTAGCGAAACTTCGAACAAAAAATATTTTGTATGGCTTAACGGACTTTTTGATGGCAAACTTAACAAAATTTAATGTCATGACATTAAATTTTGTCAAGTTGTCATTATGAGCATGCTTTCTCACTCTATCGTCAAGAGTTCCTTTTCTACCACAAGTGTCATTTCAGTTGAAGGTCTTTGTCAAAGTCCGTCAAAATCTATCTTACGGACAAACTAATTATATAATACTAATTATGTATAATTTTAGATGAATTTGTGAATAGTTCGTTTAACTGTTAAGTTTTTTAAATTTTATATACAATGTCGATCATGAAACGATTTATAAAATGTGAAATTTGTAGTGTACGGTCCTTTAATAAAATAGGACAAAAAAGAGATTTTACGGCGCAATTCCCATTGGATGAGAACCGGTAATCATTTATTAATAATTTAATTATTAAAAAACGTAAATGTAAAGCTATCATGGTAGTTTTAATTAGTTGTATAAAGTTAAATTTGAAAAATTTATTTTGTGCTAGTGATGTATCTAGTTTACAGTTGTCATTGTAATTTTATTATCGATATTTTTTGTTTCTCAATGTAATGGGGAGTTTCCACTGTCGATATGCTTGTATAAAACATTAATATCCCTCACATTTTCAAAAACGAATTACACTCTCTTTAAAAAAAAATGAGACATGTATGTATATACCGTTAATTGAATCCTTCACATTTTACAGAAACGCACGTGTAAACATAATTCTAAGGTACTTTTAGCAGTCCCACAAACTTGAAATTTTGAATATAAATACAGGTCAACGTATAATTAAAAAGAAAAAAACTTGAAATTTTGAATATAAATACAGGTCAACGTATAATTAAAAGGAAAAAAATGTAAAATACCGGAATCTGGGTGGATGGATAGAAATTGTTACCTGAAAATTTTTGAAGGAAGGAAAAGGTTTTATCGTAAATTCTAATGTGTCTATTAGGAATGAAGCCAGGTATACAAAATTATTATTTGACAGTTACCCTAGACAATTATTATTTCACAAAAATTTCTTTTTGTTTTCATTATACTTAAAATATTACTTGGCGATGCCTTGTAAATAAAACAAATAAATGTAATTTTGGTGATTATTTTATTTATTTGCTTCCCTTTGGGTAAATTAGGTTCAATGTCAGTAAATGAAAAATTACATTACGAATAATTTTACATTGAGCCTAAATGCAAAGTTATTTGAAATATGAGATTGTATTAAGAAGGGCCACCCAATCACCCCACATTAAATCGATATCGATATCGAGGTATCGATTATAAGAGCCCTTCACTAATGATTTTTGTTAGGTTGGTGCACATGTTTTTTCATTGTGTCGGAAAAATTGAAATTAAATATTTTTATCCTGGTAACTTTTTGCCACGAGAAGTGAGTTTGGCAGGTGTCAGACCGAATTCATTCTTTGTTCTAAGTCCCGACTCTTACTTATATGCTCTTTGAAGTTCGTTGCTCGTGTTTTCTGCATTTTCTGTTTTTTATTATAACGTTTTCATTGTTTTACAATATTAATTGAATATAATTTATCATTGTGTAACAAAAATGGCTACGTTCGATTTTAATTCGATAAATTCAGCGCTCACGGATCCGAGTAAGCTGGAAACTGGTGTGGATTTTTCCGGAAAATCATTAAAATTGGATTCAGAGAAAGATGGTAAGTGTTTCTAAAATTGTAATTGGTATGTTAAAAATAAATAACATTCATTACACAGTATATAATAAATCAAACGTTCTCTTTAGATAATATATATGCCACAAATAACCTTACTATGCTTTTCGTATGTTTTAATCTTAAAATCAGTAAATCTACCCTAATACTGGCTGCACAATTAATGTGGTTTTATATAATATTTCAATATTTCGATTCCCAAATTAAAAAACACGATTTTCCCGCCTTTTCACATAACTCTTAGAACAAGTCTTGATATACAAAGTTGATGATTATTGTTATGAATATTATCTTATATATATCTTTAATTTTTTATTTTTATATATAATATATTTTACATGATTTGTTATAACAAATATAAATAAATAAAACATATTATATAAAAAAATAGAACTCCACCGGCTGCGGAATCCGATGACTCAAGCAACCAGTGGTCAGGGCTGCAGAGACAGGAACCTCCTCACTATGCGTGCGGTTTCTAAAATAACTGCCTTTTGTATCTTATACATATTATTAGGAAATTATTGATAAATTCAATCATAATATTATCAATAGGAGCGTCGGTAGCTCAGGGGTTAAGCATTTGACTTGTAATCAACATGTCCTGGTTTGAATCCCGTTGTTTGAATGTGATTTTAGTATTTCATATGTACATAATTTACCCGACCGACTGATAAATTACCTTTCTAACAGTGAAAGCACTTTTAAAATCAGCCCAGTAGTTTTTGAGTTATTTCAATACATACAAAAATACAAATCTTTCCTCTGTATAATATTAGCATAGGTGTAAATATTTGTATGGATAGATGTTTGTTAGAGCTTGTAGCTTAGACTGCTGAACAGATTTCCATGATATATAACTTTAAACTATCGTGGTTTTTACAAATATACTGTTCGTAAGATACGGGTTTCTTACCCGTATAAAATATCGAAATATCGGGAGCTAAAACTAGTAAATCGTGGTAAGAAACCCGTATCTTACGAACAGATTTCCATGATATTTGTTGTCGATATAGAAGTAGAGGATAATCTGGAACACATAGGCTAATTACTTTTGTTTTTCTTCATGTTAGTAACTAAGAAGTTTTATAGTTCACTTAGATATAGTGTGAGAACCTACAAAAGTAATATAAATAATTATAATAACTAATTTTCAGCACAACCAATCATAGATGCGATCAACGCATGCCCTGATTTACAATATCTGACGCTAACGGGGAATACTCTCGGTGTGGCAGCAGCACAGGCTATCGCTAAAGCGTTAGAACGACATCCTGAACTGAAGATAGCAAGGTTCTCCGATATGTTCACTGGCAGGATGAAGACTGAAATACCTCCAGCTTTGGTAAGCATTACCATAAAAAATGTAGACAATTATCATCTTCATCACCAGCATGTGTAATGTGTAATGTTGCCTCTGATTGCTTTTTTTAATTAAAACATTAGTCGATTTTTGTTAATTTTACTAATATTATAAATGTTCAGACAATGTTCTACATCTATGCCAAATTTCATCGAGATCCGTTCAGCCATTTAGGCTACAAACTCTAACAAACATCCATCCATCCATCCATCCATCTAAACTTTCGCATTTATATTATTAGTATGACTTACTTTCCATGCATCATATAAGTATGTTGCTTAAAATGTATTTTAAAACACTGTGTATTACTAGTTTATGTATAGAAAATAATTAAATTAGTCCATATTTTTAGAGTGCGTTAGGCGAAGGTATGATTACTGCTGGAGCTCGTCTCTCAGTATTGGAACTCAGTGATAATGCTTTTGGACCTATTGGGGTCCAAGGACTGGCTAAATTATTACAAAGTGATGTTTGCTCGCAGTTGCAGGTATGTTATCTTTTTTCCTTTTCCTTTCCCTTTCCATCCTTTTCTTAAGAGGAAAGGATGGGAAGGAAAAGTGGATTTGACGATGGAAGAGACGCATAGGAAGGGGAAATGTCCTCTTTATGTGCGTCTCCTCCGCCAATGAAGGGTAGGCAACGCTGCAATTGCAGATGTCTATGGGCAGCAGTCGCTTTCCATTTCGGTGGATTCAGGTGGCCGTTTGCTCGTTTGCCACCTTATATTATAAAAAAAATATATTATTATAAAGAAGAAAGATTTGTAGTTTTATATGAATGGAAATAAGCGTCGGTGGCACAACGGTTTGAGCACTTGAACACTACAGGTCTTGGGTTCGAATCCCGCTGTAAATGTGATTCTCGATTTTTTTAATTTTCGTATGTACATAATTTCGACATTTCGACGTTCTTACGGTGAAGGAAAACATCGTGATGCACATATCGTCGAAGAAATTCAAAGTGGTGGGACTGGCCCTAAATTTTTTTTAAAAACCGAGTTCAAATATGATTTGGCATTATTTTTTTATGTTTTTGACTACTATTGTACAATTGTTTAGTCTCGCTATGATTCCTAGCTTATATTGCACACTACTCGATATTTAGTTGTGCAACTAAACAGTTGGCTGCGAGACAATCCACAATCACAACAGTTGTTTGATAGTTTAGACAAAGGTCTCAGTCATGTTTTTAAGTTTTTACATATAGGTTGTTTTTGTATATTTGACCGACTTCCCAAAAGGAGGTACTCAATTCGTCTGTATGTTTTTTTTTAGGAACTTCGTTTAAATAACAATGGTCTAGGAATAACTGGAGGTCGTTTGCTCGCAGAGGCTTTGTCAGTTCATCCTCGTAAGCTAAAAGTGTTCATAGCTGGAAGGAATAGATTGGAAAATGATGGGGCCACTGCGTTAGCTAGGGTTTTTCAGGTAAGTTGATTAAATAGGGACATATATATTTACTAATCTATATACTAGCTTTCGCCTAAAATTAAAAAAAAACAAAAGTGAGTAGCCTATGTTTTCTTCCAGATACTCTATGTCTATGCCAAATTTCATCGAGATCTGTTAAGCCGTTTAGGCTACAAACTCTAACAAACATCCATCCATCTAAACTTTCGCATTTATAATATTAGTAAGATTAGTAAGATATATCTATCTATACATATAATAAAATTTGAGTGTCTGTTTGTAATATTGAAAGAAAAAAATTCAGATTTCGGGAAGATGTATTTGCGTTGCTGATAACGAAAATTGCATTTAAATGTTTTTTGTCTGTCTGTCTGTCTGTCTGTCTGTGTTCCGTGCAATCTCTGAAACGGCTTTGCCGATTTCGACCGGACTTTCACTGAAGGGTAGCTGACATAGACGGGCATATTATAGCATATTATATATATATATATATTTTTTTTTTTTTTAATTCCTCGCTGTCTAAATGGCGTAACGCATGGTACTTTGCGCTAACGAAGACTGCTCGTAATATTATAGAAAAGATTTGTATTTCTGTATTGTGCAGTAATATTTCGTCCGCCATTTTGTGGCGGCCATCTTGGATTTACAATGAATGCCAAGAAATGCGTTATCAGAAGGTTTTTAACTGTTCTTTGCAATATTTTCCCAGGGTATGGGTACGTTAGAGGAAATAGCGATGCCACAAAATGGTATATACCACAAAGGTGTGTCAGCACTCTCCGAGGCATTCAAAAATAATCCAAATTTGAGCTGTTTGAATTTAAACGATAATACTATAGGATCTAAAGGCGCTGAGGCTATTGCTTCTGCTCTACCTGGGTAAGTTTTCTACCAATAATTACCAATTCCTACCGTTTTCTACCAATTTCTACCATTTATTGGAATTTGTTACCCAGTGTTTTTTTTACTGATTCCTATGGTTTAATACAAATTCTAACTGTTTATTATCCGATTCTACCGTGAATATCTTGTATTTTACATTTTTCAAGCGTTTATTACAAAATCCTACCAAATTTTACCATTGTGTGCATGTATTACCGTTTCCTTATACCAAGATTGCTTATTTCTAAATGGTTTTCTATAAAAATGAAAGAGGAAAAATGTGATCTTTGTATGTAACAAATGAACACAAAAACTATTGGTTTAAAAATTTCTTTCACCGTTAGAAAGGTAATTAATCTGTTAGTAACATAGGCTATATTTTTTTATTTATAATTTCACGCAGACGAAGTAGCTATAGTGTGTCTAAATAAGATAGATTAGTTTGATAAATGACGCATATGAAGTATCGAATTCAATTTGTATGAAGGTAAATGCCGTACTTAATAGACAGGTATCGTAGTGACGAAATACGCAGCGAACAATTATGAACTATCGATATTCGGTTTAAATAATTATCAAACTCAACTAAAAATAATATTTCCTTATTAACTAATTTAGAGGACAATTCTAGTATTGATTATAGTGTAGAGAATTTAGCGATGACAGAAATAATAGCGAAATCCAATTCGATTACAGGCTGTAGTAGTAATAAACATTTATTTACTCTCATTATTTGTAATGGTTCTACAGGTCATTATTAATTTGAGAAAACAGTATTTTTTTTTTAATTCATAAACTATGAATCTATCGATTCCAATTTCTATAAGAATAAAAATCGTAAATCGATAAGATTCATGACTGATTTTACACAACCCATCCCTACTAAATTTGAAATGAATTGTCAAACTAATCTAAATTATTTAGACACACTATAGTATCAGCTAGTTTAATACTGATTTCAATATAAATGTTTTATTTGCAGGTTAAAAAAATTAAAATCAATCAACTTTGGCGATTGTTTATTAAAGAGTAAAGGAGCTAAAGCACTCGCGAAGGCTTTCAAAGATAATTCTATGTTATTGGAGGTGAGTTAAATACCGTACAATCTATATCTATACTATTTTATTCTATATCTATACTATCTATATTATATACTATATATCGGCTTGAGCTAGCACGATATCAGAATGACTACTACTCGAGATCACATGTGGCCATGGGTAAAGTCGGATTCAAGGAATACATTCACAATACTTCAGTCAGGATATCATCGATCTCCCAAGCTCATATCGTTCAAACAATGTTCTCGCAACGATCTCTATTTTCAGAATGATCTAAGTTCGAAAGTCGCTTGGCAGCGCTTGTGTTCTAATTATGACTTAAATTCAAATTGATTTCTTCTTCTGATTGCGACATATAGATACTATATACTATATATACTATATTATAATAAAGCGTAAACACACTTCTTTGTTGCCTAAGATGTCAGCAATCACAGCATATTTTTGAATAATTCTTCTTTTAATAAAAAGCCCTACACTTACGTCACGCTTTAGGCTATATATTTAACGCCATCAAACTTAGGGGGTAAATATTTTGGATAAAAACTTAAATGTGGGAAAGAGACCATAAGTTGCTGCCAACAAGAAAGAAAGATAGCTGAGGTTTGTCTTGTCATGTCATTTTGACATTTGCTATTGATATGACAAATGTAAACGATAAAATAAAGTTTTTATAATTTCACGCGGATGAATCCGCACGCGAACAGCTAGTTACAAATATAATACGTACAATTTGATATTATGGTCACAATAACCCAGTGTATATCAAACTTATTTCTTTTACCGCCTTTGAAAATCGATGATCTTTCAGCGCCCCCCATTTTTATACAATTCTAGTGAAATTTAAAATCTATACTAATATTATAAAGAGGAAAAATGTGATCTTTGTATGTAACAAATGAACACAAAAACTATTGGTTTCAAAATTTCTTTCACTATTAAAAAGCTACGTAATCAGTCAGTAACATAGGCTATATTTTTTAATATCACGCGGGCGAAGTCGCGAGCAACAGCTAGTACTATATAAAATAAATGAAATTACAAATTATGCATCGCCCCCCTAACTCATATCAACGCCCCCAAATTTTTCTGGGGGCCCTATAACGCCCCTCTCTAGGTTTTAAACGCCCCCTAGGGGGCGTTATCGCACACTTTGAGAAACAGCTATAACCGATATGTCACTTTGATGTTTTAACCGACTTCATTATAGTCTATACTAATATTATAAAGAGGAAAGATTTGTATTTTTGTATGTATTGAAATAATTCAAACTACTGGACCGATTTCGAATATTCTTTCACTATTAAAAAGCTACGTTATCAGTGAGTAACATAGGCTATAATTTCACGCGACGAAATCCCGAGCAACAGCTAGTTTTATAGTTTTTATTTGCTTGTAACAGATAAACTTAAAAACTACTGAACTGATTTTAAAATTTCTCTCATTAATGTAAAAATACTAGCTTTCGCCCGCGACTTCGTCCGTGTGTAATTAAAAAAAAACAAGTTAGTAGCCTATGTAGACTTCCAGACAATCCTCTACAGCTATATCTAATTTCAGCGAAATCCGTTCAACCGCTTAGGCTACAAACTCTAACAAACATCCATCCATCCAAACTTTCTCATTTATAATATTAGTAAGATTATATTATAGAGTGATATCAAGCTATATATTCTGTCTATATACCATTGTTTAGTATATAAATGTGTTTTTTTTTTAAATTATTTCAGTCAGTAGACCTAAGCCACAATGAGATAGGACGCGAAGCTTGTATGGAGGTGGTAGATGCTGTTACATCACTACCTGATTCTACCGATAGACTGTCCAGAGTCGTGCTGGCAGGTAACTCTACCAATTTTTACCAAATTTGTATTATCTTATTAACATGTCCTGAATATCTACCGTTTTTTGCCAATTTGACTGATGTTTACAGTTTTCTACTCACTTTTCATTTCTATCACTTTTTACGACTTACTACCCTTTTCTACCCTTTTCTACTAATTTCTACCGTTTTCTACCAATTTCTACCGTTTTCTACCAATTTCTACCGTTTTCTACCAATTCCTACCGTTTTCTACCAATTTCTACCGTTTTGCAGGTAACAGTCTTGGAGATTCAACAAATAAGAAGACGATGAAAGATAAATTGGGACCCTCCGCTGAACTGAGTGATGGAGAAGGTAGTGATGAAGAATGTAAGTATTGAGGCAGGGTAGGGGACACAGTGATATGTCTTTTCTCTGCCTGAACAAGAAATTTTACAGTTAAAACTGTAGATGTTTTTTTTACAGTCTTTTTAACAATATTAGTGATTTATGGTATGAAATAGGAAAAATACCAGGTCTAGCACACCCTGTATACTATACTACCTGTTGCTCGCGACTTCGTCCGAGTGGAATAAAAAAATATAGCTCATGTTACTCACTAATGACTTAGCTTTTTAATGGTCAAAGAATTTTTAAAATCGGCCCAGTAGTTTTTGAGTTATTACATTACATACAAAAATACAAACATTTTATCTTTATAATATACTAGCTGTGGCTCGCGATTTCGCCTGCGTGAAATTAAAAAATAATACAAATTATACCCTACGTTACAGATAAATTACCTTTTAACGGTGAAAGAATTTTTGAAATCTTTCCTCTTTATAATAGTACTAGCTTTCGCCCGCGACTCCGTTCGCGTGAGATTAAAAAAAACAAAACTGAGTAGCCTATGTGTTCTTCCAGACTATCCTCTACATCTATGCCAAATTTCATCGAAATCCGTTCAGCAGTTTAGGCTACAAACTCTAACAACCATCCATCTAAACTTTCACATCTATACTTCTATACTATTATAATAAAGCGTAAACGCACACTTCTTTGTTGCCTAAGATATCAGCAATTACAGCATATTTTTGAATAATTCTCTTTTTAATAAAAAGCCCTACACTTACGTCACCCTTTAGGCTATATATTTTCACGACATTAAACTTAGGGGGTAAATATTTTGGATAAAAACCTTATTGTGGGAAAGAGACCATAAGTTGCTGCCAACAAGAAAGAAAGATTGCTAAGGTTTGTCATGTCATGTCATTTTGACATTTGCTATTGATAATTTGACAAATGTAAACAATAAAATAAAATTTTCATAATTTCATGCGGATGAAGCCGCACGCGAACAGCTAGTTTATAATATTAGTATGAAGTATGATAGCTACAGTACCAGGTGTTTTAGACCTGGTATCGCTCAACGTGTAAAATGTTTTCTAGATCTATCAGGTGAGGGTTCCGAAGGTGAATCCGAGGGTTCAGACGAGGTTTCAGAAGACAGCGCCCCAGAAGATGCACAGCATATCAATACTATCGTTGAACTAAGTAGAGAAATCAACTTGGATAACTCTGGTGAGTACTTAGGGTGCCCTTAGTGTAGGTTTAATGTCCAAAAAGTCCGTAAAGATTTAAACACCGTTATAATTAAGATTAAGACTGCTTAAAATATGCTTTTAACCTTTTAATAGCTGATATATTGCTTTTAGACTAATTTTTTATTTACTTTTACTAAAAATGCATTTATGTGGATGTATGTTTGTTACTATTTACAGATGTAATACATAGTCTCAACATAGACTATTTACTAAGTTTTTAATGCAATGAACAAAGTCACGGGTAAAAGTACTGTATATTCGAGTAGCTTTTGCCCGCGACTTTTCGCGGATTTAAGTAAATATTTAATATCCTATGTGTTGCAGACTATTTACATGTTTGACTATTATCGAGATCCGTTCAGTTTATACAAACATCTAAACTTTCACTTTGAATATCACTAGTTTTCGCTCGCGACTCCGCGTGTAATTAAAAAAAAGAAAAGCAAGTAGCCTATGTGTTCTTCCAGACTATCCTCTACTTCTATACCAAATTTCATCGAAATCCATTCAGCAGTTTAGGCTACAAACTCTAACAAACATCCATCCATCTAAACTTTCGCATTTATAATATTAGTAAGACTAAGGGCCTGTCCATCCAAATTGTAAATTGTCTGCTAACAATCGAACGTGTAATATGTTACGGAAATATCGGATTTTAGTACTCTATCTGACAGTGACGTCACTTTTCGCTATCTGAGCCTCTATCAGCCAGTGGTGGGAGAGGCTCTAAGATATGTTATTTTGTATTTCCAGGTATAGAAGAAGTGAAATCTGATGTAGAAATCTTTTTGAAATCACCTACAATTGATAATTTAACCCGTTTAGGAAGTAATGCGGCTGAAGTTATCGATACACATTTACAGGTAAGCTATATTAAGTGATCTAAGTTAGATAACTTCAAGATGTGAAAAACTAGCCGTTGCACACGACTTTGCGTGAAATTACAAAATAAAATAGCAAAAATAATATGATATCAGCTTTTTAATAGTGAAAGAATATTTGAAATTGGCACAGTTTTTGAGTTTTAATACATACAAAAATACTTTCCTCTTTATAATATTAACTAGCTGTTCCCGCGCGGCTTCATCCGCATGAAATTATGAAAATTATATTTTATTGTTTACATTTGTCAAATTATCAATAGCAAATGTCAAAATGACATGACATGACAAACCTTAGCAATCTTTCTTTCTTGATGTTGGCAGCAACTTATGGTCTCTTTCCCACATTGGGGTTTTTTTCCAAAATATTTACCCCCTAAGTTTAATGGCGTGAAAATATATAGCCTAAAGCGTGACGTAAGTGTAGGGCTTTTTATTAAAAAAAAAAGTATTCAAAAATATGCTGTAATTGCTGACATCTTAGGCAACAAAGAAGTGTGTGTTTACGCTTTATTATAATAGTATAGAAGTATAGATAGTATAGATATAGATATAGATAAAAAAATTAAAAAAATAAAAAAATAGAAAAATAGACAATAGATAGATAGATATATAGAAGATAGAATATAATATAGATATAGACTTTTTTATTAAGCTTGTAGGCTTACTCTATGCCCATGGCGAACACCGAGCACTGGTGGGGCGGCCATTTTGTCATTTTGTGTCAGTTCGATTTGAGTCGCCACGGAGTGCGCACGCGACCATGTGCTCGGTGGACGTCAATACAATGTAGACGTCAATTCAATATCTTAATCGAAACATATCGTTACGATCTATAATGATTTTGTGGAAATACGAATAGTGATATTGAGGTTTACAAGTACACCAACTATTAAGGCAATTATTATGTTGAAATACCTAAGTACCACGCCTACAAGAAAATGTCATAAATCACCCGATATTACCTGATGTTAGTCGAAAGACTTCAAGCTTTTTATTACAATTAAAACACTTGTACTCCTAAAATCATGTTAAGATGCCCTTAGTCTTTGGGTAAGATTAGACTTAACGACACTAAGTGATCACTTAAAGAACTTTTAGTGCATAAACTAGTGACGGACCAATTATTTTTTTTTTATTATATAATGTGGCAAACGAGCAAGAGGCTTGAATCCACCGAAATGGAAAGCAACCGCTGCCCATAGACATCCGCAATTGCAGCGCTGCCTACCCTTCATTGACGGAGGAGACGCACATAAAGACATTTCCCCTTCCTATGCTCTCCGTCAAATCCACTTTTCCTTCCCATTGTTCTCTCTAAAGAAAAGGGTGGAAAGGGAAAGGGAAAGGGACTAAAATTAGGCCTCCGGCATCACACTCATCAGACTGTACGCGGAATTGCTTCCACTTCACGCCTGTCTGTGTGGTCGTGGCATTGTGGCGAGCCCTACAGTGCGAAGATGTTAAAGCGGGCTCTACCACTGTTAAAATTAGCGATTTATTTTTGACCGACTTCCCAAAAGAAGGAGGTACTCAATTCGTCCGTATGTTTTTTTTATTTTTTTTTTTATGTGTGTTACGGCATAACTCCGCCCCTGGTAGACCGATTTTGAAAATTCTTTTTTTATCCGAGAGGTAGTGCTTGCAGGTGGGTCCCATTTTTTGTTTGATTTTTGGAGTCAAAGACTACGGCGTAGTTAAATAGTTTAGCTCAAAATGCGTGACGAAATTTGGTGTCTTTTTTGCTTTTATTCCTACTATTAGTTAAAAGACTGTCTGTCATTTTCAATTTTTTTTAGTGTACTTTGCTTTATATAAATAAGGAGGTTTGTGTTTTTGTATGTATTGAAATAACTCAAAAACTACTGGGACCATTTTAAAAATTCTTTCACCGTTAGAAAGGTAATTTATCTGTGGGCTATTTTTGTAATCACTAGCTTTCGCCCGCGACTCCGTCCGCGCGGAATAAAAAGAAACAATAGCCTATGTGTTCTTCCAGACTATCCTCTACATCTATGTCAAATTTCATTGAGATCCGTTCAGTCGTTTAGGTTACAAACTATAACAAACATCCATACATCTAAACTTTCGCATTTATAATATTAGTAAGATATAGTAAGATGTATGCTAAGGTATTCTAGAGGAAAATCTAGAACATAGGATACCTACTCTTGTTTTTTTATGCATCTTACACGTGTCCAGGTTATCAAAGAGCCATCAGAGCTGATCTCCGCGTACGTGGAGGCCACCTTCTCCGTGTCAGGGTTGTCGGAGGAGAGCCAGCTGGCGCAGCAGGTGGCGCTGCAGCTGTACCCCGTGATGCTGAAGCGGGCCGCACAGCAGCACGCGTCCGCCTGGCTGCTGGCGAATACCATGCTGAGGGGGCTGGGCTTGATCAAGGTGAGTTGGTAGTTTTCGGTAGGTTTTGGTAGGTTTTGGTAGCTTTCATAGGAGTGCATCGGGAGGGAAATTAAGTTTTTGGTAGGTTTTGGTAACTTTTGGTAGTTTTACCAGACTGATTCAGAAGGATACCAGAAGGAAAATGAGGTTATGGTAACTTTTGGTAGTTTTATGGAGGGCAATGAAGTTTAAGTAACTTTTGGTAGTTTTTACCAGATTGATTTAGGAGGGAAATAAGGTTCTGGTAACTTTTGGTAGTTTTTATCAGACCGATTCAAGAGGGAAATGAAGTTAGTAAATTGTAGTAGTTTTTACCAGATTGATTTAGGGGAGAAATGAAGTTCTTGTAATTTTTGGTAGTTTTACTAGACTGAATGAAGAGGGGAATGAAATTAGTAACTTCTAGTAGGTTTTACTTATTAAATAGTCAAATTTTCTTCCAGACTATGTTCTGCATGTGACAAAAATACTTCATACAAATGCAAAAATGTTGTATGGATGTTTTTTACTATATATCTCCAAATATAATTAAATCTCTATACAATGTACCACAGATATAAAACAAAGTCTATTAACTGCTTATTTTTTAGTAATATTAGTAATATGTTTCCCTTTCCAGTCAGAAAACAAACAATACAGGATACGCTGGAAGACGTCAGGTTGTTACCGTGTTCTCGCGCTCGTTGTCCCCTCCCCTTCCTTCCCTGTCCCACTCAGAGACACTCTAAAGTTCTTTATCGCGAGCAAACTGACCACTCTCGCTGACAGGACTATAGTTGAGCAACACCCACAGTTGTACACTTAAACTAAACTAAACAATAAATGAGAAATTATAACAAACTTATCTTTAGAGCCTATCCCACTACTGGCTGATAGAGACTCAGATAGCATAGACTTCAGATAAGGGAATAAAATCGGATATTTCCATCATATATTTTACACTTTTTGTTATCAGACTACAATTTGGTGGGACTGGCCCTTACACTTTTATAAGTAAAACTAGCTGTTGCTCGCGATTTCGTCCGCGTAAAAAAATATAATGAAAATAGCCTATGTTAGTGATAACGTAGCTTTTTAATAGTGAAAGAATTAAAATCGTCGATCGCCAGTTTTGAGTGGTTTCATATACAAAAATACAAATCTTTCCTCTTTATAGTATAGATAACTGTTTCCTTCCGGCTTTTCGCATTTCGGATTTTTCCAATTTGTTTACCCTCTAAATTAAATGGCTTGTCTTAAAAAAAAGTTACCGTTACAATCTTCTTTAGCTATTGATTTGTTTTTGTCCCTTTCCCGCGTTTTTTCCAATTTATTCACCCTCCCTAAGTTTAATAGCGTGAAAATATATAGCCTAAAGATTGTCGTAAATCTAGGGCCTTTTTAAAACAAGGAATTATATAAAAATATGCTGCAATTCTACATAACAAAGTGTGTTTTTATTATATTAGTAAAAAATTAAAGACACTAAAAAAATATAGAAAAAACTATTAAATAGTTTTTACGTAGTATAAAACAATTTTAAACACTAAAGAGTTAAGAAACGCAGTATAAAAAACGAAGGGGAATATGGTACTTAGAAAAAAACGGGATTCGCCAAAATAGCGAAGTCACCAGCCCAGATCTTTGTATAATTTCTCATTTCTAATAATTTTTAATTAAAATTGTAGTCCGATAAACTTATCTTGAGTTGATATCTTTCATAAAATATAGAAAATTTTAAAAACAAAATTATTCTACGTGTATTTATTTATGTAGAAAATTGTCACATTTAATTTAGTATTGAAAATACAAGGATTTTTAGATAAAATGTGTTTTAACTTGCTCATGGGTCAAATAATTTTATCGGACTATAATATCGTTAAGTGCCTAAGGGAGATTTCTTATGAAAATTTCAATTTAAATGGCAACACTGAAATTGTTTAAATTGGGTAGGAAATAAATGTTCTAGACTATATTTAATATGCAATTTGTTGGAATGATCTTTGTTATTTAAGTTGAAAATTTTATAAGAATCGAATGTAAATGAATAAACTTTTGACACAAAATGATTTTTATTTTCATTCCTTTTTACTCCTCAGATATTTTGATTTAAAATGCAGACTTGAGACGGTAAAGCTGTTAAATTTCTATAATTAAATAGTCATGTCAAAATGTCTCCAGCTCACTATATCCCCACTAAGGGGCTCGGAGCCTCCCTAAGGGTGACGGACATAGTCAACTGCGATTTCACACATATCTGAATTTCTTCAGATAAGTGCATCACGATGTTTTCCTTCATAACGTTAGGTAAATTATGTACGTATGAAATTCGTGAATCACATTGGGATTTAAACCCAAGACTTGTAGATTACAAATCAAGTGCTCAAACCACTGAGCAACCGACGCTTTCAATTTATACATGATAAATAGCTTTCACCCGTGACTCCGTCCGCGTGGAATTAAAAAATAAACAAAAGTGAGTAGCCTATGTGTTCTTTCAGACTATCCTCTATATCTATGCCAAATTTCATCGAAATCCGTTAAGCCGTTTAGGCTACAAACTCTAACAAACATCCATCCATCCATCTTCGCATTTATATTAGTATGATTACGATTGAAATTCTTATGAGAAAAGTTACCGTTAAATATTTAACATGAAAAATGGCAACAATTGTTCAATCTGTCAATTTCGTTGACAACTGACATTAACGTTAATGAATAATAACATAACCTCGTTCGATACTAAAAAGTATTTATTTAACTAAAAGTATTAATTCAATACTGTTTTGAAGTTTACAGTGTTGTAGAAAACGATAATTTGTATAGTTTGAACTAATTATATGAAGGTAAAATTGACCAACTTTTAATAATTATAAGAAAACAATTGTTTATTACAGAAAATTAACTTTTTACGCTTTTTACAATATTAATTGTAGGAATACGTATATGTTAGTTTTCTTTTAAATAACTAGTACTTTAGTAACAAATCATTTGAATTTACTTAATATTTTCCTTGAATTGCACAATAAAGTTTGATTACAATTTAGATTTCGTTGTTTAGAATGTTTTAGCTAAATATTGTTATTGTCTAATTTTAAAGAATTATCTTAAAATATACAAAATATTGTTTTAAATGACTTCTTAATATGTTTTTCAGTTAAAATGGCAGATTCATTAAAATTGCATTTGCAATTTGGTGGTGGCGCAGAATTGCTGTTTGATAAAATTAAAAAGCGAGAAATAGTGTTGCCAGAATTAGTTAAATATTTCCCAGATTGCACAGATAATAAATGGACTATTAAACATTTATTAGTTTGGATTAAAGATAATTTGTTAAGAGAAAGACCGGAGTTATTTCTACAGGTATCTTTAATTTTTACTTTGATTATTTTTTTATACCTTTTTTTCTAGGGCTGTCAGAAATATTTTTATTTTTGTTTTCTTTTGTTAATGGTTTTTATCTGTTTAAGGGTGATTCTGTGCGGCCAGGTATATTAGTATTAATAAATGATGCAGATTGGGAATTATTTGGAGAATTAAACTATGAATT
The DNA here is from genome assembly GCA_029286645.1 of Papilio protenor. Classification (NCBI taxonomy): domain Eukaryota; kingdom Metazoa; phylum Arthropoda; class Insecta; order Lepidoptera; family Papilionidae; genus Papilio; species Papilio protenor. The sequence goes on along the minus strand of JAGSMZ010000041.1, from coordinate 661,782 downwards.
ACAGAATAATGATGTTATAATGTTTATATCTACATTACATGGAGGATAAATATTTATTTAGTTTTATTATACCTATATAGTGATAAGATTTTTGTCATAAAAAACCAGAAGGGAGATATCTTTACAAGCCTTCTAAAAAATTTTTACTAAAAATTAAATGTATTTTGTAAATCTTTGAGAATCAAAATAAAAATGTTTTAACTGGTTTTACTTATTTTTATTAAAGCTCTTAAACCCGCTACGTTCTGTCAATTGAACTGTACAGTTAAAAAATTGCTTACACATGCCCAATTTTCAATAGAACAGTCAAACTGTTCAGTTGAAAATTATGTGCAACTGAACTGAGAATCGGCCTTTAAAATATGGCGCAGTTTAGTCAAATTGTTATTTGAAATGTGATATGGTTGAGGTGGATATTGAAATAAAAGTCAATAAAATGTAATATTTGTATATTTCAATAAAGTAAACATAAAAATCACAATTTGAATAATTTGTAATAATTACATAAAACCTACATAATCATACTCAATAATAAATGTACGGATTTGTTTAGATTTAATTTTAACCTTAAAACCATCATCAAATACAATATCATTTACATTCAAATCGACAAATTCAGTATCTGTGGTCCAATTAATTTTCTCATATTCATCCAACCATAAATTCGCGGCTAAAGTTGTCTCTTTAAAAGATTTTATCTTAACAAAATTAAATAATTCACTTAAATCCACTTCAATAGTTGAATTTAAATCCAAATAATTTTCAATTCTCACCAACAAATTATCACTCCAACATTCCAAAGATAATAAATGAACTCCAAACGGCAAAGGTTTTTCTAAACCGATAGTTTTAATGTCATATTTTGACAGATCAAAACTTTCAGCATTCGCAAACAATATTATAGGTTTATAATGAAACTCTAACACGCGTTTTCTATTTAAATCGGATTTCTTTGTTAATAATCTTTGTGTTCCTCTAACAACTAGTCCTTTATCGTTTAAAATTTCATTCAACGCTTCACCAACACCGAAAGCGTCATCATGTAACAACCGTCTGTGCAACATCACCTCAATCTCCCCATTTTTTAACGAACTTCCCCCCTCTGATCTATCAGTTAACACAGACAGACGATTTTCATCATCTTCTATATATATTTTATTAGTTATTGGATAATAATTTCCGGCTATCGGTTCAGCTAATGTCAAATTCCATTGCGGTCGTTCATTTAATTTTCGTTTCAACATTTGCCGACCATTAGAATCAGTGTAAAATATACCATTATTATTTATATCTGTTTGATATTTTATTATATATTCTTTACCTATATTATCATCTATAGGTATAGGACCGACAACAAAATCTATTTCTATATAATCTAAACCATTATATAAACGAGTTATTGTGCTAACATTCCCCTCGTATTTATTTCTAACTTCAGAAACGATGTTGCCCTTTTTTATTTCGTTATTTATTGAATTCAATTGTATTGGTTTTGTTATATTTGGACGGAAAATATATGCGCCAGAGGATCTCTCTGAAGTATTAGTGTTGTCGCCGTAACACGCGGACCAGTAGTATAAGTTTATAGCTAATTTTAGTGTTGTTGAATTTTGTATCAATTGAGCAATGCCTTGATTGTCTAAACGTAGTTTTAAATTCTGGAAATAAAATATTATTATATTAGTATTGATATTATTTTAATGAAAATATTTATTAAATAAGAAAAATAAACACTTATAACGTGGAATTTTTTCTATTTTTTGAAAAAAAAAAAAATTATGGTGGACAATTGGAAAAATCTTATTCCTAGTATGTATACTCCTTTTTTTTTCCTGTAGGAAATTCCTAATATTGCAATTTAAAGGGGGTAGGCAGTTACGGGTTTCAACTTTTTTAAAATAAATAGTTAAAAATATAAAACAAAATAAGAAAAAACGAAATTCAAGAAAATTCAAGACAAAATTTTCGATTATCGGTACGTTTTTTTAGAAAAAACTCAAAAACTACCTGATAGTTTTTAATTTAGACTTTACGATATACAGAATAAGGGCCATCGAATTGAGAATCTCATTTTTAATTCGGTAAAAAAATTTAAATATGAAAAAAAATTAAAAAAAAACTTTTTTTTAATTTTTTTTGTTTTTTTTCATCTTACCTCATTTTCAATATAGATATCTTCAATCATATTAACAACAGCCGGTTCATCAGATAACATCCTCATTTCTTCATCATTTAAACTCGGATAGTTTAATTTCTTCGCCAGATTTTCTCTCGGTTCTTTCTCCATATTTCTCTTAGCTTCTCTTATTATCTTCTCCAATTGTAAAATATCTTCACTTATACCATCATTTTTATCCTTAAATACATCAAAATCTAGATTTTTATCCTTCGATTCTAGATTTTTATCGCAAATTGCGTCTTTTTCATCCAAATTTTTTATATCTACAGGAGTTTTTTTCACCCAATAATCGTTTAAATGAGTATAGAAATCGTTTTTTCTTTGATTTTTTATGTTTCTTTTCGTTTTTTTGTCGTTTTTCGTTATTAGATATGTTTGAAAACTTAAAGGTTGCAATTCAATTATGAAAACCAATTCGTGGGTAGCTGAGGATTTTCTTGTCGGTATATTTTTTACTGATTCTGGTATATCTAGTAATTGGTAGTTTATTTCTGTTGCTGAAATAAGATAATTAGGTTAATAGAAGTAGGCTGATGATCAAGGTTGAGGGTTGATAATAAAGTGAGTTGGGCAGGTTTAGGATTAAGTGGGGGTGCTAGGTTGATCATAAAGGAGGAAACGGGTTGATGATAAAGTGGGGGACGGGTTGTTTATAAAGGGGGGGGGCAGGTTCAGCATTAAGTAGGGGTGGTGGGTTGTTGAACAAGAGGGTGGGGCAAGTTGATGAAGGGAGGCTAGTTTTTTTTTTATTTCAAAGTGAATGCTTTAATTGAAAACTTACCAATCCTTTTAAAATTACTTAAACGGGTTTCTAGCGATTGTAGGAATTAGTACTTTGCAGTAATTAAATATGTTACAATTCTCGAGTCTAGTGATGGGGGCTCCTGAGTTTCGTTTACAATGTGACAGATGTCAAAATTCAATAATATTTGTAAATAATCTTAGCCTTTTGTTACATATTTAAATATCTTCAATTATTAAGTATGTTTTTTACATATTTTATTGGCTATTGGTCAAAATAATCTAGATTTTTAGTGTCATTCGATGTATTTTCTTATAGGTGTAATGTTTTTCTATTAATTAATATTTAACTTACCATTGGGTCCTTTTATTTTGTAACTACCGTCAATTACAGGTATCCTGATAGGTTCTTTTACAGACCAAGCTAACGGATTGAAAATTGTCACCTGAATAAAAAATATTTTTTGTAAAACTAGATGGCGCTATAATCAATTTTAACGCTAGTTTTCATTTTATTCCGTACTAAATTAATTAAAAAAAATAGCCTGTTACTCATTGATAATGTAGCTTTTTATTGGTGAAATTGACCCAGTAGTTTTATAGTTATTTCAATACATACAAAAATAGAAATATTTCCTCTTTATTACTATAGAATTTTTCTTATAAAAGTGTTAAATCCTTTAGTATAGAAATATAGTGTTTTTAATCACTTACAATAAAAGATTTCTTCTGTTCCGAGATGCTGCAAGAAGATTCATTGAGATGACATCTTTTATATTCAAGTTCTAGTCCTTCATAGCCTTTGGCTTTTAAAACTTTACTGAAAATAAATAAATTCGTTTATAAAGAAATCAATTTTATTATGTACTAGCTGTTGTTCGCGACTTCGCCCGCGTGAAATTAAAAAAAAAAAACAATAAAAAATCTGTGTTACTCACTAATAACGTGGTTTTTTTAAAATTAGCCCAGTAGTTTTTGAGTTATTTCAATACATACAAAATTACAAATCTTTATAATATTAGTATAGATAAATTTAAAGTTTGTAGACACAAGTAATATTAAATTAAAATAATAAAACGGTTAATAATAAATGGTTTCGTCATATTCTCTACCTAATAATAATAGTAAAAAATTCCACACAGAGTCGCGAGAAACAGCTAGGTAATAAATAAAAGTATAGTAACTTACTTAAAAGCCTGGTTAGGTACGATCATGACGTCATCAACAGCATTGTTCAATATTCTCTCGTAGTCGTGAGCCACGTGCTGCTTCTCAGTGCCTGTGATTGCGTCGTGATGTTGCATCACACCTATAAAAAACATTGAAAAGAATTACAAAAATGTGAAAAAATTACGAAAAATGTAGAAATGAAAGACAAAAAATATGAAAAGAGGTACAAAAAGTAGGAAAACGGAAAGCCGTTTAAAGAAAAAATGAAAAAAACGACAAAAAGCATAGAAAAGAGATTTGAAAATTGACAAAAAATGTGGAAAAACCTCAAAAAATTTGAAAAAGTAATACAAAAAAAAAAGAAAAATGGGAAAAACCACAGCAAACATCCAATATATGAAAGAATGTCAAAGAATATAAAGAAAAAATCGTGAAAAATCACAAAAAAACAAAAAGAACAAAATCTTGAGACAAGCTCTTAGTAGATGACGTTATTTTTTTACAACAATAACTTTTTCTATATTCAATAAAAATACTTAATCATATTAAATTTAAAAAAAGAAAATAAATAATGTCATTCAATAGTTTCTGAGTTTATTACAAACAAAAACACAATTTTTCCTTATTAATATTAGCATAAATTACTTACCCATAGCACTTTTTAATTCGTCAATAACAAATTCATTATGTTTAGGAAGATTAAACATTACTTGGAGATTTTTAACCATCTGAAAAAACATATTTATTTAAAATACTGACAAAACTACGTGTTTATCGAGTAAAATATTACGATATTCTAGAAGTCGTAGAAATCTATTCCTGGCCTCATCAATATAACAAAAACTTTATTTTATTGTATACATTTCGTCGATTAAATAGATTTTTTTTTTTAATTTTTCAAAAAATTTGATTATAAAAAAGTGGCCTACACAACAATATTTTATATGGATAATGAAAATAACTATGACATTTCCGTGTAAATTTAAAACTTTAAAGGAAACATTAATTTAAATAAATTTTAAAAAAATATTTAAAACTATAAAGCTTGTCTTGTAAAAAATGTAAATTTTGAACAGCCATTTTTCTATTTAACCGACGTTTTTTAAAAATTTAATTAAAAATGTCAATACTCAAGATAAGCCTTTGCTATTGGCTAACAATTACCATTACCAGCAATCTTGCTTTGCTATTGGCTTGTTTTTGTCCCTTTCTCGCTAAAGTTTTTTTTTCAAATCATTTACTCCCTAAGTTTAATAGCTTGAAAATATATAGCCTAAAGCGTGTAAGTGTAGGGCTTTTTATTAAAAGAATTATTATTCAAAAATATATTGTGATTGCTGACATCTTACGTAACAAAGTGTGTGTTTTATTATATTAGTATAGATATAGAAGAATTAAAAAATAAACTGCAATTGAGATCCTACACAATAAAAATGTTTTTATTATATTAGTATAGATACCTGTAAAAAGGCATTAGACTGCCTTTCAAAGTATTTAGTTGTTGGTCTAGAAGTGAAATACCCCGTCCAATAAGCGGTAGGATCACTCGCGTATGGAAAGAAATCGTCTTGTTTTGTCGGTAAAGTGGGACTGGAGAAAAAATAATATTATAAAAACGCTATTTATTTAAAAAAAATAGATAATATCTATAGATACATAAATTTTTTTCAATTCCAATTCCAAAGCAAACTCGTATCTGAAAAATGTCAGTTGAGATTTTTTATTTTTAAAAAATAAAAAATTTGACATACAAAAAACATATACACAAAATAGTATCTATAGATACAAAAAATACATTTTTTTTAATAATTCCAAAGCAAACTATCGTATATAAAAATTTCCTGTTGAATTTTTTTTTTGTGAATCAAAAAATTTGTTTTTTTTTTTTTGCGTATTTTACATATTTATTAAATCCTGTAAAATTTGTATTAACAAAAAATTTGATACTCAAGTAATTTAATAAAAACATGTTAATATGAAAAAACTTACTAAGAATTTTTCACAGCCTTCAAATAACAATCAGGGGTTGAGTAGAAGGCTTTTATTCCAAGACCATCTTTAGCTGCCTTCAAATTCGTATGTCTGTTGGAAAAATACAATACTAGTTTTCCCCGCGATTTTATCCACACTACATAACAATCATCGAGATCCGTTCAGTTTAGGATACAAACAAACATACTTATACACTTTCGCATTTATAATTGGTACACCTCTTCTTCGTCCAAATTCATACATACTAATATTATAAAGAAGAAAACTTTGTTTGATTGTAATGAATAGGCTGAAAAACTACTGGGTCGATTTTAAAAATTCTTTCACCGTTAGAAAAGTAATTTATCTGTGAGTAATATAGGCTATATATTAGTTTTCTAGTATATGTATGTGTAAATATGTAAAAAAAAATGTATTATAATATATTTTATCATAAGGGAAATAAAGCTATCTTTATCTTTAATATAGGCTATATATTTTAATTTCACGCGGGCGAAATCGCGAGCAACAGCTAGTATGTTATAAATACGTAAGTTTAGATGTATGTTTGTTGTACTTTGTATCCTAAACTGAACAGATCTCGATGATTGTCTAATGTAGAGGATAGTCTTGAAAAACATAGCCCACTTAATTTTATTTTGTATTTACATGCAGACGGAATCACGGGCATAAGCTAGTGTTTTTATATTGGTTAGGTTACTGTTAATTTTTATTCCCGTAATCATACTAATATTATAAATGCGAAAGTTTAGATGGATGTTAGAGTTTGTAGCCTAAACTGCTGAACGGATCTCGATGAATTAGCATAGATGTAGATAGTCGGGAAGAACAAATAGGCTACTCAGTTTTTTTTTAATTCCACGAGGACGGAGTCGCGGGCGAAAGCTAGTATTGAGATATTTTTTGTTGAATATTACTTACTTAATCAACTTATCCAAGTTATTATACCACATGCTTGCATCTTGGTAAGTAAAATCACCTCCCATTGTTATTAGAACATTTTTTGTCCTGTATCTTTTACTTGCTTCAAAAACGTACTCCAGGAAATCATTTATCTAAATGTATGAAAACGTAATAGTTTGTGATGGATCAATTTTTATTAAAATTCTATTAATATATAGATAAGGTATAATTTTTCGTGATTTTTTAAAGTTTTTTGTTTTTTTTTTTAATTTTTTTGATCCATCATCAATTATTATTATATCGTTCCAATTTAGCGATTAAATTAGTTCAATGGCAAGAGAAAAAATCGAGTTTTTGAAATTTTTTTTTAGTTATTCGTTGAATAAAAGTGAAAAGATATTGTCATATGAAATGTTTAAAATTAAAAAAATTTGTAATACACTATTTTTTATAAAAATATGAATTTTGTATAATTAGTTTAAATTGGAACGATATATGTTTGAATTTTGGTTATTTCTTGTAACAAATATATTTAATGATTCTTCTAATTTTAGTACAAACAGCAAACATGATTTTAGATATCCCAGAATGATTTTTAATATTTTTATGTACCCAAAACTAACGTGAACGTAAGTAGCTAGCAGTATTTTTTTTAATAATATAAGCTGGCAAACGAGCAAGCAGCCACCTGAATCCACCGAAATCCAAGCGACCGCTGCCCGTAGACATCTGCAATTGCAGCGTTGCCTACCCTTCATTGGCGGAGGAGACGCACATAAAGAGGACATTTCCCCTTCCTATGCGTGTCCTCCATCGTCAAATCCACGTTTCCTTTGCATCCTTTCATCGTAAGGGTGGAAAGGGAAAGAACCTAAAATTAGGCCTCGAAAGTGTGCTAAATTCGCGCTTGTAAATTATTTTTTAAAAACACTAGTCATTAAAAAAAAACAAATTACGGACTGTATAATACTTATGGGAATCCAAATAGATTGACACTAAATTATTTTTTGTAGTTTAGAATCAGATGGCAAGTCGGCAATCGATGACCTAGGAGGGGGCATGTAAATTAAGGGGGGGCTAGTGGTCAAAATATTTTTTATTATTTCAAAGAGAATGCTTTAATGAAAAACTTTGAGTTTCTAGTTTCTAGGTATTGTAGGGACATTAGTATTTACTAGCTTTCGCCCGCGACTCTGTCCGCGTGGAATTAAAAACGAAAGTATCCTATGTGTTTTGACTATCCTCTACATGACAATCATCGAGATCCGTTCAGTTTAGGATGCAAACTAACATACATCTAAACTTTCGCATTTATAAGTAAGATTTTACTATTTTCTCCGTTTTGTGGGGGGGGGGTAATACAAAAACGCACTTTTGTACTACTTCTGTTAGATTACGGTGTTTTTACCAGTTTTTGGAGTAAAAGGTTTTTATTAGATTCTGTACTCAGATATGTGTCCCCCTTTTTTTCGCTCTTACACAGTTTAACACGTTTGAAGCGGCTGATTTTACTATTCTTTGAATATCTGAGGTACCAGGTGTAATACACCTGGTATTACATATTAGTAAATATTATAAAGAGGAAAGCTTTGTATTTTTTAATTTTTGTATATATTGAAGTAACTCAAAAAGTAATGGGCCGAAATCAAAAATTCTTTCACCATTAAAAAGCTACGTTATCTAGTAACATAGGCTATATTATTTATTATGTTTTTAATTTCACGCGGGCAAAGTGGGGAGCATCTATCATATATAAATTTCTTATTCGCACTGTAATACGTACCAGGTGTTTTAGACCTGGTACATGTACACGTGTGTGTTAACGTATTGACTTACTTAATCAATTTGTCCAAATTTATAAACCACATTCCAGCATCCTGATATTGGAAATCATCCCCCATTGTCACCAGGATATTTTTTGTTCTATACCCGTTTGACATTTCCTTTACTTTGTCCAGGAAATTGGCAACCTAACGACAAAACCATAGACTAATTCAATAGAAAATAGTTGTGTATGGTCTCTATCATAGACTATGGTTTAAAGAGCAAGTTCAATTGTTCAGTGACTATTTACCATAGATTTTAAAATAAATTTTAAAACTCGAAGTGGTGAGGGTTTTTAATGTTAATTTTTTTCTTACTTTGCCGTTTGGCCTAGTGAACTATCGCATGCGGATGTCCATGGGCGTCGTTGACCACCTCGGTGTTCTCGCCGCTCGTTTGCCCCCTTTTGTAATGTAAATGTAAATAGCAGATTTTTTCCAATTGGATCAATTGATTGTATGAACACATTTGATTTTTTACATCTCTTTCGCTAGTCTATACTAATATTATAGAGATTTGTACTTCTGTATGTATTTAAATAACTCAAAAACTACTGGGACAATTCTAAAAATTCTTTCACCTTTAGAAAGGTAATTTATCTGTGAGTAACATAGGCTATATTTTGTTTATTATTTTTCAATTTCACGCAGACAGATTCACGAGCAACAGCTAGTATTCAACAAACAGATAATAAAATGTTTTTGACATTGTGTCAATAAAAACTTATACTTATAATGCATAGTTTCGTTGGTTTTGGGTACTTTTAGACTCCATTTTCACGATTTACGACTTAAATGACATAACCTAGTGAAAAAAGGTCTTAATATTAAATGTTTGCATGCGGAATATATTATCGAATTTATAATACAGAAAACAAATTCAATACATATTCTTGCCTAATAATCAATAATAAATCAGTTTCAAAGCTAAAAAACATGCTAATTTCACTGTTTTTATGCATAAAAATTAAAAAAAAAGCTTTTGTGTTGTTTTTTTAATAAAAGCCATGCTTAAATTTTGGTTTAAGACTCACTTTATTAATATATCTAGATTTTTGAACCACAAGTTAGCATCTTGGTAATGAAAATCTTCACCCATCGTTACTAATATATTATTCGTTTTATAGCCATTAGACATTTTTTTACATATACGAAGAAATTTTTCCACCTTTTGAATAGTAAATAATAAAAAACGATAATAGTTACTGAACAAGAAAACCTTGCTCTTTTGTCATTTTTAATTTGTTACCCAAAAATAACCAGAATTCAGACGTAATTACAATTTAAAAAAAAAAACCCAAAAATCTATAAAAAATCAAATAAACAATTATATAATTTATTTGAATTAATCAAACAATAAAAAACAGCACAAATTTTGACAATAACGAATACTTATAGGAAATTTTCGTGCTAGACCCTCTAAAACATCATGGATTCGAACCATTGGACTATAACTATACAAAAGCTTTGTTATTATTATTAAAAAATCTGCTAATAATAAAAAATATCAATTATAAGCTGACCTTTTGATCCACATTATACATAGGTGAGCTGGGGTCATCTATAATTGGTTCATCATTACAAAGTACGTCGAAACAAAACCCAGGAGGAGGTGAATATGTATTGTATAATACACCGGTAAATATATCCGATGATTTACCTAAGAAAAAATAAAAAAATTTTTTTTTTCCAAAATTTTTTAACCAAATCCAAAATTTAAAAACATCTCGATATAACTTAACGATAAGTCAATTTTTTACAACTATACATAAATCAGTAGAAATATTATAAAAACAAAAAAACTCCATTTACAAAAAAAAACAACTTTTTGGGTAAATCACAATTATATTACAAGCATTGAAAAATTTTTATATAAAAAAAAATCAGTCACAAAAAATTACATGAAAAAGTCCTGTCGAAAAAACTCACCTAAATTATCATCTCCTCTCCAAACCATCTCCATTTTCTTCTCTATCAATCTCATTCTCTTATCCTGATAGTCTATTCTTCCTAAGAAGAGACCATCATAACCCATAGCTGAGAGAAGAGATGCGAATTCTCTAGAATGCCCAAAAGGGTCTATTTGCCAACCAACATGAGGACGACCACAAGAACCGAAAGTTTGGTTCAATTTACTAGAAAAAATCACAAAAATGTGCAAAAAACCCTAAATCAATAGCAAAAATGAGACAATTTTCTTTATAAGTAAATATTATTTTGAACTGTAATGAGAAGTCTAAAACCAATGATGTTTTTAAGTTTTTTTTAAGTTGTATCAACTATTGATCAAGTCACAAAAACCTATACAAAATTAATGATTTTTTGAAAAAAATGTGACGAAAAATACCTCAAAACGTTAATTCTTTTGGCTAATGTTATATAACCTTATTTAGTAATAGATTAAAAAGATTTTTCTCCAAAAAAATCTATTGTTATTAGCAAATGAAATAAAAAATGTTATACAGGTTCTTATTTTGACGTCTTTTCTTTATTTATCGAATATTAATAGAAATTCTATCACAATTTGGAATCAAAATTTTTTTGAAAAAATGACAAAAATCGCCAAAAATATAAACTAACTGACGTGATACAGTCTTATTTACTAATCGAACAAGATTTTTCGATCCAATATAATTAGCAATTGAAATCAAAGACAGTTAGAAAGTTTTTTTCAAATTAAGAGCCTTTCGAATTGGTCCAAATTCTATCACAAAGCATAAAAAAAGATATTTTTTTAAATATCTTACCTTAATCCATAAGTAAATTGGTCTATAGTACTTTGATAATGAGAAGCCGCTTCATCATTCATACTCCAAGCTCCGCCCACCATCTGCAGCCGTCCTTGTCTAACCAACACACGGACTTTATCCCTAACTGTACCTGGTTGTTTGGTCCACCATTTCCAAAAGAATGCCGTCTCTACGTAGATAAATCTATATTACGAAATAAAACATATTTGTAATTCACAAAATGAAAAAAAAATCTAAAAAAATCTGGAAAAATCATGTTTTTTACAATTTTTTTTACTTTTAACTTGTATATATTATAGTTAAGAATCTTTCTATTAAAATCAATCGATACTTGAGATGTACTAAAAATAAAAATAGTTCTAAAAAATAAAAAAATAATCGATCGTTCTCAAATCTACACTAATATTATAAAGAGGAAAAAATTGTATTTTTGTATATATTGAAATAACTCGTACTACTGGGCCGATTTCAAAAATTCTTTCACCAATAAATAGCTACGTTATTAGTGAGTAAATTAGGCTACATTTTTTAATTTGCCGCGTACGTAGTCGCGAGAAACAGCTAGTAAATATTTTTAGAATTGTCCGAGATGAAAATTATAAACGACCATAAACAATGACACTTACCTTCGCTTCGGGTCTTCCCATAATTCTTTAACTACCGAGTCCAAGATATACTGGACACCTGCTTTCTGTATATTATTACGACCTGCAAAAAATATTAATCTTACTATTATAAATGTGAAAGTTTAGATGTATATTAGTTTGTATCCTAAACTAAACGGATTTCGATGATTTTCATACATGTAGACAGTCTGGAACACAGAGAATACTTCCTTTTTTATATGCGGTCGGAATCGCGGGCGAAAGCTAGTTTATTAAATATTACAAACAGACACTCAATTTTATTATATGTACAAATAGAATTTCAAATGGCGTGGTTCGTGCTATATGTATAATAGCTGTTCCAGGCGACTTCACTACGCAGCATTAAAATAAAAAAAAGACACGAAGTACATAATTAAATTGGCAAAATTTGAATAAAGAGATAACCGCCTGCTTCACCGGTTTCCAACTGTCTTCAGCTGTAAATCATCCAAAACCACCAAAAACTAACTTAAGCGAGCAACAGCGGTAGAGCCCGCTTTAACAACTTCGTACGAATGGGCCGGCTCGCCCTTTGCAATACCACGACCACTCAAAAGACAGGCGTGAAGTGGGAGCAATTTCGCGTTTCGTCAGATGAGTGTCGTGCCGGAGGCCCAACTTTAGTCCCTTTTCCTTCTCACCCTTTTTCTTATAAGAGGATGGAAAAAGAAAGAGAAAAAAAAGAGAAGAAAGGATGGAAGGGAAAGTGGATTTGACGGTGGAGGAGACGCATAGGAAGGGGAAATATTCTGTTTATACCTGCATTCATTTGCAAATCAGATTACCAGAAACCACCTTAATTGAATAGGATCTCCTTGCAATCCTTTATATCCACCTGTACTTAACCTACAACTTCCTGAACCTGAGGTGAACCACCTGTTACTACCTTCAAGCACCTACTAACATTTGCAACTCCCTTAATCCACCAGAATCTAACTGCAAGGACTGACACCATCTGCATTCTCTTGTAGTGACATGTAACCTTTTTTTTCTGCAACCCCTCGCAACCACATAGTCCAATGTGTTACTCCAGACTATATTTTATTATTATTCAAAATCTCAATTAGATAAGTCAAGGCATTGCGGAATTATCGAGTAAATACGTAAATAACAAATAACTACACATCCCTCCGGAACCCGACATTTTTCGCCGATGAAAAGTATCACACATGTTATTACAGACTATGTTCTATATCTGTACTAAATTTCAGTAAAATATTTTTAGCCGCTGCGGGGTTAACGCGTTAACATGTAAATAAGAAAACAACACATATCCTCGGAAACCTAACATTTTCGGGTAGGGTAGGGGTTTGGTTAGAAAAGGATTCCACGTGTTATACCATACTATGGTCTGTATCTATACAAAATCACAATAAGTTGTTTATCCACTACGGACTAATCGTGTAAATATGTAAATAACAAAAAATCTACATATCCCTCGGGAACCTGACATTTTTCGGGGATGAACATTATCCCACTGTGGTCCAGACTTTGTTAAATATATGTGCCAAATTTCAATAACATAAGTTGAACCGTTGCAGAATTATCGAGTAAACATTAAAAACAAAATTAATGTATCCCACGGGAACCGTAACTATTTCCAGGATAAAAGTAGTCTATGTGTTCTTCCAGACTATGCTCTACATCTGTGCCGAATTTTATGGTGATCCGTTTAGGCGTTTAGGCTACAAGTCTAACAACATCCATCCATAGATCTAAACTTTTAAAAAAAGTTTAAAATTCATAGTATTTAAGTATGAATTATGATTGCCCACGACCCCGTTTTCGTCCGCGTGGAGTTTAAAGTTCAAAACTTATGTTCGCCCTTTTTTCATCATATTACCTAAAGTATTATCTTAGTAGTAATCTACGTAATGGACTACTACGGTGAAGGAAAACATCGTGATGCAACCTGCACATATCGGAGAAGAAATTCAAAGATACATATGTGTGAAGTCAACCAGCCGCAGTGGTCCAGCGTGGTTGACTATGTCCTAGTCACCCTAACTTAGGGTAGGCTCCAAGCCCCTCAGTGGGGACGTATAGTGAGCTGGTGATGATGATGATGATGAATCTACGTAATAACAAAAAATCTATTGTTGAAAGATTCCAAATTTCTAAGCCCGGTAGTTTGTGAGCTGATTTTTCGGTTACCCTTATTGTTTGTGTTCGCGATATCTTCTAAACTATTTGTCCAATTTAAATACTGTAAAGGACAATTTTGTTCTACATTAAATTCTCCTGGCAACGAAGGCATTTATTTGGATAAGGATTAATACTGAAACCATTAAAACAACGACGCAAATAGCATGCGATATTTAATTCATTTTGTAAACAAAAAAGTGGTTATTGTAAGAAAACCGTTAAAAATAGATATATGCTATCGCGGACTTTTCTGTAGAACTTTTTGAGATCTACATTTCTTTCGTACATCATTTTTATATACCTCTAACGGTTTAGGCAGCGTAAGCCGAGAAAAGTTAAAGTTTAGCATTTTTTTAACACCGGCCTCCAGAAACACGCTGTTTATTAATAGTTCCTAAACATTAGTAATAATGAAATATAGCCTATGTTACTCACAGATAAATTACCTTTCTGATGGTGAAAGAATTTTAAAATCGGCCCAGTGGTTTTTGAGTTATTTCAATACATACAAAAATACAAAAATACAAAAATACAAAAATACAAAAATACAAAAATACAAAAATACAAAGTTTTCCTCTTTATAATATTAGTATAGAAAAACCCAACTACAATGTACTGTGTCTATGAGACACTCATCACCAGTTCACTATAAGTCCCCACTGAAAGGCTCGGAGCCTTTTTCTTTTTTTTTGTCGAAGGGGAATGCCTTACGCATACTTCGAGCCTCGGGCAGGCAAGACAGATATGTGGGACTCTCCCCAGATGGGGCATACTCACTAAACCCCTCCGTTCCCTCCTGGCCATTATGTGGGGGGCTCGGAGTCTACCCTAAGGGTGACTAGGCCATAGTCAACCTGCACTGCGGGTTCACTTCACACATATCTTTGAATTTCTTCACCGATATGTGCGTTTTCCTTCACCGTAAGAA
Source organism: Papilio protenor (assembly GCA_029286645.1). Lineage (NCBI taxonomy): Eukaryota > Metazoa > Arthropoda > Insecta > Lepidoptera > Papilionidae > Papilio > Papilio protenor. Next base: position 646,504 of record JAGSMZ010000041.1, on the reverse strand, counting down.
CATCGATATTATGTACATATGAAAATTCGAAAAATCGAAAATCACAGGTACAGCGAGATTCGATCCCAAGATCTGCAGATAACAAGTCAAGTGCTTAAACCACTGAGCCACCGACGCTGTGATGAGACACTCAGGGTATAAAAAGTCAGCTATTTTTATTATAATTGGAACACCGTGAATGACTCTGATTATGTAAGAAAATTAAAATGAGCAAACTACACAATAGCTCCTTACATTCATAATTTACCGTGTAATTACCCCGGTAATACGGTAATATATTCCCTGTGTCACTTTAATTACTCTATGGAATAGTAATCGATTAGAAATTCGCTTCACAACGTAAATTTAAATAACAATCATAAATGTTATAGTTTGTCTAAATAAGATAGATTAGTTTGATAAATGACGCATATGAAGTATCGAATTTTCGAATGGGCCGGCACGCCCGGTGTAATACCACGACCACACAGAAGACAGGCGTGAAATGGAAGCAATTCCGTGTTTCGTCTGATGAGTGTGGTGCCGGAGGCCTAATTTAAGCCCCTTTCTCTTTACCACCCTTTTCTTATAAGGAGAGGATGGGAAGGGGCAGTGGATTTGACGGTAGAGGAGATGCATAGGAAGGGGAAATATCCTCTTTATGTGTGTCTCCTCCTCCGTCGGATAAAGGTAGGCAACGCATCCGCTATTGCGAATGTCTATGGGCAACGGTCACTTCGCCATTTTGGCAAATTCAGGTGGCCGCTTGCTCGTTTGCCACCTCATAATATAAAAAAAAAGAATTCAATTTGTATGACAAATGCCGTACTTAATAGACAGGTATCGTAGTGACGAAACAAACACGCAGCGAACAATTATGAACTATCGATATTCGGTCTAAATATTTATGGAATTCGACTAAAATTATAATCAATAATATTTAATTGTTATCCAATAGCAAAGGCCTTTGTCATTTGTATACTAAAATGTTGACATATGCAATTGAAAATTTAACAATATCTTACTTCTTACTAATCATATAAATATTATATTATAATAGTATAGATTATAAATGACAAAGTTTAGATGAATGGATGTTTGTTAGAGTTTGTAGCCTAAACTACTGAACGGATCCCGATGAAATATTGCTTAAATATAGAGGATAGTCTGGAAGAACACATAGGCTACTTGCTTTTATTTCATTTTATTCCGCGTGGACGGAGTCGCGGGCGAAATCTAGTAATATTATAAATGCGAAAGTTTAGATGGATGTTTGTTAGAGTTTGTAGCCTAAACTGCTGAACGGATCTCGATGAAATTTGGTAAGGATGTAGAGGATAGTGTGGAAGAACACATAGGCTACTTTTTTTTAATTCTACGCGGACGAAGTCAGAGGCGAAAGCTAGTAATAAATAAAATAGAGTTTTTATAATATTCGAAAGCCGTACAGGAACAGATAGTTTTTTTTTTTATATCATAAGGTGGCAAACGAAAAAGCGGCCATCTAAATCCGCCAAAATGGCGAAGCCACAGCCCATAGACATTCGCAATAGCGGATGCGTTGCCTACCCTTATCCGACAGAGGAGGAGACGCACATAAAGAGGATATTTCCCCTCCCTATGCGTCTCCTCCACTATCAAATCCACGTTCCCTTTCCATCCTATTCTTATGAGAAAAAGAATGGGAAGGAAAGGGACTAAAGTTGGGTTTCCGGCACCACACTCATCAGACGAAACGCGGAATTGCTTCCACTTCACGCCTGTCTTGTGTGTGGTCGTGGTGTCAAATAAATGTGAATTATACTCACTTCCATAGTAATATTGATCGACAGTTTTGAGCCAGCCGACATCGTCGTGTGTATGCGGTACAATATGTACATTTAGGACACCAGCATCCGCGTCTAAACAACTCTGTAACAAGATGAATTAAAAAAGAGAAAATAAAGAAAACATTAGTTAATTTTTGTTAATCATACTAATATTATAAATGCGAAAGTTTAGATGGATGTTTGTTAGAGTTTGTAGCTCGGCTGAACGGATTTCGATGAAATTTGGCATAGATGTGGAGGATAGTCTGGAACACATAGGCTACTTGCATTTGTTTTTTTATTCCGCGCGGACAGAGTCGCGAGCGAAAGCTAGTAATAAATAAAATAGAGTTTTTATAATATTCGAAAGCCGTACAGGAACAGATAGTTTTTTTTTTTATATCATAAGGTGGCAAACGAAAAAGCGGCCATCTAAATCCGCCAAAATGGGCGAAGCACAGCCCATAGACATTCGCAATAGCGGATGCGTTGCCTACCCTATATCCGCAGAGTATGAAAGACGCCACATAAAGAGGATATTTCCCCTTCCTATGCGTCTCCTCCACTATCAAATCAACGTTCCCTTTCCATCCTATTCTTATGAGAAAAAGAATGGGAAGAAAAGGGACTAAAGTTGGGTTTCCGGCACCACACTCATCAGACGAAACGCGGAATTGCTTCCACTTCACGCCTGTCTTGTGTGTGGTCGTGGTGTCAAATAAATGTGAATTATACTCACTTCCATAGTAATATTGATCGACAGTTTTGAGCCAGCCGACATCGTCGTGTGTATGCGGTACAATATGTACATTTAGGACACCAGCATCCGCGTCTAAACAACTCTGTAACAAGATGAATTAAAAAAGAGAAAATAAAGAAAACATTAGTTAATTTTTGTTAATCATACTAATATTATAAATGCGAAAGTTTAGATGGATGTTTGTTAGTTTGTAGCCTAAACGGCTGAACGGATCTCGATGAAATTTGGCATAGATGTGGAGGATAGTCTGGAACACATAGGCTACTTGCATTTGTTTTTTTATTCCGCGCGGACAGAGTCGCGAGCGAAAGCTAGTTTATAAATAAACCGAGAGTAATAACTGTAACTGATAACATTTGAACCTGTATTTACGCTATGCTATTGTTTATAACCATTTAACCGTGTTGATAAAAACAAGAAATAATTTGTAACCGATGTAAATACAATATAAATTTCCTGTTACTTCAAGAATTAAATGTTTTTAAACACTTTTTTTTTTTTATGGGCGTCGCTATGCCGCCCTCTCGTTCCCCTAACATATTTGTGGGAAAGGGACGTTGGGTGCGGGTCTTTAAACACATTGGTACAAGGATGAGAAAAATTCTAAAGAAATGCGAAAGTTTAAATTACGTAATGTGAGTCACTAGCCTATATAAGCAAGCTATTTAAAGTTAATAGCCAATTTAGCCAAACAAAAAAAAACATTGTAAAATATAGCCTATGTTACTCACAGATAAATTGCCTTTCTAGCGGTAAAAGAATTTTTAAAATCGGCCCAGTAGTTTATGAGCCTATTCATTACAATCAAACAAACAAAGTTTTCCTCTTTATAGTATTAGTATAGATATTTATAAATGTAAAGCTAAAAGACATTTCGTGTTTTTCTAAAACACAATCTGAGAATAATATAATGAGGATAGATTTGTACATCTATATCTATACTAATATTATAAAGAGGAAAGATTTGTATTTTTGTATTTATTGGAAAAACTCAAAAACTACTGGGTCGATATCAAAAATTCCTTCACCAATAAAAAGCTATGTAATCAGTGAATAACATAGGCAATATTTAATTTTACGCGGGCGAAGTCGCGAGGAGGAGCTAGTAGTAAGTATAGATATGGAATAGATTTTTTCCACGTATATCTTTATTCAAAACTAGCTGATCGCGTGCGGCTTCATCCGCATGAAATTATGAAAATTTTATTTTATTGTTTACATTTGTCAAATTATCAATAGCAAATGTCAAAATGACATGACATGACAAACCTTAGCAATCTTGCTTTCTTGATGTTGGCAGCAACTTATGGTCTCTTTCCCACATTAGGGTTTTTATCCAAAATATTTACCCTCTAAGTTTAATGGCGTGAAAATATATAGCCTAAAGCATGACGTAATTGTAGGGCTTTTTATTAAAAAAAGAATTATTCAAAAATATGCTGTAATTGCTGACATCTTGCAACAAAGAAGTGTGTGTTTACGCTTTATTATAATAAGTATAGAGTATAGATACTCACGTCATATCCACATGATTCCAGGGTCCTTGTACCAGGTAGCGGTACTGAGAGTACTACCGTAGCGGACAAAAGCAGGATACCCAACCACATAATTACCTGAAACAGTCCATCCATTTTTTTTTTTTTTTTAAATTTTACGCTGGCGAAGTCGCGAGCTACTAATAATACTAGCTGTATTTAATACTAGCTGTATTTAATACTAGCTGTATTTAATACTAGCTGTATTTAATACTAGCTGTATTTAATACTAGCTGTATTTAATACTAGCTGTATTTAATACTAGCTGTATTTAATACTAGCTGTATTTAATACTAGCTGTATTTAATACTAGCTGTATTTAATACTAGCTGTATTTAATACTAGCTGTATTTAATACTAGCTGTATTTAATACTAGCTGTATTTAATACTAGCTGTATTTAATACTAGCTGTATTTAATACTAGCTGTATTTAATACTAGCTGTATTTAATACTAGCTGTATTTAATACTAGCTGTATTTAATACTAGCTGTATTTAATACTAGCTGTATTTAATACTAGCTGTATTTAATACTAGCTGTATTTAATACTAGCTGTATTTAATACTAGCTGTATTTAATACTAGCTGTATTTAATACTAGCTGTATTTAATACTAGCTGTATTTAATACTAGCTGTATTTAATACTAGCTGTATTTAATACTAGCTGTATTTAATACTAGCTGTATTTAATACTAGCTGTATTTAATACTAGCTGTATTTAATACTAGCTGTATTTAATACTAGCTGTATTTAATACTAGCTGTATTTAATACTAGCTGTATTTAATACTAGCTGTATTTAATACTAGCTGTATTTAATACTAGCTGTATTTAATACTAGCTGTATTTAATACTAGCTGTATTTAATACTAGCTGTATTTAATACTAGCTGTATTTAATACTAGCTGTATTTAATACTAGCTGTATTTAATACTAGCTGTATTTAATACTAGCTGTATTTAATACTAGCTGTATTTAATACTAGCTGTATTTAATACTAGCTGTATTTAATACTAGCTGTATTTAATACTAGCTGTATTTAATACTAGCTGTATTTAATACTAGCTGTATTTAATACTAGCTGTATTTAATACTAGCTGTATTTAATACTAGCTGTATTTAATACTAGCTGTATTTAATACTAGCTGTATTTAATACTAGCTGTATTTAATACTAGCTGTATTTAATACTAGCTGTATTTAATACTAGCTGTATTTAATACTAGCTGTATTTAATACTAGCTGTATTTAATACTAGCTGTATTTAATACTAGCTGTATTTAATACTAGCTGTATTTAATACTAGCTGTATTTAATACTAGCTGTATTTAATACTAGCTGTATTTAATACTAGCTGTATTTAATACTAGCTGTATTTAATACTAGCTGTATTTAATACTAGCTGTATTTAATACTAGCTGTATTTAATACTAGCTGTATTTAATACTAGCTGTATTTAATACTAGCTGTTGCTCGCGACTTCGCCCGCGTGAAATTATAAAAAACTTTATTTTTATATGTATTGAAATAACTCAAAAATCGGTCCAATAGCGATTTCCAAAATTATTTCACCATTAAAAAGCTACATTATCAATGAATAAGATTAGCTATGTGTTTTTTTTTTAATTTAACGCTGGCGAAGTCGCGAGCTACTAATAATACTAGCTGTATTTAATACTAGCTGTATTTAATACTAGCTGTATTTAATACTAGCTGTATTTAATACTAGCTGTATTTAATACTAGCTGTATTTAATACTAGCTGTATTTAATACTAGCTGTATTTAATACTAGCTGTATTTAATACTAGCTGTATTTAATACTAGCTGTATTTAATACTAGCTGTATTTAATACTAGCTGTATTTAATACTAGCTGTATTTAATACTAGCTGTATTTAATACTAGCTGTATTTAATACTAGCTGTATTTAATACTAGCTGTATTTAATACTAGCTGTATTTAATACTAGCTGTATTTAATACTAGCTGTATTTAATACTAGCTGTATTTAATACTAGCTGTATTTAATACTAGCTGTATTTAATACTAGCTGTATTTAATACTAGCTGTATTTAATACTAGCTGTATTTAATACTAGCTGTATTTAATACTAGCTGTATTTAATACTAGCTGTATTTAATACTAGCTGTATTTAATACTAGCTGTATTTAATACTAGCTGTATTTAATACTAGCTGTATTTAATACTAGCTGTATTTAATACTAGCTGTATTTAATACTAGCTGTATTTAATACTAGCTGTATTTAATACTAGCTGTTGCTCGCGACTTCGCCCGCGTGAAATTATAAAAAACTTTATTTTTGTATGTATTGAAATAACTCAAAAACTACTGGGCCAATTTTAAAAATTCTTTCACCATTAAAAAGCTACATTGTCAATGAATAACATAAGCTATGTGTTTTTTTTTTAATTTTACGCTGGCGAAGTCGCGAGCTACTAATAATACTAGCTGTATTTAATACTAGCTGTATTTAATACTAGCTGTATTTAATACTAGCTGTATTTAATACTAGCTGTATTTAATACTAGCTGTATTTAATACTAGCTGTATTTAATACTAGCTGTATTTAATACTAGCTGTATTTAATACTAGCTGTATTTAATACTAGCTGTTGCTCGCGACTTCGCCCGCGTGAAATTAAAAAATATAGCCTATGTTACTCGCAGATAAATTACCTTTCAAACAGTGAAAGAAATTATAAAATCGGCCTAGTAGTTTTTGAGTTAAAAATACAAAAATACAAATGTTTCCTCTTTATAATATTAGTATAGATATAGATAAGATTAGCTATGTGTTTTTTTTTTAATTTCACGCTGGCGAAGTCTCGAGCTACTAATAATACTAGCTGTATTTAATACTAGCTGTTGCTCGCGACTTCGCCCGCGTGAAATTATAAAATATAGCCTATGTTACTCACAGATAAATTACCTTTCTAACGGTGAAAGAATTTTTAAAATCGGCCAAGTAGTTTTTGAGTTAAAAATACAAATACAAATCTTTCCTCTTTACAACATTAGAATACACTAAACGCTTACTAAAGTCGCGGGTAAAACCTAGTTTATAAACGGTAATAGGTATTTAAAAAACACACCGTAGCAGATTAAATTTAAGTTAAAAGTTTTTTTTAAAACAAGTGTTTTGAATTACAATAAGATATTTAGGTTATTCTAAAAACATAAAAGGCGTATCTCTGATTCCTTTCATTCTTATTGACAGCCTAGCTGTTCCCGTACGGTTTCATACGCATAAAATTATAAAAAACTCTATTTTTGTATGTATTGAAATAACTCAAAAACTACTGGGCCAATTTTAAAAATTCTTTCACTATTAGAAAGGTAAATTATCTGTGAATAACATAGGCTATATTTTATTATTACTAATGTTTAGGAACTATTAATAAAAAGCGCATTTCTAATCCCCGGCGTCAAAAAATCACTGAATTTTAACTTTTCTCGGCTTACGCTGCCTAAACCGTTAGAGGTATATAAAAATGATGTATGAAGGAATTGTAGATCTCAAAAAGTTCTACAGAAAAGTTTGCGATACTTGTTTATATTTGTCGAATTCTCAATTTCAAACGTCAAAATTACCTTTACCATAATATTCCTTTATGTTGGACGAAGTCACGGGAAATATATTAATGTTGCAACACAGGTCACAAAGAACTAAGAGCGTGCGCACACACGAAACAGAAATATCACACTACTGTTTAATCTCGTTTTGATTCCTAGCTTATATGGAGGTACACTACACGATGTTTAGTTGTGCAACTTTTTTTTTGTTTATTTCCAAAAAAATATACAATGGTTACATTAGTCGTTTCCGCCAAACCATTTACATGGTTTATAGGCGTCACTCCTTTTAAACATTCATATAAGGTAAAGTATCATGCAAAATTACAGCAAAATAAAGAAAATATATGTAGTACATGCAAGAAAAAAAAAAAACCTTAACTATTATGAATTTATATTATAATAAACAGTTGAAGAAATAATCAACAAACTGTTGTGCGATAGTTTAGTCAAAGGTATGCTCTAAGCTATCGAGGTTTGTATTCCCGATTCAATAAAAAGTAGTCAAGAAACCAGTCTACAGTCCGGGATACGAAAATCTGGATTAGGTCAATACAACAACTTTTTATTCCCAGACACTTAAAGGTGTATCCGGTTTTTATTAACCGTTTAAAAACAGAATCGTTTATTTTAAAATATACTAACAATAATTATTGCGTAGTGAAAAATTAAGATAGATGTAAAAACTTACTAAAATAGGTATATATTTCCGTATTTTCTTACTTTAGGATAAAAAAATAACAAAAATGAAAAAGTTTCGTGAAATTAAATATCTGTATTAACTTAAAAATTGTATAAAATAGAAGTTTTTAGCCAAAATGTGGAATAAAATGTGTATGTAATGTTATAAATAAGACGATGACCTTAAAATAGGCGGAAAATCAAATTATTTAACGCAATAATATAAATAAAACGAACTAAATTGTAGAAATAATTGGATAACAAGTTAAAACAGTTTTCCTGTTACCATAATTAATGTAAAACTGCAAATCTAATCAATAAATAGCAACATTTAAATAAACTTACCAACTGTTACATTTACTTCGAGATAAAATTATTATATTAACGATTTATTTGTATTTACAAAATGAAACTCAATAACTGACATAAGTCAACCGAACTCGAAGACAGTTCATTGGCGACTAAACTCTAAACTGATAAAGGCATCGCATCCATAAATCCAGTCCATTTAATATGGAAATCTAGATTACTGGACAACGAACCCTGTTAAAGTTTATCGTTTTTACTTGTAACTGTTACAATAGCAATTTAATTGTTATTTTCCTAGAGTTAGTCGTCTTCAGATCAATTTCTATCAGTTCAAGCTAGTTTAAAACAAAATATGTTTTGATTATTTAATATATGACTTTATTTTACCAAAATTACAGACATTTCAAGACAATTTTCTTTGTTTAAGAATAAAATATTAAAATTCTCAATTAGTTTATTTCTAATAGCAATAGTTAGTGTGGCAGTATGGTTAAAGCCTTTTTCAGTTACGTTAATTGTCAATGTCAAAAACAATTTGTTGATTGTTTTTGTTTTCAAGCTGTATTTGTTATTATATGATAATAACATTTATGTAATTATGTCGAACATTTGGAAGTTTTCATCTTTATCTGAACCGTATATCGAAAAGTGGATACAAAAAACAATTACAATAGAAAACAATAATAAATGGAGCGAAAAATTCAAACATATCACTAAAAGTTATTTAGACGAGCATAATGTTAATAAAATAAACGAGGAATTCGTTACCGAAGTTATAATTGACGAGGAAATGACCACAGTTGCAAATGCGATGGATATTTCCATATCAAAAGAGGAAGTTCAAACAAAAATTCACGACGAAAACTTTTGTAGCCTAATAGATACCGAACCATTATTACGATTAAATTTTATGATAGAAAAATGTCTAGAAATCCCTAATTTAATCACCGATTTAGCAGAACATCTTTCAACAAACAGTATAGAGAAAATATGCAATTATTTATTTACAAATAAAAATAACCCGATATTCATTCCTTTATTTGTAACAAACTTTTTCCCTACGTTTCTGAAACGTGATCAATCATTGCTAGCTTTAGATTTACTAATAAAAGCTAATATAGCATATCCGGATGATTTTAAATTAGTCTTAATGGATTTAATTACAAATATTACAATAAAAAGTTGCATACTACAAGAATTGATGCAAAAATCACACAAAGAACTACAGCAACATTTCATAACTCTTTTAATGGAGACAAATATAACTACAAATGTATTCCAGCATCATTTAAATACGATAAATATGGTATACAAAGATTATAAGAAAACAGAAAATCTACAAAGCTTTATACAGACTTTGCTTATTGAAAATTCTCCGCTTTGTGTAAATGATAAAAATTATGGTCGCTTGTTATTGACTTTTTTACAAGCACAAAAGTCACTTGGTCTTACAAATAGTGTGATATTGGAAAAATTGGTAGAACAGCATAAATCACCGTTTAAAAGACCTTGTCTATCAATTTTGAATGAAATGAAATAAAAATTAATTTTAAATTATGTTTGTTATTTACCTTTTGTAGTAATCCAGCAATCTTTAGATACACATTTAAGAACTAGCTGTTGCGTGTGACTTCGTCCATGTGAAATTAAAAATATAGCCTATGTTACTCGCAGATAAATTACCTTTTTAATGGTGAAAGAATTTTTGAAATCGACCCATTACTTTTTGAGTTATATCAATACATACAAAAATCTAATAATACAAAGATTTTCTCGTTTATAATATTAGTATAGATATAACCTACTAGCTTTCGCCTGCGACTCCGTTCGCGTGGGATTAAAAAAAAAACAAAACTGAGTAGCCTATGTGTTCTTCTAGAATGTCTTCTACATCTATGCCAAATTTCATCAAAATGCGTTTAGCCATTTAGGCTACAAACTCTAACAAACATCCATCCATCTAAACTTTCACATTTATAATATTAGTAAGATATTACTTAGCGATAACATAGTTTTTTAATGTAGAAAAAATTTTTGAAATTGGCCCAGTAGTTTTTGAGTTATTTCAATACAAATTTGTATGGGAAAGGTAGTAGGTCATCATAAAAAAAAACAATTCAGAATACACCTTTATTAGTCTAAAAATTGCATTTTTGACGAAAAAGAAACAACAGTCAAGAGTAACAGATAGCTTACACCAGTTAGAATAAAAAACTAATATTTTTCTATGATTTAGAAAAAAAAATTAAAGAACAAAAAAAAAACTTTAATAAAAAAAATGCCTATATAAATATTTGAAACTAGCTTTCGCACGTGTAGAATAAAAATAAAAGTAAATATTCTATGTGTTCCAGACTATCCTCTACATTTATGATCTATGACAATCATCGAGATCCGTTCAGTTTAGGATACAAACAAACAAACATCTAAACCTTCGTATTTATATTAGTATGGTTTACTTTCTTGTAACTATAAGCTTATGCTCGGATGTAGTTTACAGTAATCAAATGGAATAAAATCCACGACCTAGTAATCAAAGCCGTTCCCTTAACTCAACGGCGGATTTAGGGGGAGGGGTCATGACCCCACTGAGCTGGTTGGTCAAGAAGTTGACAAAATATATTTACATATTTTGTCAAGCTCTATGACCACGACTATGTGTCGCGGATCCAGGGGGGGGTCATTACCCCCCCTGAGCTGGTTGGTCAAGAGCTAGACAAAATATATTTACATATTTTGTCAAGCTCTTGACTATGTGACCCCCCCTGGCGCCAAAGCTGGATCCGCCCTTGCCTTAACTATTAAGCTATTAGCGTTTTACAAAAAATAGCGTAACATAAAATTTGAACAGAACTTTGTAAGTATCGAATCATTGCTATAAAAAATGAAAAAAAAAACTTTAAAAAACTCATATTTTTCATAGGTCTAATATAACAAAAAAAAATATTTTTCGGGCTTAGCGTGGCCCAAAAAAACAATTTTATGGCAAGAATTCATAAATATCTATGTATAAACAGAGTAAAAGCTTAGTAGAGCAAAAAAATATAGTTTTTATTTCTAACTGGCGTAATATTAAAGACTAGCATAAAATTTTTCGAATCACAGAATTGTAACCTGATTGGCCGATGATGCGACAATTTTGAAAAAAAGTAAAATCATAGACAAGAAAAAAAGCAAAGTTAAAAAAAATACAAAATCTTAATTTCAAAACGTAAAAAATTGAATAAGCAATTTAATTATTTAAATTAAGTTAAAAAATCCCGATTTAATGTCACGTGTCTTTTTGAAAAAAAGTAGACAGACAAAAAAAATTAGAAGAAAAATTTCAAAATCGTCGCATCTTATTTTAGTCGTTTTTATAACTATTATGATCAACAATTTTTGGTGCTTTAACAATCAATCACAGAGTTTAGCTTAGCTGGTAAATAGTTTTTTCTAAATTTCGGACGAAGTATGAAAATTTTTAAAAAACAAGTTTTATGTACAATTTTGCCTTTAACTATTTTACAATATGCTTCATATTCAAAACTTGCGGCACACAAAATTAAAACAAGAAAAAAGGAACTGATTGTCTTAAAATTTAAAAAAAATGATTTTTTCACATTAATAATGCATCTACAAAATTATTTGTTCCTATAAAGTAGAAAATTTGTTTCGATATTTTAGATATATATTGTAATTTACTATATTCTAAATTAAATCATAAAAAAAAACTTTTAATATTTTGATTCTGATAAGAGCGGGACATTTGACAGTTCCTTATATTAGTTTTTTTTACATTTTTTGTTTTTTTTTTACAGTCTCATATAAAGTTAATTCTTAAAAAATTGATACAAAATTCTAATTCTATGATTACAATGTTTATACGAATTTATCCTAGCAATAGGCGGTTAAATATTTCGGTAGAAAAGTAGAAAAATATTGTTTAACATCGAGTATATTTTCGAAACATCAGACGTATGCTTATATCTATACTTATATTTGAAAATGAGATGCTTTTTTAGTCTTCGGAACATTTTTTTGGAATCGTATAGTTTCAGTCTTTCTAGAGTGATTTTACATTTAGATGTATTTGAGATCTACAACGTTAGCAGTTTAAGTTCATCTAGAAATAACTATAGTATATATGTGGGTAACCGAATATTATACCGTCAGTTGACGAATAATAAATCAGTCCAGTAGTCTTGGGCTTAATCGGACATCTGCAAGTGCACACCGTACTAGTACAATTGGGAAAACGTACTAGTACACACTTTCAGTACCTTTAGTACTTCAGATTTGTGAGAACACAATAACACGAATAGAATATAACGAGGGCTACAGATTATTTCTCATCAAATTTTAAACAGGGTCAAACATATGTTGTTAGTGCAAATAAATTTAAGTTATAAATAATTTTATCCACCTTTGATTGTCATTACCCGAAGGTGGATGCTTCAACCTGGGAAATATTCAATTAAATCAAACAATGAACACTGATATCGTGTAGTGTACTAAAAGTGCCAAATGTCCGATTAACAGAAGCCGTTCGGTAACGTTACTTTTAGTACAGTGCCGAGTAACATTACTTTTTAGTACATCGTACGTGTACTACCCAAGACTACAGTCCAGTACCAACCGCCGTTTCATTCACACCCCTACATTACATTGGATCCCATCCTGGTCGCCAATGTCATGTAGGGGGTGTGAACGAAACTGACTGGTACTGGACTGATTTATTATTCGTTGACGGTACATAATATTCGGTTACCCACATATATACTACAATAATATTATAAAAATATAAATAAAAAAGCATACAAATACAAGTTTTTTTGGGATTTCATATGTCCAATGAGATTTTTATTTCCCATTGTGATCGAATCTAAAGAATCAGTCGCATTGGAAAAAAATCCCGTTAGGCCAATCGACCCAACGGGAAATAATTATTTCTTCCTATAGCAAAATGCGGATTTTTTTAGTACAAAATTACATTCACGACTTTGAAAGCAAGGATATATTAATATTTGATCTAAACATTTAAGTTGATCCAAATTGTTTCATATACGCATACATTTTTTGTTACTTATGTGCCTACTTAGGATACTTATCTTTCTAATTAAATTGTAAAAAGATCTAAAATCTTGGTAAAAACCATCTTCCAGTACTTTTATCGACAGCTTTCTCGACACGGCAGTTTACGTTCCACTACATTAGTATAAAAAATATAACCTATTCGAGAAATGTCAAAAATGTACATACATTTATGATTAAAATACATTTTATGATACAATATGCTTTAAGCTAAGTAAAGTTTGGAATATACAAAAACCCTGTCTAATACGACTTTAAGGACCTATCCCACCACTGGCTGATAGAAGCTCAGATAGCTTAAAAATGACGTCACTGTCAAATAAGGGAACAAAATCCGATATTTCGATCAAATATTTTACACGTTCGATTATCAGACAGTTTACAATTTGGTCGGACAGGCCCTTACACTTTTTTATTTTTTTAAATTATACGAGTAATGGGGCAACCCTGAAAGCATGATTATTTAAAAAATACATAACAATGATTTAAGCAGAGATTTTTTAAAATCAGATGTACAAAAAATTTATAGTAACAATTGCTGACATTTAAAGAAAAAACACAATGGCGCCATATTTAAAAATAAGTGTTAATTTTTAATTACAAATATATTGGCAAAATGTATATTTCTATCTATTTTTTCTCTTTGAGATCTTATATACAGTCCAAATTAAAATGATATTTTTGGTTGTTTAACAGGAAAATTAAAAAAAACTAATTTTATTAGACTTACAAGAAATATAAGATCTACGGACAATATTTTGGTAATGAAGAAAAAATAGCACCTAATAGTTTATGAAATATAATCACAATATTGTATTTGGTCATTTTTTAGAACACAAAAAATGACTTAAAATAAAAAAAAATATTGCAGCATTTTTTTCCAATAAGCCTACGAAAATCATGCTAAAATACTTTGAGAACCGGCTCGTAGTATTTTTTACTATTTATTTTGAATTATTTTGTAAAAAAAATTGTTAAGTTAAGCTCAAAAGGTAAGATTTTAAAGAAAGATTTTAGGGTCAAAGGTACAACAAAAGTAAAAAATACAGTTAATTTTTTGTAAAATATGTTATCTATGCTATTAATAATGATTTTTTTAAAGTCTTGAAAAAGATATGGTTAAAATCATTAACAAAAAATAAAAAAGCTCCTCTTTTTTGTTGAGCGTTTTTTCCTATTAAATCTAGCATGCATTTACGGATAAAAAAATTGTGAATTTTGAATCCCACTATCCTAAAATCTATACGTTAAAATCACAGTTTATATTGCATTAAAAAATGTCTTTTTTTCTATGAAAAAAAAAAATCTTTCATTACTTTTATATAAAAAATATATATTAGCAGAAAGAAATAGACAGATTAGATATTGAAAATAGTAAAAAATAGTGTAAAGCTTTTAAAAAATTGTCAAAAAAATCTTATAGTTTGAAAAAATGTATGCAAAATAAACCTTTTTAAGTATATTTTGATGCATTAGCTTGTGCATGCATGCATGCGTTTAATCTATTACCTCGTTGAGTTTTTCTCGTCTTTCAATATGATATTTTTCCGCACAATGCGTCATTAAAACAGATTCTCCTACAATATCATTTTCAAAGCACAAAGAGCAAGCATAAACAGCATTCCCGAAGCATACAATTTTATTATCATCTCTATACATTTTCATTGGATTTAATACTGTACTCGGTTGTATTTCCTTCCCTTCAGACATGCATTTTTTAATATAAGCAGTTTTATACTGAAAATGTATTTTTTCACAATGATTTTGACCCAATATATGTTTTAAAAGATCATTTTCATTATATTCAGTTGATTTGCAAGATTGACAATAAAATGTCAATGTTTTAGATTCATTTTCATCGTTCAAATCACATTTTAATTGTATATTATGCACTTGGATGTAAAAAGTGATGCGTTCGACGGCTGTTTTTTGTATAAATGTGTTGTAAATGCTATCTTCAAAGCTATTGTAACTTATAATTTGATCTAATGACTCTGAGTATGCTGTTAAAGTTGATGTGTCTAGACTGAAGTTACCGAGAGACGATGTAATCGATTGGTTAGATCTATCGTTATTTTTACTGATTAATCCTGAATCTGTGTGCGAAGATGTTTCATGACAAGAACAGCTACATTTCGAAGATAAAGAATCATCGGAATCACTTGAGTTTGTTTCATTTAACTCCGGTGAGAATAAATTGATCATAGCTTCTCTTAAATCAGGGAAATCGTAATATTTCATCTTTTTCTTATTAACACATCTCTGTTTATTATTACGTGGTGTATATTTCCGACATTTTTTAATTCTCGTATCTTTCTCGTAGTCTTTTAGATGTATGTTTATGAATTGTTCTATTGAATGTTTGATTGATTCTAATTGCTTTTTCACTGATAATTTAGTGTTGTCTTCTTTATCTATTATAACACTCCACGAGTCAGTCGGACTGGGTTTTCTTGTCTCAGGGTTACCAGGATTTGTTTCAGGTAAAGTTCGATTAAAGACTTTAGATACCTCTATATGAAATTGGAATTCATTTAACATGTCTTTTAATAGGTTTTCAACCTTTTCTAATTTATTTTGATAATTGTATAGCAGTTTTAATCTTTCTATTTCACTTTTATCCGTTTCAATATCCCCGAATGACTCAGGAGAGGTCGGTGGATGTTTCTCATCGCTGGATGATCCGCTCTGCATTGATTGTACTTTACGGCACATTTTAATGGATTTCTTTTGATTACCAATAGATATATCACTGTCGGATTGATCGGAGAATGATTCTATATCGATATTCTCTTCTTCGAAAGGATTTGACCATTGGTCGTCAGATGTACCATCGTAAATATCAAATTCCTTGCTGAAATCGAAACCTTTTAGTTTATTAGTGAACTCTGATGTAGCACATTCAAGTAGTACATGTTTAGGTGTGTTTTCAACATTGGAATCGCAGCTTTCCTCTAGGTTTAACGTTTCGCTTAATGATTGACTCGCTTTGTTAATATCTAGTTTTAATTTTTTACATCTCTTGTTTTTGTGCCTGATAGGATTATCCACGTTTAGTGTGAGGAGATCTGTGTCTGATAGTGATGATTTTTTAGCATTAAATACTTTTACGGAATCAGGAATGTTCAAACTAGAGCATTGACGGATTGTGGGATCAGGTTCCGTGGTCTGGTAATCGTTAACGTCGTCTATTTCATCGTAGGTGTTTTGTTTTTGTATGTTTTCACTTTCGTTATCACTTTTTTTGAAGTAACTGATGTTTGTAAGCATTTTACGTAAGGAAAACGCCATTTTCTATTAGATTTTTATCATTTTTATCAGTAACACTACTTATATTAATATCACTTTTCACTGTTTATTTCACTAGTATCTGTGGACAATAATTTACAAGTAAGACAAAGTTTGCGAAACAAAGAACATTTTGATATGAGTTTTCTTACCAGTTATCATATTTTTCATATCATGTAGGTACACTTTTAACTAACACAAGTTTTAAACACTTATTATATAAAAACTACCCTCGAAAAGTTTATATAAAAATAAATTTAAATTCTCGACATATACTTGGTTTGACAATAAGCTGCAAAAGTTACGTATAAGTTAACAAAAATAAATGATGTTAAGGAAACTATTGTTTCATATTGGAGTGAGCGGCGTTTTTTAAATTGCAGTGTTATAGTTCTTTTCATATTATTGCCAGTTACTTACTTTTTCACAATTTGGTAGTTTTAACAACATTTTTATTGATAACGCTTTCGCTTTTTTGACTAACGTTACTGAACAATTCTTATTATTTACAAAATAACAGAGCTACAAAATGGTTTAGAAGACTTTACTACTTTAATTTGTGGTTTTACTTTATTTAACTATGACATTCAAACTTTCTTAGTAGTAAGTAGTAAGTTTTTCAGCGATTATGGTAACATATTATCTAGACACAAAGTCAATGACCTTTGCCCCCTAATGTCATAAGGTCGTTTACATCGGGAGATAAGACAAGTTTATCGATTTTTATATTGTATCTTACTGTTTGGATAATTTAATAATCATTCCTAGGTTTTTCTTGTTTTTTTTAAACATTTTAAAATACGTAAACAAATATCAGTAGGTAATGTGCAATTGTTGCAATTTTGTTCTTAAGTAAAATGTTTAAAGATAAATAATTAATATGGCAACACTAAAAAACTCGCAGCTGTCACTGTGAAAAATATCAACAAGTCAAAAAAATAACAACGCAATCCTTTGAAACTCATAATTTCATTCGTAATTAAGTTTGGAATACTTTACGTAATAAAATGAAGCCTTTAATAGATATTGATTCGTTACGCACCGATCATGAATCGGACGAACAATGGGAAGTACGTAAAAGTTTCATGCTAGAACACAAGGATAGTTTCGACGAAGCTGAGCTGATTACATTGGCCCAATTATTTACTAATATAGAGTTTTTAGGATGCAGGAAAGGCTTAGATTTAGTCTTATCTTACTAATATTATAAATGGGAGAATTTTGATGGACTTTACAAGATGTTTGAGAGTTAGTAGCCTAAACTGCTGAACGGATCTCGATGAAATTTGGCATAAACGGAGAGGATAGTCTGGAAGAACACATAGGCTACTTTTTAATTCATTAAACAGAGTCGCTGTCGAAAGCAATTTTTATAAACTTTACGTAATTAATATAGAAAAACGATTCACTGCAGTATATCAACTACGAAATTTGGTAGTTTTACGGTAATTTCGTACTTCCTAAACTTCAGTCAATTGTCTATCTTACTAATTTAAATGAGAAAGTTCATATCTAGAGATGTTTTTGACCAAGTATATTTTTTAATTCAGTGCGAAGACTCCAAAAGTTACTTTTAAAAGAGGAAAGATTTGTTATTCATGTAACTCAAAAACAACTAAACCAAATTCAAAAAACTACATTATTACTAGATATTTTTATAATTTGTTTTATTTTACAGATACCCGCCTTTAACAATGAAAAGAGTAGCAAAATTAGCTGAAAAGGTATCAAAGAAATACAAAGAGAGTAGACAGAACAAATTAAAAAGGACATTTGTACAAGCCAGCGATGCCGCAGAACAGAAAGCTAAAAGAACTTTCAAATGATTATTTCAAATTTTTCAGTACTGAAGAGAATATCAAGATAGGAATTAAGTTTTTTTGTTAAGATACAATACAGAATTGTAACTAATTTGTAGTTTTTTTAGTTGTATATAATTTTTGTAGTGAAAAAACTCAAAAACTACTGGGATAATTATAAATGGGAAAGTTTAGATGTATGTTTGTATCCTAAACTGAACGGATCTCAATGATTCATACATGTAGAGGATAGTCTTTAACACAAAAATCACTTTTTTTTTTTTTTAAATTTGGATGGAGTTTCTGGCAAGAGCTAGTAAAAATAAAGGTAAAAAAATAGACCAGATGTTTCTTATAATTCTTATATTTGATTTCTTATAAACAATTCTTTTCGAAACATCAAAATATCTATGGTTTACTTAGTTTATGACAAAAATAAATACAATTTTTTTACACTTTAGTTGTGCGCAGCCTTTTTTTTACATTCCTACATTTTCTTACTTTACAATACTAATAAGTATTTAGGTTAGAAAATAATTTCTATAAAAATTAACATAAAAAAGGAAGATTTTATGAAACAGAAATTAAATGAAAAAATCAGTCAAACACTTTTTAGTTTATTTTTTGTTTTAATAAGATTTTTTAGGTTGATAATCATTTTTTCACCTTAATGATAGATCAAAGTAGAGTGAAAATTCAATATTAGTAAAGATTTATTCTTTACGAACCAACAAAATAACTTGATTGGTTAAATTATAGTCATATCTTAGTTACATGCAAAATAGAAAAAAATAATTTCGAGTATTTATAATATAAAATGTATTAATAAAATGATTAGATAATTATTAAAAGACGTATTTTTAATTTTAAACTTTTGTCTGAATACTTATGTCCAATTAACACCAAAATTGTCATTCTTGAAAAACTAAATGGTAATAAACTACAATTTTTTACAAAAAACTCAAAAACTACTAGACAGTTTTTGATTTCGAAAAAGTGGGATAAAACGGCAGAGTAATATACAGACATAAAAACCAATCAAATCGAAAAATCACCTTTTAAAAGTTGATAAAAAATTAGATAAAATCATTCCTTTCATGTATTTCTGGAATTCAAATAACTCGAAAACTACTGGGACGATTTTAAAAATTCTTTCATCATTAAAATGCTACGTTATCAGTAACATAGGCTATATTTTTTGATTTCACACGAAGTATATAATTATTTTTTTTATATGAAACATGTGTTTTTTAGATGTTTTAAATATTATTTAAGGCTTTCAGTAAAATTTAATAAGGCTGCGCAATAAAATAATTCAGTCTCTTGTACGTAATCCCCAAATAGAAGTCCGTCTAGCTCCAACTGTGGGGCGAGCTATAGCGCTGTGGAAATATTTTTTTATTACACTTCCTAAGAAAAATAGTAAAAAAAACTGCATTTTTTGTACACATTTATGGGCGTATTCTGAAATCTCAAACATAGCTTGTAAGTCGGACAATCTCATTGTCATTTTAATGTAATTTCATAAAGAAAGATTTGTATTTTTGTATGTATTGATATAACTCAAAAACTACTGGGACGATTTCAAAAATTCTTTCATCATTAAAAAGCTACGTTATCAGTAACATTGGCTATATATTTAAATTTCACATGGACGAAGTCGCGAGCAACAGTTAGATTATAAAGAGGAAAGACATGTATTTTTAGATTTTAGCATGTATTAGAATAACTAAAAAACTACTGGGACGATTTCAAATATTCTTTCACCATTTAAAAGCTACGTTATCAGTGAGTAACATAGGCTATTTAAATGATATTCTGTCAGTTTACAATCTAACTTACCTGAACATGAACTGGTTTATCTGCATCCCGGGTAAAGCAGCGCGGAGGGCTGTTAGCGACCCCGCTTGTAACATCCCCCATACTTCTAGATATTGTAATGACGACATACTACCTAACTTTCTGTAAATACATAATCTATTTTACTCCTTACTAATACTAGCTTTCAGCTAGAATTAAAAAGAAAACTGAATAGCTTATGTGTTCTTCCAGACTATCCTCTACATCTATACCAAATTTCATCGAAATACGTTCAGCAGTTTAGGCTACAAACTAACAACTTTCGCATTTATAATATTAGTACGATGTATGATAAATGCGAAAGTTTAGATGGATGTTTGTCAGTTTGTAGCCTAAACTGCTGAACGGATTTTTATGAAATTTGGCATAGACGTAGCGTAGCCTGGAGACATATAGACTACTCATTTTTTTTTAAATTATACGCGGATGGAGTCGCGGGCGAAAGCTAGTACTATAATAAAGCGTAAGCACAATACTTCGTGAATCACAGTATATTTTGAATAATTCTTCTTTTAATAAAAACCCCTACACTTTTTTCCAAATTATTTACCCCCTAAGTTTAATAGCGTGATAATATATAGTCTAAAGCGTGTCGTAAGTGTAGGACTTTTTACTAAAGGAAGAATTATTCAAAAATATGCTGTGATTGATATCCTACGCCACAAAGTAGTGTGTGTTTACCCTTTTTTTTATTAGTATATAGATATATAGATTTATTACAATCTTTATTTTAAATGAGTGTCATAAAGGTTATAGGTGTCATAAAGATGTCATAAATTTGTCAAAGAAGTGTCATAAAAATGTCACAAAAATGTCACAAAGGTGTCACAGAGGTATCTTAGAGGTGTCATAAAAATGACAAAGGTGTCATAGAAGTGTCATAAAGGTGTCACAGAGGTATCTTAGAGGTAAAATAAAGGTGACAGAAGTGTCATAAATGTCAGAGGTGTCATGTGTCAATAATACTTACGTGAGCACATGCGGAGGCAACAAATAGCATCTGCTGAGCGCGACATGTTCCAAACAAGACAAATTGAGCACTGATTTGACAGCGATCGCTGACAACACTGAGCAATCTGACAGATCTAATTCTAGTAATCGAGGACATCTTTCTACTAATTGTTGGACCACTGCAAATAAATATATACTAGTTGATATTAACGAAAAAAAGGTAGTTTAGAACTACGTTTGTCCTTTTATTCAGTAATCATACTAATATTCATCATCATCATCTCCTTATCCTACTCCCGTAGGGTGCAGCAGGTTTTTGTCCTCCATAACTCTATACGTCATCTCAGTCACTCCCTTCTTCATCATGTCACCTTTTACATAATCCATCCATCTCTTTCTAGGTCTACCTCTAATATAATATAATCATACTAATATCATAAATGCGAAAGTTTAGATGGATGGATGTTAGAGTTTGTAGCCTAAACGGCTGAACAGATTTCGATGAAATTTGGCATAGATCTAGAGGATAGTCTGGAAGAACACATAGGCTACTCACTTTCGTTTTTTTAAACCACGCGGATGGAGTCGAGGGCGAAAGCTAGTTACTGAATAGTGTAACTGACATTAAAAATAATTCTCTATTCAAATGTATTGATTCAGTAATCACTGAACATTTTAGCTGCTGTTCAGTATTTACTGAAGTGTTACTAACAATAATAATACTGCCATATGCATATTTAAATTGATGGTGACTGTATTTATTGTACAATTGGAGTTAATAACCTCCATCCATGCGTTTACTTATGATAGTTACAGCAATTACTGAACATTTTTACAACAGTTCAGTAGACAATGAACTGTATTGCGAACATTAATAACACTTCTCTCTTCAAATGTATATGTCGCAATCAGAAGAAGAAATCAATTTGAATTTAAGTCATAATTAGAACACAAGCGCTGCCAAGCGACTTTCGAACTTAGATCATTCTGAAAATAGGGATCGTTGCAAGAACATTGTTTGAACGATATGAGCTTGGTAAATCGATGATATCCTGACTGTAGTATTGTGAATGTATTCCTTGAATCCGACTTTACCCATGGCCGCCCACATGTGATCTCGAGTAGTAATAATTCTGATATCGTGCTAGCTCAAATATAGTCTCAAATATAATCAAATAGATAGCGATATATACTTATATTGATGATTCAGTAATTGCTGAACAAATTTATTTGCGTATATAATTTACTCCCATCTATACCTACACTTACAATGATAGTTTTAGCAATTACTGAATACTAGTTGTTTAGTAGATATAATTAACTCAAAAGACAATATATGTTTAAGCAACAAATTTAATTAAAGAAACTTAACACGTCATCTATATCTATACTAATATTATAAAGAGGAAAGATTTGCATTTTTGTGTGTATTTAATTCACGCAAGAACTACTGGGCCGATTTTAAAAATTCTTTCAACATTAGAAAGTTAATTTATCTGTGAGTAACATAGGGTTTTTTTTTTAATTTCACGCAGGCGAAGTCGCGAGCAATAGCTACTTTGACATGAAGACAATCTCTCAATCTGTGACAGCTGTCAAAGAGTATAGAATAATGACAAACACTATAACTTTACTGTACAACCAAAGAGCATATAATCACTACTCTTTTTAATTTATGCTTTGACAATTAACTGTTCAGTAATTACTGATTTTTTTGCGTTAATAATTCATTTCCTTCTTTATCTACACTCAATATATAGTTACAGCATTTACTGGACAGTTTTACTACAGTTCAGTAATTGCTGAACATTGAATATTGGTAGAACCCGCTTTAACATCTTCGCACGAATGGGCCGGCTCGCCCTGTGTAATATCACGACCACACAGAAGACAGGCGTCAAGTGGGAGCAATTCCGCGTTTCGTCTGATGAGTGTGGTGCCGGAGGCCTAATTTTAGTCCATTTCCCTTTCCACCCTTTTCTTAAGAGGAAAGAATGGGAAGGAAAAGTGGATTTGACGGTGGAGGAGACGCATAGGAAGGGGAAATGTCCTCTTTATGTGCATCTCCTCCCCCGTCAATTAAGGGTAGGCAACGCATCTGCAATTGCAGATGTTTATGGGCAGCGGTCGCTTTCCATTCCGGTGGATTCAGGTGGCCGCTTGCTCGTTTGCTGCCTTATATTACATAAAAAAATATAAAAAAAAAAGAATATTTCCACTTACTATCATTAGTCATGATCCTCGCCCCGCCAACGTTCAATCTCTGCAGTTTCTGGGGTAGACAGGTGACCAGTACTTGCAATGCCTCCTGGTTTAAGTTACACCAAGATATGTTCAGTGACAGCAGACTGGAAATATAAATAAATAAATATAATAAAGCGTAAACACATTTATGGCCGGTTTCCCAACTATGTTTAACTATTCGTTAGTGTTAGTGTTCGATAGCTTCATGAAATTCGTTTCTGAACTACGTGTCTTGTTTTTAAACTGTTGAAACTAAAATCAATAGGTAATCTATACTAATATTATAAAGTGGAAAGATAGGTATTTTTGAATTTTTGTGTGTATTGGAATAACTCAAAAACGACTGGGTTAAATTCAAAAATTCTTTCACCATTAAAAAGCTACGTTATCAGTGAGTAACATAGGCTATGTTATTACTATTTTTAGTTCCACGCAGACGAAGTCGCGAGCAACAGCTAGTAAAATAAGAGGAGATATTTGTAATTTTTTTTTCATGTATTGAAATAACTCAAAGATTCACGATTATAAAGCTAGATTTTCATTGAGTAACATAGGCTATATTTTTTAAAGCGGACAAAATCACGAGTAATAACAAGTTTTTATAGACTAGCTGTTGCTCGCGACTTCGTCTGCGTGAAATTAAAAGAATAATAAAAATACAGCCTGTGTTTTCAATGGTGCAAGAATTTTTGAATGCCCAGTAGTTTTTGAGTTATTTCAATACATACAAAAATACAAATCTTTCCTCTGTATAATATTAGTATAGAACAAACTTACCTAATACATCCTTTTAATATTTGTTCCAATCCTTCGGCTGTAATACCTTTGGCCATTGTCAAGTTTATTGTTTCCAAATTTTTACATTTACCTATAAAAAACAATAAATAAATAAATAAATAAAAATAAATAAAACACTATTTATTGACCAAAAAAATCACAAGAAAAACAAAATTTACAGAACATATTAATGAGACAAAAACAAAAAAAATAACTCTTGGCCAAAAGGAGAAGGCTCAGCTGATGCGGTCTCCAGCTTATCACTGAAGGCCGCGCTGGCTTTCAGCCTCCCCTTAACCACTAGTACATGGTTCAGTTTATGATGCGGGGGCAATTAAATACAGTTTTTTTGCCCTACTAAAAGGGCAATATTTCTCTTATATTTTTAAAGCGAAAAATAACCATGTAACATATATATTATGTACTTTATATACCTATTTCTAATATTAGATAATCACAAAATATAACAAAGTTGGTTGCAATTATTTTATTCTCAGTAGACCGGTCTTTTGGTCTTTTGAGAACACTTTTTTTTATCAAATAAATAAATCATAAAGTAGTTAATTTTTGATGAGGTTGTTTTTATTGATTGTCTTTTTTATGTTTAAATTTTTTAGAGTAGACCGGTCTTTTAGTCTTCAAGTTTTTCAAGTTTGGATCACAAAATACTGAATTTTAGATGGACACAATTTTTTTTTATTAATTAAATTCATCTTTTTTTATTCTTAATAGACCGGTCTTTTGGTCTACTGAAATATCTTAGTAAATAATAAGTAGTTTAACTTCAATGTCTTACAGTTTTTTCTATTTTATATTTATTCCATATTCATTAGTAGACCGGTCTTTTGGTCTACTGAAGTGCATTAGTAAATAATACTTTAACATCGATTGTCTTATGGTTTTTAATTAATTTATATATAAAACATACATTATATATTCCTTAGTAGACCGGTCTTTTGGTCTACTGGTCTTCAAGTATAAATAGTGGATAACTCACCAATAATTGTGCAAGTACTGTCATTTAATTGAACACTCTCCAAGCTGAGTTTCCTCAGAGAAGAACATCTTTCTAGAAGACTGTCCAAGGTCTTTTGGTCTACTGAGCACATGCTTAGGTCTAGATATTGTATCCTAGATTGTGTGACCGCTGTTGTGGGATGCCATTCACCTATCTGATGGTAAAATAGACTTTTAATGAAGGTCTAATACTAAGATTTATCTAAAGATATAATTTTTAGACTTAAATCTTGTTATTAGAGAAATGAAAACATTGTTTCAGCAAAAAACCAAATATAAACCAAAAACACTCTTAAATTCACGATTATGTATTGAAATTGAGTGTCTTTTTAACATTTTTTTTCTAACATTGAGTTTTTTATACAAAGGCGTTATAATTATGTTTAACTAGCTTTCGCCCGCGAATCCGTCCGCCTGGAATTAAAAAAAATAAAAATAGGTAGCCTATGTGTTCTACCAGACTATGCTCTACATGTATGCCAAATTTCATCGAGATCCGTTCAGCAGTTTAGGCTACAAACTCTAACAAACATCCATCCATCTAAACTTTCGCATTTATAATAATTAGTAGATATATGAAACATACATTATGTATTCTTTAGTAGACCGGTCTTTTGGTCTACTGGTCTTCAAGTATAAATAGTGGATAACTCACCAATAATTGTGCAAGTACTGTCATTTAATTGAACACTCTCCAAGCTGAGTTTCCTCAGAGAAGAACATCTTCTAGAAGACTGTCCAAGGTCTTTTGGTCTACTGGTCTTCAAGTATAAATAGTGGATAACTCACCAATAATTGTGCAAGTACTGTCATTTAATTGAACACTCTCCAAGCTGAGTTTCCTCAGAGAAGAACATCTTCTAGAAGACTGTCCAAGGTCTTTTGGTCTACTGAGCACATGCTTAGGTCTAGATATTGTATCCTAGATTGTGTGACCGCTGTTGTGGGATGCCATTCACCTATCTGATGGTAAAATAGACTTTTAATGAAGGTCTAATACTAAGATTTATCTAAAGATATAATTTTTAGACTTAAATCTTGTTATTAGAGAAACGAAAACATTGTTTCAGCAAAAAAACGAATATAAACCAAAAACACACTTAAATTCAAGATTATGTATTGAAATTGAGAGTTTTTTAATATTTTTTTTTTGCTAACATTGAGTTTTTTATACAAAGGCGTTATAATTTATGTTTAACTAGCTTTCGCCCGCGACTCCGTCCGCCTTGAATTTAAAAAAAAATAGACTTTTAAAGGTCTAATACTAAGATTTATCTAAAGATATAATTTTTAGACTTAAATCTTGTTATTAGAGAAACGAAAACATTGTTTCAGCAAAAAAACGAATATAAACCAAAAACACACTTAAATTCAAGATTATGTATTGAAATAACTCAAAAACTACTGGGACGATTTCAAAAATTCTTTCACCATTTAAAGCTACGTTATTGCTAAATATGATATATTTTTAGTTTTACGTAGACGAAGTCACGAGCACCAACTATATTAAATACAGAATTATTCAAAAATATATGTTTACGTTTTGTTTATATCTGTTGCATTATACTAGCTGTTGCTCGCGACTTCGTCCATTTGAAATTTAAAAACACAGACTATGTTACTCAGCGTTAACATAGATTTTTTTAAAGATTTGAAATTGCCCCAGTAGTTTTTGAGTTATTTCAATACATACAAAAATCTTTCCTGTTTATAATATTAGTATGATGCGAAAGTTTAGATGTATGTTTGTTTGTATCCAAAACTAAACGGATCTCGATGATTGTCTAATGTAGATAGTCTGGAACACATAGGAAACTTTTGATTTTTAATTCCACGCGGAGTCGCAGGCGAAAGCTAGTTTTAATAAAAAAAGTAGTTTTTAATATTTTACTTACCTCAGTACTAGCCAGTCTTATTATAATAGTATAGATAGATAGATATAGATGTATATATTTACTTACCTTTTACAAACCAACATACAATGAGCTAAAGTTCTTTTCGGCAACCATTTAAATACACTTAAAATCATTTCATCAGATAATATAGAGAAAGTATCGATTCCTGTTGGTTCTGATTTCGTTCTTCTATTAATAACTTCTTCTATACCTAAAGCTGAAAGGATTTTTATATGAGAATTCGCTAAAATGGCGAAACCACACCACACAAAGGCTGCAATTAACATAAATAAAGAGGATATTTCCCCTTCCTATTTAAATTCACTTTCCCTTAAAAGGTGTAGTGACCAAAATTAAACATTCGGTTATAGTTTTTTATATAAATACCATCTTCGCTAAAATGGCGAAACCACAACCCACACAAATGCTGCATTTAACGTACATAAAGAGGAATTGTATTTTTGTGATTTGAAATAACTCAAAAACTACTGGGACGATTTCAAAAATTCTTTCATCATTTGAAGCTACGTTATTGCTAAATATGATATATTTTTAGTTTTACGTAGACGAAGTCACGAGCACCAACTATATTAAATACAGAATTATTTAAAAATATGCTGTAATTGCTGACATCTTAGGCAACAAAGAAGTGTGTGTTTACGCTTTATTATAATTGTATAGATAGATAGATATAGATGTATATATTTACTTACCTTTTACAAACCAACATACAATGAGCTAAAGTTCTTTTCGGCAACCATTTAAATACACTTAAAATCATTTCATCAGATAATATAGAGAAAGTATCGATTCCTGTTGGTTCTGATTTCGTTCTTCTATTAATAACTTCTTCTATACCTAAAGCTGAAAGGATTTTTATATGAGAATTCGCTGAAATGGCGAAAACACTACCTACACAAATGCTGCAATTAACATACATAAAGAGGATATTTCCCCTTCCTATTTAAATTCACTTTCCCTTAAAAGGTGTAGTGACCAAAATTAAACATTCGGTTAGATTTTTATATAAAAACCATCTTCGCTAAAATGGCGAAACCACTACCCACACAAATGCTACAACATATCCTATGTCACTCACTAATAACGTAGTTTTCTAATAGTGAAAATTATTAAAATCGGTTCAACAGTTTTTAAGCTTATTGGATACTAGCTTTTGCCTGCGACTCCGTCCGCGTGATTAAAAAAAAATATAGCCTATGTTACTCACAGAATAATTACCTTTCTGATGGTGAAAGAATTTTTAAAATCGACCCAGTAGTTTTTGAGGCTATTCGTTACAAACAAATAAAATTTTCCTCTTTATAATATTAGTATAGATAAGTATAGACAAAAATAAAGTTTTAATATTACTAATATTATAAATGTGAAAGTATAGACTTAGTTTATATCCTAGACTGATGAATCTCGATGATCGTTAAATATAGAGGACTAGCTTTCGCCCACGACTTCGTCCGCGTGGAAATAAATGAAGAATGGAAATGAAGCCCATGTGTTCTATCCTCTACATCTATACCAAATTTCATCGAAATCCATTCAGCAGTTTACGCTACAAACATCCATTCATCTAAACTTTCGCATCATCATCATCATCTCCTCTGCCTTATCCTACTCCCGTAGAGTCGGCGCACCAGGTTTTCGTCCTCCAAAGCACTCTATCATACGTCATCACTCTCTTTTTGATCATGTCACCTTTCACACAATCCATCCATCTCTTTCTAGGTCTACCTCTACCGGTGTACTCCTCCACACTCATAACTAACATTCTCCTTGTTACATGCCCTCATGCTAACCTTTTACTCCTTACCTTCTCTACGGGGGCTACTCTCAAGCTTCCTCTTTTCTTTCTCAAACTTTTTTTATACAAATGAGGGTAAAATCATCATCATCATCTCTGCCTTATCCTACTCCCGTAGAGTCGGCGCACCAGGTTTTCGTCCTCCAAAGCACTCTATCATACGTTATCACTCTCCTTTTGATCATGTCACCTTTTACACAATCCATCCATCTCTTTCTATGTCTACTTCTACCGGTGTACCTCCACACTCATAACTAACGTTCTCCTTGTTACATGCGATTCATCCCTCCTCATAACATGCTCATACCATGCTAACCTTTTACTTACCTTCTCTACGGGGGCTAAACTAAACTTTCGCATTTATAATATTAAGATAGTCTACACATAGGATAAGGAGTAAAAGGTTAGAGTGGTATGGGCATGTTATGAGAAGGGATGAATCGCATGTAACAAGACGGACGTTAGTTATGAATGTGGAGACACCGGTAGAGGTAGACCTAGAAAGAGATGGATGGATTGCGTGAAAGGTGACATGATCAAGAAGGGAGTGATGACTGAGATGACGGATGATAGAGTGCTTTGGAGGACGAAAACCTGGTGCGCCGACACTACGGAAGTAGGATAAGGCAGGGGAGATGATGATGAGTCTACACATAGGATATTTTTTTTAATTCCACGTAAAACCGCGAGAAGCTATACTTACGTGTAAAAATCTTTTTCCCTGTAGATGTGTTCGCAACGAACTCCGAACCTTGCGGTTGGTATTGAGTGATCTGAGCTAACGGCGTTTCTTCTTCTATCAAATAGTTTGATATTAACGTGGTTTCTAAATCTTGTTTAGCTGAAATTAAAATTATTAAAATTATATAAAGATGAAGTTGCTAGTTTTTTACTGGTACAAAACGAATCCATTGTATAACGAATCCACTATAAACACGAATCCATTGTATAACGAATCCATTAAATAAGAATCCATTGTAAAACAAATCCATTGTAAAAAACGAATCCATTGTAAAAACGAATCCATTGTACAAAACGAATCCATTGTAAAACGAATCCACTGTACAAAACGAATCCATTGTAAAACGAATCCACTGTACAAAACGAATCCATTGTAAAAACGAATCCATTGTACAAAACGAATCCATTGTTAAATATGAACCCATTGTACAAAACGTTTACTAGCTGTTGCTCGCGACATCGTCCGCGTTAAATATATATATATATATCGGCTTGAGCTAGCACGATATCAGAATTACTACTACTCGAGATCACATGTGGGCGGCCATGGGTAAAGTAGGATTCAAGGAATACATTCACAATACTACAGTCAGATATCATCTACCAAGCTCCTATCGTTCAAACAATGTTCTCGCAACGATCCCTATTTTCAGAATGATCTAAGTTCGAAAGTCGCTTGGCATCGCTCGTGTTCTAATTATGACTTAAATTCAAATTGATTTCTTCTTCTGATTGCGACACGGCCATCCTGCGAACACCCGTCCTCGGGTGATGTTACTCACGTTCCGCTCGGCCACTCCTGGCCTGACTACGCTTATTGAACCACAACATACAGTAGAGTCTACAAATTAATCATACTTGCCAACACTAACACGCCTGAGACATGTACCACCGTCGTTCAAATCAATTTTAGTACTTTCAGCATTATACTCTCAACTCCCAGAAACTACACCGAGTAAAAACCTCTAACGCCTCGGCTCTCCCGCCGAATCTTTCACCGCGACCCTCCGGCCAAATCTCTCCTCGTCCGGCTCTGACGTGCCAACTACACACAACGGTCCTCCAGACCCCGACCTCCGCCAGAGTTAACCGCGCACCGCACATCCAAGGACTACGGCTACGTTAAACTTCTGGTACGGTCGACTACAATACGGTAAAGACCCTTACTCGAGTTTCGTCATCGTCAACATCGACTGGTACATGACTCACAGGCATCCTTTAACTCCGTGTACGTGTTTGTAACTACGAACTTTCAACACTTTACAGTTGCAAGTACATCACACTGTAACTCACCATGCAAACTACTAACCACCATCTCAGTTTACATCAGTACTACTCCTCGCAAATAGCGTACCGAACATACAAAGCAGTCACCACGCACCTCTTCCAACGCATAGTGCTGTCACGGACACATTCTTCACGTCATTAGTGATTACATAAGTCATTTACTGGATGAACCGAATTTTTGTAACATCGCTGGTCAACACCAACCGCTATCTTACCGCGCCTTAAACCGATAAGTCTTACACGTCTCGGCCATACTGACATTAGCACGTCCCAGTGCTATTTGCATGCTGGTCTTTCAGATTATCAAACATCATATTAGGAAAGTAAAGACAACGAAACCACAGAGTTTACTGCATTCACCCACTAGTGTTATCCTAACATTATAAGTGCTATTACGATTGTTATTCCCTCCGGTCAGCTAATAATTTCGTTCACGAATAATTAAGCTATACAAACTGTAAGAATATTTGACCTCAAACATGCAAACATCTCCCAAAACAAAATTACATCTCCGTACCCCAACTTATGACAACAAGGCTTTTCACACCACACAACCCACAACACACGGCCAATACTATTCACCTCCTGTGAACATTCCATACCGACCCATATGATGCCAATCTGCAACCATTTGTCAGCTCAGTTGGAAACGTTAATTATATCAAATTTCTTAAATTTAGTAGAAGCCAAACTTCCTTTTTCATTTTACAGATCTTAAAGCCATGACGTTAACTAAGGGAATAGTAATCGGTAAACAAAACATGCTACACTATTATCCCTAACTCCAAACGCACCTTTTCTTTCATTTTCTCGCTATCGTAACTTAAAACCATATTTCGGATCAATTAAACCTGATTACGCTTAAACACATTTTCGCTTTTACTTAATAGCTACACGACCAGCTCTATAATTGGAATGTGTACAGTCAGTTCTTTGACTACCAATGTCATCGAAGTTATCACCTGTCAAAGAATCGTATTCCGGACGATGCGTTTATCCCGAATTCAAGCGTTACGTTAACATTACTATGACTACGCCTTGGGTTTAAACAATAGTTTGAAATACAAAGATGTTGCAGATTACAAGACTGCATTAGCCGATACACAAAGAAAGAGAATTTAAATATCACATTAAATAATGACCAAAGCAGAGTGGGCTAGCAAGTTCTCAGTTTGCTAAGTTCAATTGCATACAACAAACGTTAATATCAACCACTTCAATTTTTATCAATAGAGTTACAACCTAAACAGGCGGTGCTATCCGATCTCATTTGGTTTTGCTTGCTAAAATTCCACAATTATTCAAAACTACGTCAGCGGTTACAAATGTAATGCGTAGCTGTGTGTACATCACTTAGAACCGGTACAACAGATCAGTTCACGTAGTCTTAAACCGATGAGCTGCACCTCAACAACTAAATTAGCAGCCCACCGCTCACCGCGATGTACCACAACTATGGGTGCCCATAAGCCTCTAACCGTTCGATGACTCGCCGCTCACACGAACTATAACCCATGTAGGTATAAACTGAATTGATCCGCGAGCCGGTTCACCGATACCCTTCACTAGCGCGAACTGTGAGCCGATCTCAGATCATCAATTTTAGTAAAACTACCACTGGCTAGTAATGAGCTAAGAACTCGATATTTCGATTAGGACAGGTTTTGCGACTTACTGTGCACTAATGCTAGATGTTTCACAAAAGAGAATAACATTTCACGAGTAACTACTCTTAATAGCAGCACGCTGAACTATTGCTCACTTTTTTTTGTCAGTAGAGGATTGATAAACACGTACAGGGAACGTCACACGATTTAATTCAATAATGTTTTTAATTTTATTTAAATTGTCATAACCGACATGTTTGACATCTAAATTACTCGAAGTATTATTTTAAATTATTTTAAACAAGACAATTTTATTTTCCCCAAATAGTACCACCCTCATTAAAATAACATCTGATAATTACAAATTAACAGATTCACTAAGCATTTCCGTAAATAACTACAACATACTAACAACCGAAATACCAAACTGTACTATTGTTCAGTTGACAAACTATATCGAGTCACTTAGATTTAAGTCATCTAAGGATACTAGAATACACTACGCTCATTATCGTCTAATCTTACGGCCCAACACACAAACTACTAAAGGAACGAACTCACCGGATCCTTGAGACATCAATACTTTGTCGATTTTAACAAGTTGGACATCTTACGCTCTCGCTGAATGAAACCATACCATAGGTCATGTTTGCATGAGCTGCTATTGGGAGACCTACGGATACCTTGCACCCTTTCACATTATATCAACTGCCGGGTTTAATTCCCAGTTGCTCTGAATAGTGATCCAATAACCATGCTATAGCACTAGCGCAGATTCGGAAGTCATAAACATCCTGACTCCGAACATATCTTCGGTGGCTTATTATTTTCCTGGCTATCACTTAATTTTGCGTAATCTTACAACAATAACGACTATGATTTTTCATTTATTTTCTTGACATTTATCTTTTTCGAAACTTAATGTCATAGATCCACGCATGCGCGATGGATTTCTCTTTCCTTTCTCATAATTCCTTTTTGAAGTAGTTTTCTTTGATTGTTTAGCACCATATGATTTCCAAATCACGTTAACGGTCTTTTGTATGCCGTGTACGTATACCTTCGACTGCTATTTTACGAAGCACACATACTTCATAAACGTATTTGCGTTTTAAAATACTGAAACTGTTAAATCGCGCACAAAAGCGTATAATCCCCTTACGATCTTGCATATCAAAGTTTATCGTTTGCGTTTTTCCAAAATAATCTCGTAATTGAAATATTTTTTCACAATGACGGACGGAAACGTCAAATTAATTCTTTTCTTTTTAGATGCCATATTTCACAGAAAATTTTACGAATGCCATTGAATTTGCGCTCATCTTCGATCTCCTATTTTTTTCATCACATTTTCCAATCTCAGATTTCTAACTTGATCCGACAGCGATCCCACTTCTGATATCGGCTTGAGCTAGCACGATATCAGAATTACTACTACTCGAGATCACATGTGGGCGGCCATGGGTAAAGTAGGATTCAAGGAATACATTCACAATACTACAGTCAGGATATCATCTACCAAGCTCCTATCGTTCAAACAATGTTCTCGCAACGATCCCCATTTTCAGAATGATCTAAGATCGAAAGTCGCTTGGCATCGCTCGTGTTCTAATTATGACTTAAATTCAAATTGATTTCTTCTTCTGATTGCGACATATATATATTTTTTTTTTATAATATAAGTTGGCAAACGAGCAAGCGGCTTGAATCCACCGAAATGGAAAGCGACCGCTGCCCATAGACATCCGCAATTGCAGCGCTGCCTACCCTTCATTGACGGAGGAGACGCACATAAAGAGGACATTTCCCCTTCCTATGCGTCTCCACTGTCAAATACACTTTTCCTTCCCATCCTTTCCTCTTAAGAAAAGGGTGGAAAGGGAAAGTGACTAAATTTAGGCCTCCGGCACCAAATATTAAACATAGCCTATGTTACTAATCACGTAGCTTTTTATTGGTGAAAAAAAATTTGAAATCACCCCAGTAGTTTTTCGAGTTACTTCAATACATACAAAAATACAATTTTTTCCTCTTTATAGTAATAGTATAGGATAAAAATTTACTTACTCTTATCCGGGCTCCAAGGACTTTTTGCTTTAGAAGGTCCAGGACTTGCGCAGGGTTTTTTATTTTTAGGGCTTTTAGGGCTAAATCTCCTCGGAGAGATACTATTGGCATTTGGGTTAACATTTTCTATATCATGTTTCCGTTTTAAATTAGGCTTGTGCTGCAATTAAAGTAATAATAATCTTTGTTTAACCCATTTAAAGCATTACAACACTTACAAATACTAGAAAACACTGAAAATAACAAATTTAAATTTTAAATTTCATTAATTACTAGCTGTTGCTCGCGTCACCCGCGTGAAATTAAAAAAAAAATTATAGCCTGTTACTCACTGATAACGTAGCTTTTTAATGGTGAAAGAATTTTTGAAATCGGCCCAGTCGTTTTTTGAGTTATTTCAATACATACAAAAATACAAACCTTTCCTCTTTATAATATTAGTAAGATTGAGAATTAAGAGGATATTTTCGCGAGTTTACAAGTACAGCAAGTTTTTTTTTTTTAACAGTGTTTTTAATCATACTAATATTATAAATGCGAAAGTTTAGATGGATGTTTGTTAGAGTTTGTAGCTCGGCTGAACGGATCTCGATGAAATTTGGACATAGAGGATAGTCTGGAAGAACACATAGGATACTCAGTTTTGTTTTTTTTAACTCCACTCGGACAGAGTCGCGGGCTAAAGCTAATATAATATATACTTACAGTAACATGTGTAATTTCAGAAGTGGTTTCCGTTTCATCCTGTTCTAACAAACTTACACCCATCTCTTGTAGCACCTGGAAATAAATATATTAACTATTTACTAAAAAATCATACTAATATTATAAATGCGAAAGTTTAGATTTTTTTTTATAACAAGGTGGCAAACGAGCAAGCGGCCACCTGAATCCGCCAAAATGGCGAAGCGACCGCTGCCCATAGACATTCGCAATTGCAGATGCGTTGCCTACCCTTATCCAACAGAGGAGGAGACACACATAAAGAGGATATTTCCCCTTCCTATGCATCTCCTCCACCGTCAAATCCACTTCCCCTTCCCATCCTCTCCTTATAAGAAAAGGGTGGTAAAGAGAAAGGGACTTAAATTAGGCCTCCGGCACCACACTCATCAGACGAAACACGGAATTGCTTCCATTTCACGCCTGTCTTCTGTGTGGTCGTGGTATTACACCGGGCGTGCCGGCCCTGCAGTGCTAAGATGTTAAAGCGGGCACTACCACTGTTAAAATGGATGGATGGATGGATGTTTGTTAGAGTTTGTAGCCTAAACGGCTGAATGGATTGCAATGAAATTTGGCATAGACGTAGAGTATAGTCTGGAAGAACACATAGGCTACTCACTCTTGTAATTTTTAATTCCATGCGGACTGTTACGCGGGCGAAAGCTAGTTCATGTATAAATAAAAACTAGGAGTTTTCACATTAGTAGCTCACCCACAACTTAGTGCACAATTAAAAAAATAATAAGCAGCATTTTTCTAGATTTTTCTACTATGACAAATATCCATAAAAACCAATGAGTTTCATAAAAATATATAGAGTAGGCATAGTTCACCCTTGAAACCTTTTTCACATCCCACTAAGTATATATTGATAGATTCTTCCAGACTATCCTCTACATCTATGCCAAATTTCATCAAGATCCGTTCAGCAGTTTAGGCTACAAACTTTAACATCCATCCATGTAAACTTTCGCATTTATAATATTAGTATGAAGTATATTTAAGACTAGCTGTTGCCCGCGACTTCGTCCGTGTGAAATTAAAAAATAACAAAAAACATAGCCTCACAGATAAATTACCTTTCTAGCGGTGAAAGAATTTTTAAAATCGTCCCAGTAGTTTTTGAGTTATTTCAATACATACAAAAATACAAATCTTTCCCCTTTATAATATTAGTATAGATGAATTATTAGTAATGTAACCATTTATTTTTAAATATATTAACTATTTACTAAAAAATCATACTAATATTATAAATGCGAAAGTTTAGATGGATGTTTGTTAGAGTTTGTAGCTCGGCTGAACGGATCTCAATGAAATTTGGCATAGACGTAAAGTATAGTCTGGAAGAACACATAGGGTACTCACTTTTGTAATTTTTTTTTATAATATAATGTGGCAAACGAGCAAGCGGCCTGAATCCACCGAAATGGAAAGCAACCGCTGCCCATAGACATCCGCAATTGCAGCTGCCTACCCTTATCCAACAGAGGAGGAGACGCACATAAAGAGGACATTTCCCCTTCCTAAGGGACTCCTCCACCATCAAATCCACTTTTCCTTCCCATCCTTTCTTCTTAAGAAAAGGGTGGAAAGATAAAGGGACTAAAATTAGGCCTCCAGGCATTAAAATATATGTAAAAATACATATATTTTCGACTACCTTCAGTTTTAAATTATTTGGATGGATGGATGGATGGATGGATGGATGGATGGATGGATGGATGGATGGATGGATGGATGGATGGATGGATGGATGGATGGATGGATGGATGGATGGATGGATGGATGGATGGATGGATGGATGGATGGATGGATGGATGGATGGATGGATGGATGGATGGATGGATGGATGGATGGATGGATGGATGGATGGATGGATGGATGGATGGATGGATGGATGGATGGATGGATGGATGGATGGATGGATGGATGGATGGATGGATGGATGGATGGATGGATGGATGGATGGATGGATGGATGGATGGATGGATGGATGGATGGATGGATGGATGGATGGATGGATGGATGGATGGATGGATGGATGGATGGATGGATGGATGGATGGATGGATGGATGGATGGATGGATGGATGGATGGATGGATGGATGGATGGATGGATGGATGGATGGATGGATGGATGGATGGATGGATGGATGGATGGATGGATGGATGGATGGATGGATGGATGGATGGATGGATGGATGGATGGATGGATGGATGGATGGATGGATGGATGGATGGATGGATGGATGGATGGATGGATGGATGGATGGATGGATGGATGGATGGATGGATGGATGGATGGATGGATGGATGGATGGATGGATGGATGGATGGATGGATGGATGGATGGATGGATGGATGGATGGATGGATGGATGGATGGATGGATGGATGGATGGATGGATGGATGGATGGATGGATGGATGGATGGATGGATGGATGGATGGATGGATGGATGGATGGATGGATGGATGGATGGATGGATGGATGGATGGATGGATGGATGGATGGATGGATGGATGGATGGATGGATGGATGGATGGATGGATGGATGGATGGATGGATGGATGGATGGATGGATGGATGGATGGATGGATGGATGGATGGATGGATGGATGGATGGATGGATGGATGGATGGATGGATGGATGGATGGATGGATGGATGGATGGATGGATGGATGGATGGATGGATGGATGGATGGATGGATGGATGGATGGATGGATGGATGGATGGATGGATGGATGGATGGATGGATGGATGGATGGATGGATGGATGGATGGATGGATGGATGGATGGATGGATGGATGGATGGATGGATGGATGGATGGATGGATGGATGGATGGATGGATGGATGGATGGATGGATGGATGGATGGATGGATGGATGGATGGATGGATGGATGGATGGATGGATGGATGGATGGATGGATGGATGGATGGATGGATGGATGGATGGATGGATGGATGGATGGATGGATGGATGGATGGATGGATGGATGGATGGATGGATGGATGGATGGATGGATGGATGGATGGATGGATGGATGGATGGATGGATGGATGGATGGATGGATGGATGGATGGATGGATGGATGGATGGATGGATGGATGGATGGATGGATGGATGGATGGATGGATGGATGGATGGATGGATGGATGGATGGATGGATGGATGGATGGATGGATGGATGGATGGATGGATGGATGGATGGATGGATGGATGGATGGATGGATGGATGGATGGATGGATGGATGGATGGATGGATGGATGGATGTTTGTTAGAGTTTGTAGCCTAAACGGCTGAATGGATTGCAATGAAATTTGGCATAGACGTAAAGTATAGTCTGGAAGAACACATAGATTACTAATTAAGTTCTTTTTTAATTCTGCACAGATTAATAATTCGGCGATGTTGGCTCGTTGGATACATTTACATGTAGGCTAGTGTAATCAATTGTGAGTTTGTTGTAGTTTATATTAATTATGTTAATTTTCTACTAACACTAGTTTGTAAGTTTACACTAACACCTTATGGATCTTTGATATCTGATTAAATGAATATTATTATTATTATGTCAAGGGCCAAAAATAATTTACATATATAACATGAATGATACACATCTAAACAATTTCCAATCATTCTCAGAATTGTTTTGGTGACTAAAACAATGCCTTAGTGGAGTTTTAGTGAGAAATGTAACTGATTATTGTAGTTAGACTTTTAGTATTTTCATTAAAATATGTGTTTTATAAGGTTTTATTACTTTATAACACTGATATGAGACAACTTTAGAAGTTATATTCCGTTTTAATTCATGCAAAACTGATTAAAACATGCCCCTTGGGACTGTGTTAACATTCTGTTTCAAAAACGATGTTTTCTTGATTTTTACATGATATTTATAACAAATTTATATTACATTTACTGCAATTCTTCCTTTAATAAAGTACAAAGTTGAGTTATAAATGTATCATCACCAGCTCACTATACATCCCCACCGAGGGGCTCGGAGCCTACGCTAAAGTTAGGGTGACTAGGCCATAGTCAACCACGCTGGCCAAGTGCGGGTTGACTTCACACATATCTTTGAATTTCTTCGCTGATATGTGCAGGTTGCATCACGATGTTTTCCTTCACCGTAAGAACGTCGGGTAAAAATTATGTACATATGAAAATTCGAAAAATCGAAAATCACATTGGTACGGCGGGATTCGAACCCAAGACCTGTAGATTACAAGTCAAGTGCTTAAACCACTGAGCTAAATGTATATTAACTTAAAATCATAAAATCGTAACATAACTTCAAAAGTCGAATTCGCGGGAAATAAATGATCAAAGTACCTCCTGATCAGTTTTTATATTCATCAGGCTCCAAGTCTTTCGTGCAGAGTTATCCAAACGCAATTTCTTCCTGCAAAATAAAGTAATTGTACCGTTAAAAGGTAAAAAAATGATCTAGAGTAAAATTGACACGTTAGTTGGCGCCATTTGACTTTGGCGCTTAAAATCAGCTGTCATATGTAAGGAACTTTATACGAAAAAGGTGAAATAAACCCACTTACCTAGGACTATTTACTTCATCGAGAGTTGATGATGTTTTAATATCATCATCTAAATTATTGATATTCATCTCGGGGTTATTGTAAATTTATTAATTACGGAGCGGTCAGTGCAAGAACGTCATCACCATCACAAAATTGCAAAGAAAAATAGAACAAGAGGAATAGACAATTTGATTTAATTTTGACAATTTGACATTGAAAAAAATAGAGAAATTGTGTTGCCCTATTAACGATAAGTTGAAAAATATAAATATTGTGTAATTTTAAATGTAATATGTGCTTTCTTTGGAATTATAACATTAAAAATAAATCAAACTTTCTAAACAATAATTATCATATAAAAATAAGTTTGAGGCTTGAGGGACTACATTCACAATCAAATCTATGTTCAAGAAAAGAATTTACCCAAGGACATATCCCTTCTATATTTCCTACAACCGAAGTGATATAAGAACTATAGAAAATTCAAACATCCCACATTGTGTCTTGACTCTTGATTAATTAAACAAACATTAAAATCTGAACAGTTGACAGTGGTAGAGCCGGCATTAATATCTTCGCATGAAAGGGCCGGCTCGCCCGCTGAAATACCGCGACCACACAGAAGACAGGCATGAAGTGGAAGCAATTCGGCGTTTCGTCTGATAAATGTGCGTGTCGGAGGCCTAATTTTAATCTCTATCTCTTTTCACCCTTTTCTTATATGGAAATGATAGGAAGGTAAATAGGATTTGACGGTGGAGTAGACGCATAGGAAGAGGTATCCTTTTTATGTGCGTCTCCTCCTCCGTGTATCAAGTATAGGCAACGCATCTGCAATTCCATATGTCTATGGGTAGCAGTCTTTTCGCCATTTTGGCGAATTCAGGGCCCCTTGCTCGTTTGCTAAAAATAGTATTGTGATGTTTTAAACATTAATTAAATCTATAAGGTACAACCTTTATCTAGAAAATACTTAAAATAAAAATTCAATATAATTACCAAATACTTTAAAAATTCAAAAAGTTTCAATTCCGGGAAAAGTTTTTTTTTTTTGTATAGCAACTCTAAAGATTGTATTTTGTTTACAAGTCCTTATCCAATCAAATGATATCACTTGATGGCGTACTCGTTTGCTATTGGTCAAGAATAATCACACGGTTAAAGAGAAATGCGCCACTGTCACAAAGCGAATTCTAAATCAAAACAGAAAACAAAGGCTTTTGGTTGAAGTCGCTTGTTGGACTTCCATTTGTCTGTTTTCGTGAAAATATTCGAAAATATCCTCTAAAGTGTAAAAAATAATCGAAAACTGATATCAAGTGCTGTGCTTCTTTTGCGAAAATGGCTGCTCGCAAGTTGAATACAATCGAAGACTTGAGCGGTAAGTTTATAATCGTAAATAAACAATGAAATATATGACGAAACTAGATTTACAAGTTTCGTATCAAGGATGCTAACTGCGTTTCCGTAATCAACATTGCAATCTATTTACGCAGTTAATTTTCACAACAGATGTCTTTGTTTATGTCCTTGATTTGTAAGTAATTACGTCGCGAAATTGTAGTTCGAACGCGTTGTTGTATGACTCATGTTGTTTTTACTAGTATGTAATGTGAGAAATCATTTAAAACCTGTTTTTTATTATTGGCATGATGGTGAAATCAAACAAACCTCTTGTATCGGTTGTATTAGTAAATATTCGACATTCTCTTTTATTCCTGCTCCCCTGGTACTTTAAATATCGATCTATGAAGGTTTTTTTTTTAATAGGCAAAAGTTGTATTTAATTTATGCCACACTGTCACAGATACGAAATTAATTTTATTTTTTATGTAGTTTTTTGTGGAGCCAAATAAAAAATATTTTAAATGGTAATTTTGTAGTGTATTTTTAATTTTACAATGCCACTCAGAGTAATCTACACTTGAGCAAAGCCTAAGTGTAGAGTTTATGTTTAAATAATTTAGGACTCGCACTCATGGCATAAAAAGTTGGACAGTTTTTGCTTTTTTATATAAAAAAAAATATATGATTTTACATACAATGAAAAATATACAGTAGGTTAAATATTTTATTTTATTCATTTTAAAGTCTTAATTATACATCAACTAGCTTTCGCCCGCGACTCCGTCCGCGTGGAACTGAAAAAAACAAAAGTGAATAGCCTATGTGTTCTTCTAGACTATCCTCTAGATCTATGCCAAATTTCATCGAAATCCTTTCAGCCGTTTAGGCTACAAACTCTAACAAACATCCATCCATCTAAACTTTCACATTTATAATATTGGTAAGATATAAAGAGACTTATTGTTTTATGTTTGTAGCAAATAAACTCAAAAACTACTGAACCGAACTAAAAAACTATTTCATAATTAGAAAGCTACATTCCTTAGTGACATGATATATTTGAAATTGTTTTAAAATCTTTAAAACAATTTTTAATGAAATAAAAAGAACATGTTTTAACTCTGTGTCCTAAAAGACCCCAAGCAGACTAAATTGCTCGTATCAATTTTCTTGCAATTGATAAATTGTAGTGCGAAGACCTGTTATGGAGTTATTTTTAGGACATAATCATCCAATTTAGGTCTTAAATGGATGTACCTATTTCAGTCTGTTGTTACACAGGTACCAGGCTAACATGAATAGGTATTGTGTTGAATCTAAGCTTTTATTAAAATACATTTATCTTTTTATAGTTCACTAGCTGTTAGCACTTTGTCTGTGCGGAAATATTTTTTTTAGTAAATATAACCTACTAGCTTTCGCCCGCGACTTCGTCCGCGTAGAATTAAAAAAAACAAATGTGGGTAGCCTCTGTGTTCTAGACTATCGTCTACATTTATACCAAATTTCATCGAAATTCGTTCAGCCGTTTAGGCTACAAACTCTAACAAACATCCATCCATGTAAACTTTCGCATTTATAATATTAGTATGATGTTATTGAGAGGTAACGTAGCTATTTATTGGCGAAAGAATTTTGGAAATCGGCACAGTAGTTTTTTGAGTTATTTCAATATATACAAAAATACAAATCTTTCCTCTTTATAATATTAGTATGGATTATCTATGTTTTTTACACGAGTAATTATTTTTTTAATTATCAAGTGTTATTTGTATGTAAATTTAATTGTAAACTCCAGAATGAATTAACTAGATTATTGATTTGTGTTTTTAGTGTCATCGGTGCAGTCTATCTTTTTTATTTGTTTTTTAATTTTTGTTTGTCTTCAATAGATGTCACTGAACTGCAAATGTGACAGACAGTTTTGCATCTGATAAGAAAATTGAAGGCCTTTTTACTTATAATAAGGAAATGAATAGAATTATAGATAAGTAATCAATGATATATGGTTGTTAACCTTTAGGTATTGAATTCCACTTAGTAAGTGTTCTCTCTGTACTTTAAACAACTCCGCATTGTACTTCTAATTAATATTATAAACTAGCTGTTCTGGCTGGCTTTATCCGCATAAAAATATAAAAGCTTTATTTTATTGTTTACATTTGTCAAATTCTCAATTGTTAATGTCACAATTACCGTTTATAACCTTGCTTCCTTTTTTTTATAATATAATGTGGCAAACGAGCAAGCGGCCTGAATCCACCGAAATGAAAGCGACCGCTGCCCATAAACATCCGCAATTGCAGATGCGTTGCCTACCTTGATTGACGGAGGAGAGGCACAAGAAAGAGGATATTTCCCCTTCCTGTTCGTCTCCTCCGTCAAATCCACTTTTCCTTCCCATCCTTTCCTCTTAAGAAAAAGGGTGGGAAGGGAAAGGGATTAAAATTAGGACTTGGGAACACAGTCATCAGACGAAACGCAGAATTACTTCCACTTCACGCCTGTCTTGTGATCGTGGTATAACACCGGGCGAGCCGGCCCATTCGTGCGAAGATGTTAAAGCGGGCTCTACCACTGTTACTGTTCCTATTAAGGAACAACTAATGTTGGCAGCTTGTATTTTATGGTCCCTTTCCCACATGGTGTTTTTCCAATGTTATTTACCCCCTAAGTTTAATAGTGTGAAAATATAGTCTAAAGCGTGTCGTAAGTGTAGGGCTTTTTATTAATAAAAGAATTATTCAAAAATATGCTGTAATTGCTGACATCTTAGGCAAAAAAGAAGTGTGTGTTTACGCTTTATTATA
Organism: Papilio protenor; assembly: GCA_029286645.1. Taxonomy (NCBI): domain Eukaryota; kingdom Metazoa; phylum Arthropoda; class Insecta; order Lepidoptera; family Papilionidae; genus Papilio; species Papilio protenor. Next base: position 601,981 of record JAGSMZ010000041.1, on the reverse strand, counting down.
ATAGTATAGATATAAAATGTTTTATTAATAACCTTTATCTGAAAATTACCAACGAAACAAACGCGGCTTGCAGACAGACACACAGAGAAAAAAAATTTAAATGCGATTTTCGTTATCAGCAACGCAAATACGTCATCTTCCCGAAATTTGGAATTTATCTTTTGATATTACAAACAGACACTCTAATTTTATTATATGTACTAGCTGTTCGCGTGAGGATTCATCCGCGTGAAATTATAAAAACTTTATTTTATTGTTTACATTTGTCATATCAATAGCAAATGTCAAAATGACATGACATGACAAACCTTAGCAGTCTTTCTTTCTTGATGTTGGCAGCAACTTATGGTCTCTTTCCCACATGTAGTTTTTCCAATGTTATTTACCCCCTAAGTTTAACGGCGTGAAAATATATACCCTAAGGCGTGACGTAAGTGTAGGGCTTTTTATTAATAAAAGAATTATTCAAAAATATGCTGTAATTGCTGACATCTTAGGCAAAAAAGAAGTGTGTGTTTACGCTTTATTATAATAGTATAGATATAGATATAGAAGTATAGATAAAATAGTACTATGTATTTATAGAAATTTATATGTATAGAAATAAAAAATCATATTTATTTATTAGTTAATATTAAAACTTGGCACTGCCTTCTGCAGTATATAAGATGTTTTTATTATATAACCTTCATCTGAAAATAAGGATTAATATATTTACCTCTTTATTTACTTGTTGGTTTTGTTAAAATAAGTTTACGATTTTCAGAATTTATATATTTTCATGAACCAACTGAAATTTTCATGAAACTCGCAGACAACTTTCTTTTATCCCCAGTTCAGTACCAGGCAATCATGAAGTCTGTATAATGTACTTACGAGGTCATTGAACCCCGACGGCTAGACGGCTGAGGGTGTTTGGCCTTGCTGAAACGAACGAGTCAACCCCTAATCGTTTTCTGAATACGTTGAACTTATGTGTGCCTGGTACTTTTAAATCGATAGGTTTCTTTGTTATATTGAAGCCTTTTGTAGCAAAGGTGAAGGAAATATTTAATACTAGCTTTCGCCCGCGACTCCGTCTGCGTGGAATTAAAAAAACAAAAGGACTATCCTCTGTATTTTTACCATTTTTCATCGAAATCCTTTCAGCAATTTAGGCAACAAACTCTAACAAACATCCATCCATCTAAACTTTCGCATTTATAATATTAGTATGTTACTGTAAATAACTCACGGATCCTTTGTGACGATACACATTTTATGTGCCCCTGGTATATAAGCAGGAAGATTCAATCGCTTTAACTAAACAAGGTCGGCAGAGTAACCGGTCAACGACTTTATTGTCTTGCCAAATATTTATTGAATGTTATTTATATTCATTGTTTTCCTTGTTTTGAAAAAATCGTGTAAATTATTTGGTAAAAATTAAGAAAAAATATAATAAACTAGCGGATGCTGGCGACTTCGTCCGCGTGGAAATAAAAAAGAAAAAAGTACTGTATATAACTACAGTGGTTACGTAGCTTTTTAATGATGCAAGATTTTTTTTAATCTGTCCAGTAGTTTTTGAGTTATTTCAATACATACAAAAATACATATCTTTCCTCTTTATAATATTAGTATAGAGTTAAATTACACATATGCAAATAAAAGAGTATTTTTCTCTAATAATAATAATAAAACCAAACACAATAATTTCATTGTTCTATATACCTTTTGTTAATATGTCAAAACTAATCTCAATGCTCATGTCATATATGACTTTGACTATAGAGAAACGGACTAAGCAAGTAGCATTTTCAAATCATACTGACTCAAAAATTTACATACAAAACGAGCACAAGTGTAGTACATATTGTTCGTTTTTTTTACACAAGAGACAAAGATAAAGGGAGGGAAAAGCAACGTGCTTTTCACAGGTCCTGTCTCTTCAAAGTCAAAGACTTACATAACCATGCTATAGAGAGAATAGCTATTTACA